>JAOQGH010000019.1:37381334-37398936 GCA_025769975.1 Gallinago jamesoni | reverse complement strand
TTTATTTTATTTTATTTTATTTTATTTTATTTTATTTTATTTTATTTTATTTTATTTTATTTTATTTTATTTTTTATTTTATTTTATTTTATTTTTCATTTTAGTTGTTATTTTATTAATTTAATTTTTAATTTAATTTATTTTTAACTTAATTTAATGTAATTTAATGTTAAAAAGGTGCTTTCCCGTTGTCTCAAGATATAAGTTAGCTCGTTTTAGGTCTGAAGCAGGTAGTCTTACCTATTTGACACCTCAAAGGAGACTTTTCCTAGTAGCTCATCTCTCTGTCCCCACCTGATTCCTCATTTTTCCATTGCTCCATTTGGTTCAGCTCCTGCAGTGCTTCTGCAATCTATGGCAGCGGCCCCCAGTGGTTCCCCTAACCTCTCATCCCAGTCTGTGTCTCTTCCCCACTGCTCCTACATCTGCCTGGGGCCATCATCCCAGGCCCTCCTGGCTACTGCCTGTCTCCTCCAGCGGGGATGGGAGGCGCTATATGGTGCACCTCTCCACACTGCACTGCCTCCCTCCCTCCCTCCCTCCCTTCCATCACTTTGCTGGCAGCCTCTAATGGCTCCAGAGGTTTGGTCTGCCTTCCTAGTCTGGACTTCCTAAAAACCCGGCATGTTTAGTGAGTTTTCTCATTTTGATCCCTTAGCTCTGCTTTGATGTTACCATCTGATGTTAGCCATCTTAAGTCATTTTATGGATGGCAGGATAAAGGACCTATGATTGTTGTGTGGGGGGGGGGAAAAGTGGCAGTTTGAAAATAAATGGAGTATAAAATAGAAACATTCTAAGAGAAATGTCTGATGTAGTTCTCTATGCATTAAAATGTTTCCAGATTTACAGGATTTTTACACAGAAAATATGGTGGGTCCCTATTGCACCAGCTGTTTGTCCTCTTCTGTCCACCGATTTTTGATTCAGAATACCTGTATTTTCACCAGCATAATCTAGTTTTTTCTTTCACGGTTTTATTCATGCATTAGCTACAGTACCAAGAGCATCCTCTAGCCTGTGACTAGACTCTGGAGAAGACTGAAGTGTTCCAAACTGTAATTAGACCTTGCTCCTCTTTAATCATTTAATCAGAAGAACCCACAAATGTTACAGAAATGGTTTAAATATTTATATGCACAACATATTCATGACACAGTTGTTCTCTCATCGTGCTAGTTTATTTTCATATTTTTACTACTAGAGGGTACAAACATGAGAGAAATGTAGCATGGAACTCACAGAGGCCACAAATTCTGACATGCTGTTAAATAAATGACAGTGATCTTCATAACCTTGACTAGCATATATGTAGAGTGAATCTGGTACCTTCTTTTCAATCACAAACTGTCTCTTCCAAGCTATAAAATATTTCTTCAGTGGGAAGGAAGATTCTTAAAAATATACAAATTTGATTGACTCTGTAAAGTAACAGGTAAGTACCTGCATACAGAATTATGTTCAAGGTGCTATTAAATAGCTATAAAGGATTCATTTCCTTCTTGTTAAAAGTTTGCTTAGACAGACTGAGTAGCAGCTTAATTTGTTAATGAATCCATTATTAACTAGGTTGTTCAATCTATCTCCATATGTTATTTTGAAGCTTAAATGAAAAAACTTAATCCATTAACATTTTTGCTGCAAGTGTCCTCTCATTTCTGAGAATGAGAAACATTGCCCTGAGAACAGATGACCAATAAGCCATCTGCAATTGAGAATTTCTTGAGGGATGTCCACTTCCAATGCCAGTCCCTGTCGAATCTTTCACCTTCCTGCACACTGGCAGTGGGTTAGGACAGCTGCTCTGCTTGTCTCAGCCATGAACAGTATCCTTCTTCTACCACTGAATGGCAACCTGTAGAGTTTGAAAATGCTGTGACATCTTTCTGGAGGTCTGATGTAAGAGTCTGTGCCTGAGTGCCATTAAAAACCAATATGCCACCTAGCTGGGTCCTTAAATCTTTGTCCAAACTCCTCTCTGCTTCTGCTTGAAGGATAAATTTTAAATGTGTTATCAAAACAAGTTGAGAAGAGCTTTGCAAATGAATTTCTGATTTTAAAAGAATGGAAAAAAGTGAAAGGTCATGAGTGACTCATGTTGCCTACCTAAGGCATTGTATTTCTTACCAGTTAGTTATATAGTTGGGAAAATGAAGGGTGTCAGCCACACAAAGGTCTAGTGCTGTTCAGAAGTGACTTTCCAGAGTCAAAGGAGAGAGCACCCCAGATAGGTTTTCTTGGCCAACACTAGTTATTTTGATTTTAGTCTTTTAATATGCACATTTTGTCTGATGAATTTTAAATTACTTTTTGTAAAGAAATACTACTCCCATGGTAGTGCTGGGGAAAAAAAATTATCATTCCTGTAGTCAAAAAATGCATCAGCAGAGGAGTCCTTCGTGTAGTTAGGTATCATGCATCTCTTCTCCAGTTGAAAGGACTGAGAATTTAAGGAAGTCTTACAGAAAAATATTAGTATAAGCAAAATTCAGAACTGCCTCAATAAATTCTTTATATTTTGTAAATTACTTAAAAAATTACAGTTCTTTAGTTGCCTTTATACAAGATAAAATTCCCAGTTCAAAGTGAAGCAGTTTTTCTCAATAGTGAAACAGCTCAAGACACCAAACATTTTCACTCCCTTCTTGAAAGTGTTTTGTGTTATGGATCATCCACAAGACTACCACGTTGATCTGTTTTACTACCTAATTTATTACTTTGATTATTTTGTTTGCTTACTCTGACCATAATAAAATCAACTATTTTTCAGACAACCCTCAGTTCCAGGGAAGGAGAGTTTATATATGATGCTGGGATACAAAGTACAAATGATGGCTATGTATATTATATAAATAAATAATTCAACTCTCTTGTTTCTATGGGGAAACAGGGTGTGCAATATGTTCTCTTTAATACTTAAGTACATGAAATGCAGTTGAAGTAGACCGAGTGGTTTGGTTTCTACAACACAGGTATTCTGTTCTGCATGTTTACAAACACACCAAATGTAACAATCTTTAGGAGATATATATTAAGATATAAATTTACAGCTCTGTACCCAGATAACTCTTAATCTACCCTTTTAAAATGTGTAATTATTATTGCCCTTCACTTAACTGGTGTAGAACTGGAAGCAGAGAACTGTGTAATGATTTTCTTCATAAAACACAAACATAGGTTTGTCACAGACTGAAGACAGACCTTCTGAATCCCAAACCCCAGGGTGCCCTTCAGCAACACATGCTGCCCACTGTCTCTAGAAAAGTTCTTCTACAATAACAGAAACTCATAGACCAGAACAATGTTCTGAGAACAGGGCCAGCAGTTTCTGAAATGTCTGCCACAAGCTCTGTAGGTGACACAACACACAGGATGGCAGTCCCTTCCCGTATGGCAGTACAAACGTACGGTCGGGCAAACGTTTCAGCTGGCATTGGCTAAGGGAGAAGCCAGGCCCTCTGGCTGTGGAGGGTGGTTGGTGCCTTGCCGCAGTGAACCCTGGCTCTTCTCTGATCTTTCACACTCACCCGTGGCTCTGAGCACAACCAGCCTTGGGCAAGGCTCCTAGGAAAACAGAGGGAACGTGTGTCGGCTGGTCTACACACAGATTTTGGGATATGTTTATGTTGATTTAGAAAGGTTTGTAGCTCTTTGGCTTGCATCAGTGAATTTATATTATCGTCATGTGGCTTTCCAACACGATGGGTGATTGTTAAGATTCTCTGTTGGAAAATAAAATGTGGAACATTGGCTAGCTAAAGAATTCCTCCTGCCTGCTGTTCTTCTGTTTGCCTAAGATTCCTACAACTTTTTATGAAAAAGGACACACCTTTAAAGTAAATCTCAGCTGGAATATTTTCACTAACCTTAAAGAAAGGAAGGGACAGGGTGGCAGCCTGGAGTTTTCACTGAAACTAACACAGGTGCAAGCATGTGTTGAGGGAAAGGCAGTTTAAGGCCATGTTCAGAAGCAGCATTATGCATTTAATCAGTCTGTAAGTTTCTCCCATGGAGGTCAGAAAAAAGACTTAAAAATGCCACGCTTCTGTGTTTTGTTTTGGTTTGTTTTGTTTTTTTATAAGAACTTGCACACTAGAAAAAATGCTAAGGTTTTGTTGTTTTAAATAGCTAAGAAAATTGGTGAAGCTTAAAGATGATCCAAAATTATCATCATTCCCCAGCTGTCAGCCAACAGGTCAGGTGAAACAACTGAATGTCAGGAATTCAATACTGGTTTTTAAAACCATAATACAGCCTTGATATTTCAGTACATCTATTACACTTTTTCTCTGAGTCACCTCAAAGTGTTCGGAGTAGGATAGAGAGCCATCTCCCTCCTGGTGAAGAGTTAAGATTAGACAGAGTTTGCAAGATGGCATGCTGAAGTGACTTGACAGACTCAAGCCAAAGATACAGGGATATTTGTATCCATATCTGAATATGGATATGATTTTCTTTGAACTTGAGAAATTAAACTATCAAGCTGGGATGCAATCTAATTGTGAAAACCTCTCAAAATTTCTTCTCACTTTTCTGTCAGCAACATCACTAACACCTCTGCAACCCCCAGGAAGACTGGTGGGTTATACCTTTCCTAAAATTATGTTACTGTAAATAAAAAACAAAACAAAACAAAACAACAAAAATGTTGCTTGCATTCATTCAAGATTAAATATCAGAATATTTCTTGTTTAATTTTGAATGTCTCCAAAACAGAGTTGCAATTCTAGGTCTTAGGTCTCTGCTCAACCTTTTCTCCAGAAATGCCTGTCCAGCTGGCCCTTCCCTTTCTTTCAAACTAGGAAAGATTCAGTTTTTGCCACGTCTTGAGTGTGCGACTACACTAACATATCTGGACGCTCAGCTCCATTTTTCTCTGTGCAGTTGCGTGGAGCTGGTAATAATGTATAATTTTAAACTTTGGAAATAAAGTGCATTTTGTCTTGACTATTTTATAGTTACCTTTTTCACCAAGCTTTAGATGTCAAAAGATAGTATCTTTTGGCTCAGAGCCTGGTCAGGCCTTGCCTTCCAGATTTAATTGCTTTAGAACTGCAAAGATAAAAGAAGAGAGCAAGGTGTTCACCACATCTAAATTAATTTCTGCTTTGGTGATGGGTAACTTAAATGCTGTGCTCTCCTGCTACAGTGGTTTTGCTTTTTGATTTCAATTATAGATATAAGCTACATGCCAGATGCAAATTTTCAGGTTGGTGTGTCTTTAGAAATAGAGATTTGATAGGAAACTAGATGTTTCTTGACAGAAACTCTTTGTGTTTCAGCTTTCTGGTTTCATAGAAGAGCCTACATCACATCTTAAAACTGTCTTAAAGGAAAGATATTTTTTTTGCTTAAACTATAGTATTAAAACTTTTCTTCATTATTTTCAATAGTAGTTGAAATTGCCAACAATCCCTGTAACATTTAACTCATAAAAATATCTTTCTATGTGCAAACATACTTTATACAGCATCAAATGACTTTTACCTGCATTGTGTTAATCATGATTCTTTTGTCTTTTTTAACATTTATGAGTGTTCCTAGAACAACCTCTGTCATGTGAAAAGTACTGCTGAATTTTAGGCTTGCGAACGAAAGTAGTTTCAACCTAACTCAACCATAACAGGGTTGCAGTGTATGGTTTTTAGTCATGCACTATGTCTGATGAACTTCAGAACCTTGCTATATGGTGGAGAAAGTGAAATTTATATATTAAAACTTCCCAAGAGCAAGACACAAAGCCAAAACCCCTTGTCTTCTGTATCTCTGGAGGTCTGAAGGAAAAACTGGCTGTCCGGATCGTCAAGATCCATGTGGGCAGGAATCTGTGATGTGAGCAAACAGGGTACAACAGCTTTTACTTGATTCTCTTTATCCACACAGTGTCTTCCAGCAAGCAATAAGGGTCCTGCAGAAACTCTCCTTGTGACATGAAGCTGTGTTTCCAGCTCTTGCTCCACTTCAGCCTAGCAGCCTGCAGACCCTGAAGTGTCTACAAACTCTATGCTTTTTTCAAATTGGAGCCATTTTTCCCCTGTCATCTGTTTTCTTAACTGGAAAAGATCCTTGCCTTATTTCTTTTCTACTTTTTTTTTTTTTTTTTATTGTTCTCAAATGTGTTGAGAGTTGATGTGATTGGCTGTAATTTATAAACTGTTTTAAATTGTAAGAGCTGCAAATCACACCTATGGGTTGGAAGTGTTAAATATAGCTTTGCATAAATATCAGAGACTCCTTACAGGGAGCTGAATTATGATGTCCAACTCAGCAGAAGCAGTCACAAGAGATTCACTGAAGGAAACACAGCACATTAAATATTAAACAAAGAAGTTAGGCAAAAAATACATAATCAAACAGGAGCTGTTAATAAGGATAACCAAATTGCAGACAAGATAGAGTATTACAGCAGAATCAAATCCGAGGGAACAGGAGGGCTTGTCCGAATCCCAGAGTTCTGGGTATGCTTACAGTGGGGTTGTTTGGTTATTATGGCCAATCGTGTGATACCAATGAACAGAGTGATCCCAAACAGGCTGAGTAATTCCGTGGTACATCAAGGGTTGCTGGCTCCTCTCCCAAGCTTGCTATGCTATACTGTGTTTGATCTTTTGGGCAGAGAAGATAGCTACTTTTTAGCTCTCTTTTTAGAATCTGGGAGTGTGAAATCTTCAGCAGCTACACAGGAAAACTTGTTACTCTCAAGGCATTCCTGCAGCTAATGAATATGCACAGAGAGGGAAAAAAAAAAAAAAAAGGACAGAAAAGAGGCAGACCTGACAAGTGTCGTATTTGTAGTAAATAAGAAAATCTCCACAAATTTGTTATAGTGTCACCATGTGCAGAAAAACATGATAAATGACAGGTCCAGTTTGAGACATGGAGAAAGAACCCATAAAGGATTGCAGTTGCTGATTTCAGAAACCAGTCAGAACAAAATGGGTTTACACTGTTACCTACGGTCCTGCTTAGCACCAGTTAAAATAATAGATGTCATTTTCAATGCAAAAATATTTTTTTCAAAATATACTCTGACTTTTCCTCTTCTGTTGACCTTCTTTCTTGCAAAAACTCTCTTGAATGCTCCTTTCCTGCATCTTTGTATTCCTGGTAGACTTTGAGGAAGAGAGTGTGACTTAAAGATGAAAGTGACTTCTTGGTTATTTTCACTATACATATATACAGAATGTAACACATTTTCCCTCTGGGGAGGAAAAAAGTATGCAAAGAAATACGAAGACCAATATTAGCATAATCCTGTTAGATTAGATCAGACAAAGCCTGCCAGTACAATCACTTTACAAGGCTGCAATTCATATTGAGTCTCTCCCTTTGAAAATGCTCACTGTGGGCTCTGGGCTTGTCAGAACTTAATCTGGAGGCAAAAAGCCTTCTCCAAATTCCCCTCCCCCAAGACACTATGCAATTTCTCTAGTTCAGATACGTCCAACTCTAAAACTATTTGCTACTTTATCTAAAAGGGGCTCAGCAGCTTCAGGTAGCATCCTTCTGTGCTGCTGCTTCACGTCTTTAACACTTGCTTTGCACCTTTGCTTCTTTGCCGTTGTGTTTTCTGACCCTTTTGGTCATCCCTGTTCACATCTATCCTTGCTTTTTCTGGCTAGGTGACATTTATACCCTGAAGCCTTACTTTCTGCCCTCTTCTCCTGTGGCTCCCGCTAGTCTGCACTCAAATTGGCCTTCTCTTGCCTTTGGATGTGCCCAGCCTCTGTCAGGCTGTGGTAACAAATGTGAGTAAGAAATGTTCCTGTAATTTGTTGGTCTACATGGTCCTCCCAGTGCCGAGGAAGGAACAAGGGGGTTGAGTTTATACTGCAGTGATAAATTCGTTGATCTATTTCCTTGGAAACTAGGGGGCAGGAAGCAAGGAAAGCAGGTGAGGTTGTGGTGGCAGGTTAAGCTTGCAGGGGGTGGTTCACAGATTTGCATTTTATCTCTGAGGTTCCAGTGATTCCTTCTTCATATGAACTATCAGATAGGATTAAAAAGAGATATGATAAATAATGCATGGTGTTATTGGCTGAAAAAATATTGCTAGAATTCACTTCAAACAGCATACTCTATTATATTGTTAGATTTTCAGAGCCCTTCCATTAGTGCACATTTAAACATGTAATATTTTCCAATTAAATGTGTTGGTAGGAATTATTCATTTTAATAATTAAAGCATTTCCAGAGCTCCCTGAAGGGCGTTACCATGGAGGATCAGACCCTCTGCTGAGAACACTCGCAGCAGGCTAGCGTACAGTATAGGCCAGCTGCTTAATGTCAGTCGTGCAGAAGCATGAAATCCAATCCTGAGGCACATTAGCATTGGTTGCATATATCTGTCCTTTCTATGGCTGTGTCAAAGTTAGATTCTTGAGGTAGCTTTTGAATTCTGGAGCTTATGGAACCTGCTACTTCAGCACCCCTAGATTACAAAGCTGCCTGTCTCGCACTGTACATTACAGTGATGGATTCCTCATTATCTTTGACTCCTCTTAGCTTGTTCATCAAGGACAAAAATGAAGACTCTTATGCTCTGGTTATTTTCCTTCTCTTTTGGAAGACTGTTAGATCATTGGCGAGCTGGCATTGCCCCTCCTTCCACTAACCCACGTTGTTGGCATTGTCTTCTTTAATGATCAGAAATTAAAGACATCTGCTCCTTGTGGATATTGAAAATCCCATGGCACACTCTTGAGAGGCGGGTTGGTGTGACATCCTTGGCCAATATTCCTTTTTCCCACTGCTGTGCAGCACATTGGCTGGCTACGAGTCGGCTTGTGTGGCTGTCACCCTCCCACTAGAGATGGCTGATGCTCTGTGTTTGTGTGTGGGCACATGCAATGAGACAGACAGACTGCAAAGTGCTTTAGAAACAAGAGGTATGACACAAAATTGAACTTCACTACCATCAGAAGATATTCCATATTCAAAGACTCAAACCACAGACTAAGCTGAACAAAAGAAAACCTGGCAAACAACGAGTGAAAATGGGAGTCAGAGGGGCATGTATCTTTCCGATATAATAAAACTGTTTCTGTTTTAATTTTGTGTACATAAAGAAGTAAGGGGAGCAGGGAACTCGTTAAGATGCTATGTTCTTTCAGGCAAGCAGAGAAACCTGAGGGAAGATAAACCTATTTTTTTTAGCTAAGTTAAACAATTAAACCAATAAAATAATTTAAAAGAGGCAAAGTGCCACAGAAACAGCTGGCAACAAAATAATTCTATTGTTACTACAGATCTCCTTGCACTATGTACTTCTTTATCTACACGTAGAGAAATCAGATGGGTCAGCAGTTAGACTGATACCCCTTAAAAATGTATCCAGAGCTCCTACATTATCCTAGTGAATCAATAATGCTGTGAAATATTCAAAGGTTTTCCTGATCTGATTTTCAATGTTTACTTCATACCCTTATGTCTTTGGAATGCTTACAAATTAAATTCACAGTTTGCGTTCTTCAGGCTGTGATATGGAGACGTGAAAGTTTATCAACAGTTTGTGGAGAAATACCAGTGGTCAAAGCTAAAATATTTTTTAATAAGTTGGCTTAAAGAAATTCCTTGGCATTGAAAGAATCTTTAGAAAAAAAAAAGAGTTCTGAAATCAGCACAATCCCACTGGCAAGAGCCAAGAGAATTTTTCATCTTGAAAATATCAACTAATTATATAAAATGAGCTGAAATCTAGACAAAACATTCAAGGCAATTATTTAGCCAATTCATTAACAACCAGAAAACAAAGTCTTGTCTGAATTTGGGACCTGAAAGGCTTAAAAGTTCACAACAGACAGGAAGATCATTTCCTGCCTACATATAATACTTAGTAGCACGCATTTTTATTTACTTGAGGTTAAAAAAAAAGGTCTTCCTCCTATAAAGAACTTCATTTCAAGGACAAATACATCTCATTGGTCTTTCTTTTCTACTGTCTCTTTTTTTTCCCTGGAGGGTGAAAATACAGAATTAGATGAACTGCTTACTGGTGGGATTTGGAATGTTAAACTCTCTTCTCCTGTATTATAACTCATCACTAACATGCACACATTATGTGAGCGGAAATTTTATTTTATTTTACTTTTTTTTTATCTAATCAGAGCTATTGGGATATATGGATTATTCTACAGTGTACTGGCTTCAGGTCTTGCCCTATTTGTGCCTAGGAGTTGGATGACAGGAGTTAGAAGCTTGCTGCTTCAGCAACTAAGGCAAATCAAATCCTAGGCTGCATCTGCAGGATCATTACTAGCAGAGTAAGAGACATCATCACTCTACTCAGCACTTGTCAGGACACATCTGGTGTTCAGTGTCCAGCGCTGGATCCCACAGTTCAAGAAAGATGCAAACCATTTGGAGAGGGTCAAAGGAAAGCTATGAAGATGATCAAAAGGCTGGAGAACCTAGCCTTTGGGGAAAAGCTGAAGGAATTACATCTCTTCTCCATGGGGAAGAAAAAGCTCAGGAGGTCCACATGACAGTATTCTAGTACTTAAAGGATGGATACAAAGAGGATGGAGGCTCTCTCTTCACAAGGAACCACATGGAGAAGGCAAGGGGCGATGCGTGCAAGTTGCACTGGGAAAGGTTTCATCTTGACCTAAGAAAGAAATTCTTCACAATGAGAACAATCAATCACTGGAGCAACATCCCCAGAAACATGCTGGAGTCCCCATTGCTGTGGTGGACCAGATGATCTTTCAAGGTGCCTTCCAACCTGGACTATTCTGTGATTCCATGATTCCATGATACCAGGCAAACCTTAAACACCCCCAAAAAAATTTGTTTAGATAAATTCAGTCATGTTTTGTTTATTTTGTATATATCAAAGTCACAAATTCCTCTAGAATGTTATATTTTCTTTAAATCATTCTAAATTTATTTGAATGCACAGAAATAAAAACAAGTCTTCTAGTCAGAGATTGCTATGAGATTGCTATGAGACATCAAACAGCTAGACTCATTTACCCAGAATCTTCACTAAGGCTAGCCTGGATCTAGCTCTGGATTGCTCCTCTGTAGCCTGAATAAGTGCAGTCTGTATCTGATCCTCTCTCAAATGCTTCTCTGCCAAAGAAGCAACTGTCCACAATTTTGCATAAAAAGATGTGTTTACCTGCATTTCATTATCACTTGGAAACCCTTACAAAACTGACTCCATGAAGTGTTGGCAATTAATTCTTCATGTTCTTTGTGTTCCTTAACTTATCATTGACACTATCTGATGAAAACAGATTGAGCTGAGCAGCATTGAACTAACTAACAGACAGTAAAATGGGCTTAAAATAATTCTAATTTACAATTATTTATATTGCTAAAATCATGTGCATATGTATATATGCACTCAGAGACAACAGTGGTGCAAACAGCAGCTAATGTTACTTACACATCACAGCTTTAGCCTTGAACACTGATTTGCACAATTGATTTCCATCTTCTCAGTGACTTGCCTGGATGTGCAGTTTGTAGCAAGAAGCTCATTCAAGACACTTGTTAAACTGTGGTGGAACTGGAACAAGTGAGTCAAATGAGGCGGGGGGTGGGGGTAAGAACGAATTGCTTTGTAAATTTTAGAAAAAATAATCCATGATGCTGTTTTACTTGTTTGATCTTCTCTGCTTCTTCTGCTTCTTCTACAGTCTGATTACTGCAGCCTGCTTCAGAGCTGCTTCTTATGACAGTTCACCCTGGTGCCTCCTAACTGATGAAGCAAGGTCACAGATACTTTGCTTTCTTGTCAGCCTCTTTTCTAATGGGTGAGCATGAAAGTGGCCTTATGACAGGAAGGTCCAGACTAACATCACTTAGGCAGCCAAGTGCTGTTAAAAAGCGTGGTATAGGAGAAGAAAACAGAGAGAGAGAGAGAGAAATGGTCCTGGCCAGCAGGCAGCTTTGTACTCAGACCTGACTAGGTGAGTAAAACAAAGCGGCGATCTCCCAGCCATGGCTGGAAACAGAGCAGAATAACAAACCATTGCCTTCTTTGCAGCTTAGGGGGTTATTTCTGATACACCTCACAGACAAAACCGGCTAATGTAAGATAAGATCTTTGTCTGTCCATTTTAATCAGGATCCCCTTCTGTGATCGTCCCAGCTGTCAGTATATGATCTTCTGGGACTTCATCCTCTCCCTATAACTGTCATCACCATGGTTGGCCTTTCCCAGCTCAACATGCTCTAGGCTGTCCCCGTAGCTGGGACCAGAGGGATTTCAGTGCCTTTTGACTCAGGTATGAGCAGGTTAAATTAGAAAGTCTGACAAGGTTAAAAACCCACTAACCTCTATCTGGAAAGATCTGTCTGTTTGAGAAGCTGTTCCTGATGCTCTAAAGTTCACAGTACAGTGTATAAAGGCAAACCAGCAATAGTTTCATTGCTTCTGTCCAAGAGTGACAATCCATCATACCACAAACTGCAGCTATTGAGTAATGAATTGCCCAAGAGTTAAGTCCATAGAATCACAGAATGGTTTATGCTGGACAGGACTTCGAAGGTTATCTAGTTCCAAGCCTGCCATGGGCAGGGGCACCTTCCACTAGACCAGGTTACTCAAAGCTCCATCAACCTGGTCTTGAACCCTTTCAGGGATAGAGCGTCCACAACTTCCCTGGGCAACCTGTTCCAGGGTACAACCCCACCATTCTCACAGTGAAAAATTTCTTCCTTATGTCTAATCTAAATCTATCCTCTTTCAGTTTAAAACCATTAGCCCTTGTCCTGGCACTACATACCCTTGTAAAAAGTCCCTCCCTATCCCTCCTGTAGGCCCTCTTTATGTACTAGGAGGCTGCTATAAGGTCTCCCCAGAGCCTTCTCTTCTTCAAGCTGAACAATCCCAACTCTTTCAGCCTGTCTTCATAAAAGAGGTGCTCCAGACCCCTGATCATCTTTGTGGCCCTCCTTTGGACTCCCTCCAACAGGTCCATGTCCTTCTTATGTTGGGGGCCCTACAGCTGGATGCAGTACTCTAGGTAGGATCTCATGAGAGCAGAGGCACCAGTTCTGATCCCAGAGGAACTCCCTGTGTCTTGTGTTCCTTTTGTAAGCCCAAAGCTTGCAAATGCTGTTGTTTTATAGGCAATTTTTCAGGCACATGAAGATGGATAGGCTGTGGCTAGACTGAAACATAAACAGTAAACATGCTTAGCAGTTGATAAATTCAAACACTTGGCAAAACCAGGCATGTCCCTACAAACAGTTTGTTTATCTGAGTTTCCACACCACTCTTGGACATGGCTCAGTTTTCTACGGAGTCCAGGATCCCCAGTTGACAAGAATTTTCTTCACCAAGGTGCAGAAGTTGTGTTTCTCTCTTTGGCCCCTCCTCTTTCCCATAATCTTTTGCGATTAGTCACACAATAAACAAGAGCTCTGTAATAGGAAAACACCTTTCTTCCTCACTTCATTATCACTTCCTAGCTCGTTAGACAGATATCTCAAGCTTTACCTAACTTAAAAAAAAAATCATTATTTTGGATACCAGTTTTTGTTGAAGCTCCACCTGTCTTTTTTCCTGAAGTTCACCTCAGTGGGAGCTGTTCAAATGCGTGAGTCTGCATAGTCACATTTGTGTGAATGCCACAGCGTGGGAGAAGTTAAAGATTAAAAGTTTGCATTCTGACCAAAACAAAATTAAGGGCCTAGTACATCCAATAAAAAGTTCTTAGCAGTAAGACATCCTTACTGCCAATGCCCACTTTATTCTCTGTCTCTCACAATCAGAAGGATGACAGTGGCAGTATTTGTTGGCCAGTAAGGGCAAAACCCACACTTTTAAAAGTATTCAAAGGCATTTCCCCCATTTTCAAAGGTAAGGGGGAAAATGGAGAGAAGGGAGACAATGGCTCATGCTCACCAAGAAAACTTGGCCTGCTTGCTGGCTTCTAGCCTCAAGCAAAAACCCTCTGAAGTTAGTGAAGTTGGGCTGCAAAGGCTTTGAACCAGGTTGTCAGGTGGCTGCCAGAGCAGGTTTGAGGAGGTGAGAGGTGCAAGCAAGAGGCATTGGTCCAATTAGAGAGCTGAAACTCATTTCTATAATGCCCTTCTCTTCTTGGTATCTTCCCTGTTAGCTGACAAGATAATTAGAATATATATAGCTGTTACTTACACCTTCCCCCAACTTTGTGGTGCAGATCTGACCTGTTTCTTCTCCACTCACCTCCCCCTCCACCCACCTCCAACTGGCTACCAATCTGTGACATTTTTTGCTCATTTGTTACAGTTGTGCAGGCTGGCCCTGCTGTGCATGGAAAAACAAACGGGCTCATTTCCTCTTTGCATTTCTACCCCATATGCATAACATCAACACGGGGCTCTCTCAAACTATATTACTATAGCAACTGCTCTCAGATATCTGTCAGATTTATTGTTTCAGAAAAAATAACATTCAATACTATATAAAAGGTTTTCTTCTGGACATATTAATCTTTTCTATTTGACATTATTGCCAGTTTTGGTTCTGCAAAAACAAAAAAAAGTTCAGAATTAGAGACTCAATGAAGTCTTTGGGTACCTGGTAAGAAATAGTAAGAAAAATATGTAAATAAACAATAAAAAAAGAACAAGGGCCTTTTACTTTCAGACTCTTACTGCAAGCGAGATGTTCCGCTTCCCTTTTCAGTGTTTGAAAATGAAATGAAATCTAATAAACCTTTTAAAAGTTACTTTTCGTTTCACTTTACTGTACAAGTTATGACAAGGAAGACTCAAGTTTATGAATTCATTTTTTTTTATTCCAATTCAGCTAATCAGCCTAATCTTGCAGATATTTGGTTACGTGATTACAAAGACTGATTCTTTGAACACATGAGGATTAGGCAAAACCATGTGTTTGTAGATCCAAGTCTAATACGTGATTTTGGAAAAAAAGCTTTCTTAATGTGCTTATTGTAAATTGAATGCTTCTAGATGTAGTTGAGTATCTAATAAGATTATTTCAAGGTTTTGCACTCATTACAGTGGAGGCTCCAAGGCTTTTTTGGTTGACAAAGGTCTCAAAAGAAAATGTTGTAGTAGACTTGAATGCACATACATTTACATACCAAGCAGAGTTTTAAAAGAACAGTATTGTGCAACACAAGAAGAGTGTCTTTGTAAAGATGGTACTGTAAGGAAGCTTGCAACTTACTCCTGTAAGGCTGTCACTGATCATCTTGGCAAGCTTGGGAAGAGTAGCAAAGTCCACAGAGAAATACTGTGCTGCTTGAAAAGGGTCACAAATCTTAGTGCAATTAAAAAAAAATACAGAGGAAGATATGTTACATGCTGTCTCCTTGTCATATGTTACTGCTGCTGTATTATGCTGGAACTGCATGTCACTCTTAAGACAGCAGTGAAAGGTTTTGGTCAGGATTTTGAAGTTCTGGTGAGGTTATCCTGTGGCTTGCAAGGAAAGAGCCACTCTCAATAAGAGCAAAAATAACTTTCACTTCTACACGAGAGAAAGTATTCATTGCATTGTGTTGTTACAATTTAAATCCAGAAAGCAGCTAATGGCAGTCAATGCTTTGTTTCTGGACTTCACCATTTCACTTACTTTCACATTAGATTTCAGCATAGCTACATTACGGTGTGGCCATTATCATTATTATTTTGTGCTTTATGCTCCAAAACAAACAATTTAAAAGTCAGCCCACCAAAAAATTGAAATGTAAACCCAACCTTTTAAAAACCCTAAAATATTTTTAAAATTTTTCACTACACTACATACATACAAGTGAAAACTATTTCTTAAATAGACACGTTCACAAACCTTTGAAACCCAGACATTGCTGGAGAAGAACATAATAAACAATACAATCAATTTTATTCCATTGCCACAACAAAGAAGACTGCGAGTTGTAAAGAGTGTGTATTTTTGACAGAACAATTAAATTCCTAGTATTCATTGATTTTAGACATATTTAAGGTGGTAGGGAAAATCTAATTTTTTACATCATAAGTTTTTAAGCTTGTATATGCTTTACATATTAATGAAAAGTCTTCATTATTTAGCCTTTCTTACTAATCCTCCTGTCTTTTGTTTTAAAATAAACTGGGCCTTAGTTGTTCTTCTCTCCAGGATGAAATCTGGAGAAAGGTCTGACTCACACCTGCTGTTCTGTCCACATATTATCTTAGCTGTCAAAACCTTCTTGGAAGCAAATAATATGAGTGAGATAAAGACTATGTATCTCTCCCAGAGAATTTCTTTCTTTTTTTTTTGTTCAGCAATAGTGTTATTTAGAAATTTTTACTTTGTACTGTAAAAAGTAAAAGTCTCTGAAAATGGACAAAAAATGAAGGATTCAACTTTCTTAAACATTTGACAGAAGAAAAAAAACACATGAATTTGTAGTTGAAATGCAGAAATGGTCTGGACATGTGATACTTGGAATAAATTTTTTTTTGTACCTGGAATACAATTTGGTGTGAAAACTCTCTATGTATGGTGCACCTCATACTTCAGTTCAAAGCTACACACTGAAAAGCAAACTACCCCAAAACAGTACCTCCTAAAGCTAGTCAGTAAGAAAATACTAATATGAACAGGGACTTTCATTAGGGCTTTCAAATCTTAGACTCAACACTTCAGAGAGGTGTCTATACATGCTCCAGGAGAAATTCTTAAATGGATCTGGCCCTGGTATCCTGATTTTTCAAGGAGAAAAAAAGTAAAAAAAGACTAACATAGATGCAGGAAACGATGTTGGGCCTCATAGTATGTAATAGCATCTAGAATTTCCTTAAAAAGAGAGAACATTCATTTGGCTCCTTTCTTTGCTGTGAAACCCACATGTGTATGAATGGAGTCTGCCTGCTGGGAGGTGCAGACCAGTCATAGGCAACTGCGAGAACATAGGGACAGGCAAGAGGAGCCAGAAGTCTTACATCGCACTGCGAACAGCCTCAGGAAATGTTCAAGGTCTGCTGGGATGGTTTTCAAGAACAACGATTATGCTGGGAACAGACATAAAGGTTGTGTCCTGCAAGGAGGGATTTTTGCACCCCATTTCTGGGATTCTTAACATTAAGTAGCGACTGGACAACAAATGCATGTTCTAGCTTGTATAACAAGACTTCATGTGAGAATCAGAACCTGTACCCCCTCCAGGGCTCCTGAGCTGCACGGGGCTACTGTCCTTCATTTCTTGCAGTCCCGCATAAATCTTGACTCGTTTTGCAGTGAAGTGGGTAGTGTGACTGCTTTGGGGTGGGAGAGAAGTTTCCGATCCCCTGGAGCAGAGAAAGGAACCGAATTTGGCTTTGCCATGTAACAGGTGACCCTGCTAACTGAGGGAACTGTTTTCCTTCCTTGAGAGCAATGTTTGCCAGTGTGTTCTGAGAGATGTCTTGCTAAGACATTGTATTTATATACAGTCTGAGGTATAGCTTGGCTAACAGAGGACACTGTTAAGGAAGCTGAGGCAGGAATGCTTCTGGCTGAATGTCACAGTCAGGCCTATGTATGAAAAATGTAGCTGAGGTTCTTGTAGCTTCCTAGTATCTAAAAGATTTTAAGGCTAAATAAAACTATCAAGTCGAGTACTGTGTCCAGTTTTGGGCCCCCTACCATAAAAAAGACATTGAGGTGCTGGAGCGGGTCCAGAGAAGGGCG
>JAOQGH010000019.1:37352715-37381234 GCA_025769975.1 Gallinago jamesoni | reverse complement strand
TGGATATTAGGAAAAATTTTTTCACTGAAAGGGTTATCAGACATTGGAATGGGCTGCCCAGGGAGGTGGTTGAGGCAGCATCCCTGGAGGTGTTCAAAAGACGGGTTGATGTAGTGCTGGGAGGTATGGTTTAGCGGTGGTGATGCTCCTTGTTTGTTGTGTGGGTGTCTATTTTTGTCAGTTAGGTTGACGGTCGGACAAGTTGATCTTTAAGGTCCCTTCCAACCTAGAAGATTCTGTGATTCTGTGATTCTGTGTTAAAGTGGTAGAGAAAAGGGTTTGGCTTTACTGAGTCACTGAAATTTTTCATATTGGATAAAATAAAATTAAATAAAGTCCCATATAATTCATGGGGAAAAAAAGAATTCTCATCCTGTATTTTTGTTTCTGCTCAAAGTACTTTTATTTACTTCACCAGAAAGTTGTTCAATATTCTGAGACTTGTCTGAAGTCACACTAAGGCAAGCCGTAGTAACAAAATTTGATTTTGTTCTTCTGCTAACAGTGACTTGAAATTTCTTAAATCTCCTTCACCTGCTTACAAAGAGGTGAAATGATCTGATGAGCATGTTGCTTTTGAGGGCTATAAGCAATGCTTGAAAGCAGAGCTCAGGCTGTAGGGGTGCTTTGTCTGGTAGCCCATGACCCTGAAGATGTTAAAAAACAGCATCTTCTCAGTCTCTATGTAACACTGGCAAAGCTGATTCACTACAGCTTTTATTTATTCAGCCATAAATAAATAAAGTGAATTGTTAAGTAACCACCAACTGTTTCATTGTAGTTTGCCATTAGTGTGAAAGGTTTGCCAATTTATGCATCTAGCAAGTAATGATACCTACTAGGAAAAGGGGAAATTCTTCACTCAAGGGAAAATTCTTCTCTCTTCCTGCATTCAACATGACTCCATAAACAGAGGAAAATTAATCTATAAATAGATCCAATGAACTCATGTGCCACAATGTCTTTAACATCAGTTTTAATACTCACGGTCAGTGTCATTCATAGATTCTTTTAAGAACCAGCTGGGATAACAATCACTCATCTTTGAATCTAGCACTAGTACTAGAATTAGGAAATTGATCATTTTATCTCAGGTGACAGGTGGCAAAATTTCTTTCCTCCCCAGGTATCGATTGTCTCCACAGCTGATAAAACACCAGGGCTTCCTGCAGGAGACAGCTCGAGGTGTACAGTGATTAGTCCTCCCTTGCACTCCCCAGCTCAACAGGCAGCAATGTCAGAGGAGAGGAGATCAGCTAAAGCCAGTCACGGGAACCTGCAGCAATAACAACATGCAAGAACCATTAAACTGCTGTGAGGGCTGACTCTTCTGCCTCCACCCCTGCTTTTTCCGCCCCCCTGCTGTAGAAATGCACCAGTGTTGCACTCTGCTGATAGACTTGAACCTGTCGCATCTCCTACATCTCCCAGAATGAGGGAAAGGCAGTTGGATTCATAGCAGTTTGTCTGCAGAGAGTTGGCTGCCCAAATGAAGAATAAACAGGCAAATTTGGTGAGTTACTCCTTATTTTTAAAGGTATTGAAACAAAGTAGGAGTATTGCTGTTGGTGACTTTTTTTAAAAGTTAACTTCAGATATTGGGATTGCTCTTTCCTAAGTCTCTAGACACTGTCACAGCTGGGAAACTCTGGAAAGGAAATTTAATTGTTCCTTCTGAGATCAGGTGCACTGTGGAGTAGAATGACTGTGAAGACAGAAATGTCTGAAAATATCAAGCTCCTTGGCTGATGCAGTGTCAGGGTATTGGAGATGTTGTATCATACAGTGATAGGCTGGTTTTGGATTTGATGTTCCAGGAAAAGCAAACAAAATAATAAATACATAAAGGTTTCAAGCCTCTTAAATAAATTGGCACTGCCCATCGAAGCAAAAAGCTGAAGTTCAAAACTACCACACAGCTTAATATAATATAATTCTGTTAATTAATTTATAATGCTTAAGTAATGCAAAATAAACAAAAGTTATATTTTTAAACCTATGAAAGAATACTAGTGTCCTTCATTCTCTAGTCTGATTGTTTAATGTTTAATTCATGTACACAGAGTGTACGTACAGAATGCATGCTGTTTTGGTCTATGTTACTTGTTGAATTTTTATACTTTTTCAGTAATGTTTGTTGTATTTGATAGGAAGTATCCACTAGACAAAATGACAACTTGCTTCTGCACCCTGTTCTATAAGTGATATGTGAATGCCGTTCAAGGTTTGACACTTAACTGTTGAGAACTTTGAACAAGGGATATTGTTTTTGGATACAAGTGAGATGTTTTCAGCTGGGATTTTGTTTTGTTATTGCTTTGGACTTCACGGTTTTATAATCTAAAGGGACTATTTTATTTATTTGAAATATTATTTTAATGTAATTTAGGTGATAAAATCATAGAAATAGTCTTGCTCTGTGAAATGCATTTTAAATGCAACATATTTGTGTATGACTAAAACTATACAAATAAATGGAATTTTCCCACAGAAGACTAATTTGGAAAGGGTGTCCAACTATGGTAAGAGATCTTACTACTTACTTATTAAAAAACAAACTGTGATGTGATTTGTCCTGCTTCATGTGCTTTCCATACTATGACTTTATCAGAACTCTTGGTTTAGAGGCACTGCTAAGTGAGGCAATTGCTGAGAGCTGTTGCCTGACAGTGACAATATTGGTGGGGACTGAAGGAGCCATCTTTGGACAGAGCAGGGGCCAGACGAGAAAATAATAGACATTATGTGGAAGTGCTGCCCCAGCCCTCTGGCATAGGAGAGCAAGGACCTGCATTTTAGGTTTGTGGCTTGCTGTTTTGTCAACACCATTAAGACCTGATGGCTGGAAATTATAACATTCTCATTACTGGAAAAAGGGACCGATGAAGTGAAAAATGGATTCTCTGCGTCTTTCCCACTTCTGTCTCAGGTTTTAGAGCACAAATGTTTTGAGATGCAAGCAGAGGGAGTACTAAGTCTGTCTTGCTTTTGTGCAGTTTAGGGGGAAGAGGTGTAGAAGCTACCAAGGGATCTGAAGACATCCAGGAGTATTCCTGGACATCCAGGATATCCCAACAAGTGAAAAGCATAAGAGCTTAGTTACTGCTTCTGAAGGATTCTTAAAAATACGCCTTGTTTATGTTGCTGGCTATACTGCTATAAGTTTCTTTGAAATGTATATGGGGAGGAGGGCTTGAGGGCAGGACAGAATTGGATATTGAAATGGTTTGTAGTCTCTGGATACCTAACATACTTTTACAGTAGCTTAAAATTATATATAAAATTTATTTTAAAAATCTCATATTTTATAGTTCAATGATAGAAGAGAACTACTTTTCTAATACCTTTCCCTCCATGCAACTATAAACATAAAAATACCCTTTGAAAGTTGTTGGCTTTTCATAAAATTGTCTCGTGGAGACTTTCTGACATGCTTTTTGTATATTATTGCACTTTCCCTTTTTAATGTAAAGAATTGCGCAAACCCAAGGTATCTGGTGATTTTTAAGGTCCTATTCCTGCTGATCTGAGCGCCACATTCTTCACAACAATATTAACTGTTATGTCACAAATGGTGAAGGGAGTAATAATCAACAGGAGAGTATTATTAAAACAATAAACATAAGTTCACATGAGAACAAAATAATATTAAAAAAGGAGAAATTTAAAAAAAATGTTGTCCAATAACAGGAATTCTTCTGAAGGGCGAGGTTTCTTTCAGAAAGGCACCAGTACATTTTAAAAGGGATAAGAATGTAACTTTGAAGATTCCATTTATAATAAAGATAAAGATTAAAGGATTAATTGTTTGCATGTTTTGCTTCTAGACATTGAAATTGGTAGTTCAGCTGTGCAATGTCATGCTCCCAGTTTTCAGTACAGTCAGGCCAAACGAGTATGTGAATTAGGCAACACAATGCTATCCATTCACAGATTTTAAATGGGTAGATGCCTTCCTGAACCAGTACCAGATGGATCATTTTCTAGACTGTGGGCATAGCAGCCCACTTGCTTGCAGCAATTGCTAACACTGCCATTTTGCATCCCTCTGGGTCTCAGTGCTCTCCACTTTCTGACACTGAGCTCTACTGGCTGAGTGATTGCCTCCCTGCTTTTGGAGTGCTCCAGAGGTCAGTGCTGTTGCTGATGAGGTGTGTTGCACAGATCTTCAGTGCATACCAAATCATATCTCACTGGAAAATAAATATTTTACCAACCGGCTCACTGCTTAGGCTGGAGAGGTATTATGCCAGTGTCTGGGTCAGCAGAAGTTTATTAAAATTCAAAACCAGCTGTGGTGGTGGGTATGTGCATGTGGCATGGGGGTGGTTTGTTGTCTTTAGAAGTAGATGTGAAGTGTTTGTGGCATGCAACAGCCTCTCCTCACTTTTGATACAAATGGCTGGCTGCTGATGGCACTGCAGCTTGAGAAGAACTGTGCTGACAAAAACTAGTTCAGAAAGACTGATCGTGAATTTGCTTTTGTATGATCATTAATTATCTTGTGTATGAATAGTACACAGAGAGGAGAGAACATAAATACTTTGGAAGACACTGATCTGAGAGAAGGGAAGCAGCCTTTATGGAGGGATAGGGACAGGTGTTTTGTCTCAAGTTCAGGCAGATGCAGGTGCATTTTGGTCCGCCTTAAATGAGACCTTCTCTTAGAAGGTCAGGTGCATGAATGGTTTGAAATATATTTTGGGGACTCAATACTTTCTGTGGAAGAAAGGCATACTTGCCAAACTTAAAATAAAAAGCATCCTCTAGCTACCATCTTATATAGCATGGGTTCGCTTGTGTCAGCTGGTTACTATACTGTGATTTCAGATGTGTTATATGAACATGGTGATGAGGGTCACTCAGAGCAAATAGTTCTAGAGATGAAGTTGCAAAGCTTTTCCCTCTCTAAATAAGTGAGACTTCTAAAGTGCAGTATTTCTTAATGAGTTCAAATTAAGAACTGAAGTGCCTAACATGGAAATCATTCCTTTCCTTTCTTTTTCCTGTTGTTGTCCTTAATTTCTTACAGCATAATGTTTAAGATTCCCACAAGCACTGAAAAAGGTTATTAGGTTAATAAAGCTGTTGTCTAATTACACTGTCAGGCCTTCAATTCCTGTTCTCAGAGATGCTGAGGCTTTCCTGAAGATCGGGGTTTTTGGGTGTTGCTTACAAATATAAACAATTGTGACATGTACTGTGTGAACTGAGAAGATCCAGGGATGCCAGGCTTGTCCTGAAACTCCACCCGCACTCTGGACTGCAGGACAGAGACACAACGAGCTCAAATGTTTGTGATCTGGCTTTGCCCTCTGGTGGCCCCCTCTCGAAAAATTCCCGGGGCTTGAGAGATGAAAAGGCTTCAGAGGAAATAGCAGGCTTGTGTGATAAATGTAATGGTACGGATTAAAAGCAGGGGAGGTCTTGCAGACATCAAGACTGCAGCGGCCAAGGACAATGCTGAGGAAGAGCTTGAGACAGGAAGATTCAGTTCTCCTCTATTGAGGCGAGCTTAATGAGAAGGAGTTATGCTAACATGCTGTTCCTTGCTGCTCTGAGCAATGCTTTGACATGACAAATGCTTACAAATGAAAAAAATAAATACTGTTTTATTAAAGCTCAACTCCTTACCTGGTTATGAGGACATACCCCAAGGAGACTCTCTTGTACCTCAGTAATAGCAGGAACTTTTGGGAATTAGGAGCTTTAATCAGAGGCATCCTCTCACTGGCCTTCAGAAAGCTGTCAGTAGTACAAAGGGGCTTTCGCAAAGTGCAGCTAGACTTTCATTTACCAGGCAGATGCATTTTGAGAGGAGGCAACTGTTTGATTTTTACCACCTGGGCAGTATATGTGCTGGCAGTCCTACATGTGGGAGAATAAAAGTTCTGTTTCCACTCTTGAAAAAGGAACTAGCATCTATTTATAGCCTAGAAGGGAAATAAATGCTTATCTGAGAACGTTTCAGGTGTAAATCAGGTGCCAAGCAGCAATTAGAATAAAGAATGTGTGTTGCAGTTTAAGAAGGAGAATGACTGTTACAGGTAACGTTAAAAAAAAGTCCACAATTTGAATGTCTAGATGTAGCTTTATTTAATGTTTTGGTTTCTGTTCATGCTACTTTAAACTTGGGACTGAAGAGTTGAACCCTCTTCAGAAGAAGAATGGGTTGTGGTTTTTTCTCATTAATAAAATATTTTTTAGTTTGGAGGAAAAAGGTTCAGAATAGTTATTGTTATAACTAGCCATATAAAAAGGCAAACAAGATCCTTCCTTTTTACTTCTTCTAGTATTCACAAGCAGAAAGCTCCCAGTTAAATGAAAATCAATGTACTTAGAGGGATTATGCAAATGTAGGCATAATCTGTGCAATAATTCTTTGCAGAAAGATCACACAGGGAAATAGCTACTCATAAATAACTAAATAAAGCCTGAGGCATTGCACAAGAATGTCTATTTGGCCATGTATTCCAGTAGAATAATTTTACATCACTTTCTGAAATAGTCTGGGTATAGGAGACAGACCACGGGTCTTAGTCTTGTCATGCTTGGACACTGCAGTTATCATAGTTTGTAGCATGACTAGCTGATCTCTCAGTTTGGGTAGTTGTTACATATTTCTTTTGAATAAAAGAGCAATAAAACGATCCTTTCTACCATCCATATGACCACATAAACCACATATACCTCCCATCTTGCAAGCATTTTTTTTTCTCCTGTGTTCTGCATCCTGACGTCAGTTACTTAAGCCTTGGAAGGCACAGTGCTCTGTGGAAATGAACAGTATAATTTTGTTAGTCCGTCGGTATCACATCACCTGAAACTGCTCCAAGCATCGTATACTCAGAAAATGCTGTCTTGAGAAAGATACCAAACCACTAATAAAATAATGCTCTGGGAAGCATTAACTCTCACACAGATCAGCTGCTTGTTGTTTTTACGCCAGAGATTGCAGGTTTTTGTGTGCCCAAAATGATACTGTCCATTCCATTGTAGCAGGGTCCTATAGACATTTTGTACGATGGTAGGGGAAGGAAAGAATTAAAAACTGTAATATACATACTTGTGAATATCTTTAAGTAAAATAAAATCTTTCTTGTACTCAGCTTCGATTTTGCTAGTTTTGTTTAGTTTAAAACAAAATAGAAACTCCTTATCTTCTATCTCAGTGTAATCCCAGGATCTACATTGCTGTTGTTTCTGATTCCAACATTAGGGCTACAAAGATGATTTAGGGCTACAAAGATGATAAGGGGACTGGAACATCTGTCTCATGAGGAAAGGCTGAGGGACTTCAGTCTTTTTAGTCTGGAGAAGAGAAGACTGAGGGGGGATCTGATCTGAACTTCTAAATACTTAAAGGATAGGTATCAGAAGGATGGGACCAGTCCTTTTTTTTGTGCTGCCCAGTGACAGGAAGAGATGTAACATGCACAAACTTGAAAATAAGAAGTTCCATCTAAACATGTAGAGGAACTTCTTTATTTTGAGGGTGGCAGAGCTCTGGAACAGTCTGCCTAGGGAGGTGGTGGGGTCTCCATCCCTGAAGACATTCAAAACCCACCTGAACATGTTCCTGTGCAACCCCCTCTGGGTGGACCTGCTTTGGCAGGGGGGTTGGACTACATGATCTCCAGAGGTCCCTTCCAACCCCATATCATTCTGTAATTAAATTTTTTGTCATTCCTTTTTAGTAAATAGCTTTTTTTCTTAACATAACGAGACCTGTAATGCCCTGAAATAAATAACTACTAGAGAAATAACCTATATCATGAGAGCTGCTATGTCAATTATCATCCATGTTTTAGGCAAAAATTGTTTACACATGTTAAGTTCTTAAAATTTTCAGGTTTATTAAATTAAAATGCTAGACAAAAGGGTGAATGACTTCTTTAAATAGTTCATTCAAAACATAGCCTTTATTTTTTTTCCCAGTCAATTAAATTTTAGATGCAACTTACTTTAAAAACATGCTTTTCACAGTTGTTGAAGGCAAATAAGCAATGCATTTCTCATTCTTTTTCTGTCCCTTATACTTTTGTGTTTCTATACAGATATTCTTCTTTGAAGGATAAAGGAATATAAAGATTATCAATAACTGCATGAATCTAGACTTATAAAGCAGACATTAAGCCTGGATTTGTTAGGCTGGCTGATAAAACAATCACATATTCTCTACTATATGGAGCCCTAGTGTTCGGTAGTGTTTGTGCAATTCAGTTTAAAATAAAAAAATAAGGTGTTTCTAATTGCTCTCCTCTATCACTTCAGTTTTCTAAGTAGGTTATTTTCCATGTATACTGTACAGCATCTAAAACCACATTGAAATACTTGTGAAAAAGCTGACAAATGGGTAAATGAGATCAAGTAAAATAAGTAGAAAATAAGGAAAGCTAGAATAAAGAGTTGAACTGGAAGCTGGTCGTAAAATGTTCACATTTTGATGCCTGAGCTGTTGGAGAGGTTTGAGAATTAAAATATGGTGAAAAATGTAAGTCAGGAAAATGGCTTTGACAGGCACTTGATAGGTGTGGGCAAGATGGTGAGGGGAAGAGAAAGTGGAGACTGACAGGGGTACCTGCAAGACCCAGACAAAGAGACACAAGGTAGCCTTCTGATCTGTTTGGATACCAATAGCTCATGTTAACACTTAGGTAGTTGTGATTTGGGTTGGAAGGCCAGGTTCATTCTCTCCCTTCTGTTGAAAATGCCTGAACCTTCTGTCTGGCTGTAAAATCCCTTACTTTTTTCTTTAGCCTTCTACTTCTTCCCACTTCTGCTGGTTGCTGTACAAAATAGGGCAGGAACAATAAATTCCATAGCAGAGTCACTTAAGCTTAGTGGTCATTTCCACATTATAGTTTCAAGCAACATCCATTATATTTTACCAAGTTAAGAAGATATACAGTCACAGTTCCTTACTATTGGCATGCACTTGCTGAAGATTTGAGAAGCATCTTATGGCTCAGCTGCTTAATCACAAACAGTTGTAATGAGATGATGGTTGGCATTTATGTAGTGCATAATGGCAATCTGATCACTAAATCCTTCTTGGAGAATCTGATTTAAGGTGTTATTGGTCTTCTTGTATCCCAGTATTTGTAAATCTTTTTGTCCTGATACAATTCTTATTTTGTGCAGCTTACCCATTTTGTAATATCGGGTATAAAAAATCTAGTCTATTGAGTATTGTCAGTGTTTTGTACTACTTTGAATCTTTGACTTCAGGAATCCTTCTGCTAATCAAAGACTTTACTAATTCAAAATAATCACATGGAGTGGACAAGGTTTGGATAACTAGCCCTAGAAGTGTCTGAACATCTGACTGGTTTAACTAGATCACCAAGTTATTCCTGGGTGTGCAGAGTTGGGTCTCCCCAAGCCATCTTTCTGGCCAAAACTGATGAAGATTTGTGTTCCAGACATCCAAGGACAATGCAAATCTCATTCAATTAGTCCTCATAGTAGTTCTCACAGAGACTTGTATAATTACAGCCTTGCCAAAATGTACTGTTCTTCAGCAAAATATCTTATGAAATGTGATCACTAGATAAGTTGTTTTGCCTAGCACCACCAGTTGTGTCTGGAGTATTTGCTCTGCTCAGGCTGGCATGGCTCAAGCACCTCCTGTAACCCCTAGGAGATATCCACTCAATGATCTGAAAGCAGGTTTGAGCAGGATCAAGCCCTGTACCTTCTTTTGAGCTGTGCTCTTGTGCAGAGTGAAGGTCCATAGGATGCAGGATGCCCTCAGGTGTGTGTTCTCTTCTACCTGAGTGCCTTATTTTAGAGAACCCTGTGCTCTCCTGGATGATGTTTTGCTTACAATTCCACAGTTCTCTGCCTCCATATAGAGGTGCACACTTTTTTTTGGGTTGGTATGTTTTCTCTTTAATATCCTGGTACAAACTGTTTTATGATCAGGGAACAGACTCTGTCTCCAAGCAGAATGTGTTCAATAAAACAAAGCTGGGTCTTTCAAATGCACATGCTATGCAATGTCTTCATCTTACTTGTAATAACCTAAAAAACCTAGCAGGCACAATACTGCTATTAGCTTCATAAAATCCATGTCACAGAGGCTCTGGCATACATTCTGAATTAGACACTTAAATGGATTTTAGAGCATTAAGCCTTTTGTGACTCATTAACCTGTTAGACAAATCCCAGATGCAACAGAGTAACTTTAAACAAATCTAAGCTATTTCAGCTTCAGGTAAAATAAAGATCTAAAAATCATACATTTTTGCATTTGTGAATTTGGGGAAGAGACAATTGCCTTTGTTAATGTTAGGAATTCTGTGAACTGCATTGAATTGTGAGATGATATTAATGGGTTATGTTGTAAGCATAGCTGTTTGTGTGTTTACAATGTAAATGACAGAATAACATCTAAATCCCCTTTGGAATGGGCTGAAATTTAGTAATCAAACCAGATAAAAATTAAGCATCTGGCTACACAGTACATTATCTGCTACACAATGCTTTAACTAGAGGTAACTATTCAAAGTGGAAAGTTTCAGCTGCGTTATCATAAATCTACATCATCATCATCATAATCTTAACCATATTACATTTCCCAATCTCTATGGTAACAAGCTTTGTGATCTAAACTGTAAATATTCAATTACCTGTAGGTAAGTAAAGCACAATACAGTGATAAGAGAAACTTTTTTCCTGTATAGATTGGGATTTTCTCTCCTAACTTCTATAGTGAGTCCAACAGTAAAGACTAGCAAGAGAGCTTATTTAACACAGTGCTTTAAGCTTAAGAGGAAGAGACTTTGGTCCTTCATATCATTTGCCGTAGCATTTGGATGAGGTTTTTAAAATTTTAGTCAAGGCAGCTCAGTCTTCCTATCGAACAACACTTTTGTGGGCAGATTGATTTCCAAATTGTGTTACCAAAAGAAGATTAGTTAAAAGAGTTTGGACCTAAGCTCAATTTATGCTGCAAAATGCACCAAAAAAGTACTTGCATTTTTTCTGGTGTGGCTTCTTTTTCCAAACTAGAAATTGAAACATTTTCAAAACTGAGCATTTCGGGATAAAGAATTTCCTTGTAAATTGACACTGGGTGTGTAACATGTATTACTCTGCTCTCCTGCAGATGAATCACAAAGATAACATAGTTAAGAAATTTTGTTTCTTTTCACTTTAAAACAAATGTTGCTTTGGAAAATATTTGCATACCTTACTGCTATCTGTTGAACATGTGGGTTTGAGTGGGTTGGGTGTTTTTTCTCACTTTTCTCCTTTTTGTCTCCCAACAAGGAGCAGGAAGTTTGTCAATGGTGGTTAATAGAGCAGTCTTACTGCTGCTTTTGCAGAGGCCAGTTGAGACCAACAACCTTGCAGTATGTTCTAGGAGTCAAACTTTCCTCCTTCTGACATCCTACTGGCAGAAGGGAACTGCAGGTGTTTCCTTCACATCACAAATGGAGAAAAAAAGGGGCAAAGGTCTGCCTCGATTTTGTGATTTAAAATGGTAGAAAAGGCGTTAAGGGGAAAAATCTTCTCTCCCATGCTTAGCCCACACTCCAAAGCCTGCAGGGTTTTACATGAGTTACTGGGTCAGGATTAAGGCATTAACATGGCTGGCTTGTTGAGTGATTCCTAGGAGTCAATGTGGGTGTCATGGAAACAGCAGTTGTCCAAGGATGGGAGGGAGGTCAGAGAACCAGCAGATCCATCTACAGGTACATCCATCTACAGTTCTTAATGCAGGTAAGGGTTTATATAGAGGCATGTGTTTCATTAACCATTGAGATTATGAGTACCAATTTAATGTTACACAGCTGCAGCTTATTTTGAAATTATCAAAATCACTATATATCATCTGTACTCACTGTTTAAATTACCACTAAAAAAATAAATAAATTGCTTTCTAGAATATGAATACCACATACATGCAAAATCCATACCACAAAAATATCATTTTCCCTAACAGATAGGATTACTTTATTCTCCTACTTTGTTACAAAGTTATTCTGCCAATGTGGAAAGGAAAGCTATGACTGGAGCCTTTCACCAGCTCTTCATCCTCCATCAACTTCTGTTCTTGCTTTCCTGTGTATCCTTGAATGCTTAGAGTCTCTTGGGTCACTTCTCATAACACTGAACTTCATACAGTTGCCTTACAGAAACAAACAAAAGTATATAATGTTTTATTTTCTAGATTACTCTATACTAATGTTAGCACCAAGGCAGAGATAGAAATGAAGAGCTACATGCTGTTATTGAGAGATTTTTCAGGTTGGAAGTGCCCATTCTCCACCCTGAGAGAGACCTGCCTCATCCTCCAACAAGGAGCACTGAGGTAGCAGAGCATCACCTGGTCGCTCTCCACCTTAGTGGAGAGCAGGCAATAGAGCTCAGCAGAGAAGCCATTAACAGACAACTGGGTTTCCAGATGGTAGAGCTGATAGAGGTGACTTTGTCCCTTTCTTCCTGGAGGACATGAAGCTTTGGGGAACCTACAAATGGGTGCAGTTTGGCTCTGCCTTGCTGTAATTTCATACACTCAGAATTGGAAATGAGAAGGAAAAAGGCTGTGGGGGCTCTACTTGCCCCCCTTCACTCCGTCCCTCAACTCACTTCTCTCTTTAGAGCACAATCTTTCTACACAAAGATCAAGTAAGGAAGTAAGATGGGAACAGCAAGCAGTTGATGAAATAGTTGTCAGGTACCTTTTAGTAAACTCATACTCTGTGTACGTCCCAGGGACCTCTTGCTAAAGAAAAATCTATATAAAATGAGTTGGTTATAATCAGAGGTTCATGTAGACAAGGTTCTAGCATAGGAAAGGGTTTGACCTCTCTGTGATTTTCTGCCCAGACTCAAACTACACATATTCTTAAAAACAAAAAGTAATAAAAAATTGTAAAAAGTGTCCAGTAGGTAAAGACCCTTTCGCCCAACACATGTCTTGTCTCCCATTTATACCATAGATACTTACGGTACGTAGGGTCCCCGCTCCTGGACTTGTTAGGATGGTATGTCGTTAATGTATCTCTCCTTTCCTGTTTCTATTCCCTTTGTCTGAGTGCTGTCCATTTGCTGCTGATTTGAGATTTGCATTTTCCACTGATACATATTTCCTGAAGCATTATTCTTGCTAGCAGCAGGTCTATTTCTTATTTAATGACCTGAGTCATTGTTTACTTTCCAGATGCCCTTGTTTAGGAAGAAACCATGTGGGTGTGTTTAGGTTCAGCGTGTTCAGGTTCAGCGTGTTCAGTTTCACTGGTACAGGTTAGGGGCTGATCTGCTGGAAAGCAGCTTTGTAGAGAGAGAACTTGGAGAGAACTCTTCCAGTGGTGCATGGTGACAGGGCAAGGGGCAAAGGATACAAGTTGGAACACAGGTAGTTCTGTCTGAACATGAAGACAAACTCTTTACTATGAGGGTGACAGAGCACTGAAACATGCTGCTCTGAGAGGTTGTGGAGTGTCCTTCTCTGGAGATATTCAAAAACTGCCTGGATTTGTTCCTATCCAACCTGCTCAGGATTCTGTGGTGAACCTGCTTTGGCAGGGGTGGTTAGTCTAGATGATATCTGAAGGTCTCTTCCAACGCCTACAAATCTGTGATTCTGTGATGAGCTCTAGTCTTTCTTAGACCCAGCATTTCTGTTAACTTCTTGCTTAACACAGAGTTTAATCTGTTCATCAAAATAATGACTAAACAGGGTTCCTTCTCCTTTTACCAGGAAAGGTGAGGAGAGAGGGAAATAGCATCCTCTGGTATGTAAAGGAAGAGCATCCCACCTCTGTGACAGGCCAGCAGATCTGTGGTTGATAGCGATTTTCATTTACTGTCACATACTTTAGAAATCACAGAGCCAGAGAAAATCACTGCTGTAACACAAATGGCCTGGATGAGCCCAGAAATGCTGGTGTAGCCCTCTAGAAAAGCCTGTCCTGGTAAAAGCAGCACTGAAGCCCAAAATATCTACATGTGACATACCTCACAGTCTTCAGTGCTTTAAATCAAAGAGTTGACCCGACATTTGTGTCTCCATAGCCACTGCCAAGGAATTTGAGTTGTGGTTACTCAGCCAGTGTATTCCTACAGGTAATTTGATGTGTCCTAGTCTCTCTGTGGGCTTAGCCTGGCCTCAAATTGCCTTGCATTTACCATAGTCTGTAGCTGGGCCTACAGGCATTTACTACAAGTCAGCTTCATTAACCATAGCAAATAGATCATGTGCTGAAAACCAACCTAAGAACGTGCCCCCTGGAGGTACATTGATACTTAGTTTCTTGATTTCACTCCACAGTGAATTCTGGCATTTGTTTTTTTCTGCTGCAATTGTTGGGGGTTTTTTACGGAATTTACGGAATTACTGAAACCTTGCTTAAAACAAGCAGGAAAGTTTTCCTATGTAAAGACATTGGCGTATTGCATCCTTCCACTCTCCTACTGGAAAGGCCTTACAAATAATGTTTATGTTCTTTTCTGACGTAGCCAGTATCTTTTCTAAGTTCTGGAGCTTGGAGCTCCCTTGTGCAAATCCAACGTTAAGCCATTTTTCACTTCTATTCAAACTATGCAGCAGAGCACTAACTGACATTCTATGGAAGGGATATTAAAATAAGTATTTTGTCTTTTTATCCAAATGCACTAGCCAAGATTTCCCTTTTCTATGTAGTATAATGTAGTGTGTCACTGTTAATTCACTAGTTGACCATATCCTTTGCCTCTGTGTTCCGAATGCAAAGAAACCACAGTTCTGTAATGGGTGTATGTCATGATGTACAAGACAGTTACCTTTGCTATCATTTAATTCTCATGAGTTCTGAATACTCTTTTATGCTAGGTATTACATATGGTTGTCTTCACCTAAAACTGCAAGGTTACCATGTTACAATGCAACCCTTTGCTACATTCTTTTGCTCCTGCTCTAATTACTGTAATATCCACATTTAATTTGCATGCAAGGTTATTCAATTGGCCACATAATTTGCTTTTTATAACAGTTTTTATAACAGTTATAAAATTGGGCCTGTCTGACTGCATGCATGAGAATAATCTCTGCTGGAAATCTACAAACTATAATTGTATGTAGTTGCTATGGTAAAGCTCCTATTAATGAAAAATTGGAGGAAAGGGGTTATACCAACTGTCATTTTTTCCAGAGTTCATCTTTTTGGATGAATGAATTCTTCAGGTTAGGATTTATTCAACTATTTGAATTATCCAGATTGTTTTAAAATATTGTAGGACAAGTGAATATGTATATTTAATGCAAGTGTATATAGTCTACCTACATTTCTCAACATCCTTGTTTTCATGCCAATGGAGGGAGAACTCTTGAAGTAAACTCTGTATGGCTGCTGCTCAGTTTTCCTAGACACATCTTTTTCAGCCTTTTTTTTTTTTGCTGAAGGGTACCCACTGGCAAGAGACCCACTGGGGAGTGTAGATTTTCACATTTTATGCGCCAACATGAGGAAAAGAGTTGACCAGAAGATCATTACATTTTCAAGATGTGCAATATGGAAATACAATCTTTAAAAGCAACCAGTTTGGAAAGAGACCAGACTGAAACAGCGACACTCCTCTGGAGACTGATGCAGGTGTAAATGACCCCTACAGGAGGTGACCCAAGGAAGGCAGGCAACACTCAATGCAAACCTGTGAGAAACTTTCCTCTCAAGCAGGAGATATCTAAACGGATGCAGTGAATTTTTTCCTTAAATGTGGTATTCAGCTTTGTGGCAACTGGCACTCTCATACTGTATTTTCCTGAAGGATGCTAAGGGAGTTTCTTATGTAATTTTAGTCATACTAAGATTCCTTCTTGTCTCTATGTTTCTCCGTGGGTAAAAGCTCTTAATTCCTTGCAAGAAGGATTGTTGTCCTTCAGCTTCTACCCCTCTATGACAGGTACAAAGGGCAGCAATGAAATATATGTTACTTTCTGCTTTAAAACACAAATAGGCAGGATTTATTTCACCCCCTTTCCTTTTTAAATCCTTGCAAATGAGGACAGATGTCTTACGAGAGCAAAGCATTAAGTAGGTAAAAACTTGGGGGATTTAAATATGAAATTTAGATTTTGTGTTATATGTGTCTAAAAAATATTTGAATAATGAACAAAAAAAAATTACTCAAGCTGTGCTGAAGGCTTCCAAATGAGAAGGATTAACTACAGGTCTTAAATCAGAATAGCTCGGTCATTGCAAAACACTTCTCATGTTGAGTGCTATTTATACCTGGTCTGAAAAGTTGTCTGTTTGAGGGTCATTCTTACCACCTTAGTGAATGCCCCTTGCTGATGTCAAGTCAGACTCTCTGCTCCCACTGGAGGCTTTAACTTCGACTGGCCCCTGACATAGAAATGAAGGCCCTGCATCATAGAAACTTCCTGTGGTTACAAGAATATGAGACTAGAAGAGATCTGGCCCATAAAATCTCCTGATTTGTTCTGCAGGCGGCTTGTTCTCTGTCATTCATGTCATACATCACTCATGCTCTATGTTGTTCTGTGGAGCAGATCGTCCTCCTGGAAATTATGTTAAGACATGTGGAAAGTAAAGAGGTGATGGGTGACAACCAACATAGCTTCACTAAAGGGCAAGTCATGCCTGAAAAATTTGATGGCCTTCTATGAGGGCATTACAGCATTGGTGGATAAGGGAAGAGCAACTGACATTATCTACCTGGACTTGAGCAAAACATTTGCCACTGCCCTGCACAACACCCTTGCTCTAACTTGGAGACACATGGATTTGACAATGGACTGCTCGATGGATAAGAAATTGATTGGATGGCAGCACTCCATCCATGTAACAGCACATCCATGTAACAGAAGAGTTACATTCAGCGGCTTAATGTCCAAGTAGTGAGCAGTGACAAGGGGTGTTCTTCAGGGATTGGTACTGGGACTGTAGCTGTTCAACACTTTGTTGTCAACATGGACAGTGGGATTGAGTGCACCCTCAGCAAGTCTGTCAATGACACTAAGCTGTGTGGAGTGGTCAACACGCTGGAGGGAAGGGATGCATCCAGAGGAACCTGTACAGGCTTGAGATGTGTTGGTTGATAGAAAATAAACATCAGCCAGCAATGTGCAATTGGAGCCCAGAAAGCCAACCATACTGTGGGTTGCATCAAAAGAAGTATGGTCAACAGGTTGAGGGACGTGATTCTGCCCCTCTACTCTGCTCTCATAGGACCCCACCTGGACTACTGCATCCCGCTTTTGGAGTCCTCAACATAAGAAGGGCATGGGTCTGTTGTACTGAGACCAGAGGAGTGCCATGAAGATGATCAGAGGGCTGGAGCACCTCTTTTAAGAAGACAGGCTGAAAGAGTTGGGATTGTTCAGCTTGAAGAAGAGAAGGCATCTGCAACCAGATCTTATAGCAGCCTTCCAGTACCTAACGGGGGCCTACAGGGAGGCAGGGAAGGTCTCTTTATCAGGGAGTGTGGCAATAGGATGAGGGCTAATGATTTGAAACTGAAAAAGGGTAGATTTTTATTAGATACTAGAAATAAATTGTTTGCTCTGAGGGTGGTGAGACACTGGAAGAGTTTGCTCATAGAAGGTGTGGATGCTCCATCCTTTGGAGCTTTCAAGGCCAGGCTGGATGGGGTTTTGAACCAGCTGGTCTAGTGGGAGGTGTCCCTGCCCATAGCAGGGAGTTTGGAACTGGATGATTTTCAAGGTCCCTTTCAACCCAAATCTTTCCATGATTCTATGATTTGACCACTAAAGTGGCTTTGGTAAATTTGTGGGAAGTTTTCACATTGAGAGCTAGTTGTTAATCTTAGCAGCAACATTGCTTCATTTTGCACCAGTAAAAAAGATCTGCAGAAGAAACAGAGCACTAGTCATCAGGGCTGGTTTCTTTTCACCATTTCTTTTTCAGCTGTGAGCCTAAAGATGCAAATATGTATGCAGTTTTTTGTGTAGTTTAGCTCTTTTGATAGTTCTTTTTTTTTCCCTTTCTGCAGCTGCAGGAAGGATAATCTCAGTTAGACACAGTAAAAATAAGCAGGCAAGACAAGCAGGCAAGATAGGAATCAATCTGTGGAAACACAAAGGAACAATAAATTCCTTTTTGTGTCTTTATTCTGTATTAAATGCATTAGCTGTGAAGAATGCTTGTGTGAGTCTTTGCATTGGTGATTATTTTACTCAGAAATTCTTGAGTACTCTCTCATTCCATATTTTCCTTTTGTGTGTATATCTTTATTATTTTTTTTCCTTTCAGACTGAAATCAGTAAACTGTCTTCACGCTACACTGGTGAAGCTAATTTTCTTCTAAATTAACTAATAAAAATAAAAGGGTTGCATTTGTTGCAGAACAAAGATGAATGCAACAGTCTTGAAATTATGACAGAAGCTCATAAATTCAATCTTAAAACTCCCAAGAGTGGCTGGTACTTCATCCATACTTACCTTCTGTCCATTGAACAGCTGTAGAAGACATCTGGAGATTTGTCAATTTTCAAATATCTTTGCCTGTACAACAAACATTGGCTCAGATATACTGTGATACATATCAAGATCTCCAGTACTTCAACAACACAGAAACCTCCCATAACACTTAGTCATAAAAGGCTTACATTTCTTATAAATTTTTGCATGTCTGGCAATTCCAGGTTTTCATACTTATCAAAAAGCCCCCTATTAGTAAGCCACCCTCAAATGATGATATTCAAGTAGAATCATGTAGAATACAGAGTATTTTGCATTACTGCTTCAGCACACTCAAGGAATCAGTGCGGTCTGCATGAATAGTGTCTTCGGCATGCCCAGTGTATCAACATCATTCATGTTGGTTTTTATGAAATGGCAGTCTTGGTCTCATTATTTTTACTTTGCTTTGGGTTTTTTTGGTTGGTTTGGTGGGGTTTTTTTGTGTGTGTGTGTTTTTGCCTGTTTGTTTGTTTTGGGGTTTTTTTTGTTTGGTTGGTTTGGGTTTTTTTCCCCTGAAATCCCAGGCTTCTCTGTGGTATGGGACCTCCTTTTACTGAAGTGAAAAAACATTTTTTGTTCCTGTGGTTATGCCATAACTTTTAGTAAAGTGATCAATGATGTTCAAATGTTCTTCATGCTGACTTCTTTGTTCTCCGTCTTAGGGACAGTGACTGTCCCTACTTCAGTTCACTTGATCCTTTCCATTTAAAACACCTAGGGATTGAGAATGTACTGCTCTTTTTTTTTCCTTCTTTTCTTCTCTCCCGTTTTTCTTTTTTCAGTTTAACTCTTCAGAGGTTTCTTGGCTTGGAAAGGTTTATGGAAAACTCTTCACTATATATGTAGTGCTCGACATTGACAGAGAATTTAGGAAGTAGGTTCTCTGATATTTGGAGGAAAATATCTCCTGAGGTCTACTGTAGAAGAAAGTCAAAATTTTTCATTACTGTACTATGTCTGAATTAGATATTTAATTTATTATTTCTGAAAGTTACAAGAAAAACCTATTTTATGCATACTTTTTAAATAGGCAAACACTTCTGCCTGATGCAGCAGCACAATGAATATCCAGAAAAAAAAATGTTTGAATTACATTTTTTTTTCTTAAGTATATAGAATAAATGTGTTCACAGAAAATAACTTTTAATGTCTTGAGGGCTTCAGCAGGTTCTCAGATTATGATAATAATTTGTTATATGGGGATCTCTGGGAATCAGAAGAGGTCAAACTAAGCTATTTGCTTTTCATGCTACCATTACTTCCTAGACTTGCTCATCTGCAGAATCATAAATAGATGTTATGCATAACAAGAGCAGGTGGCTAATTAGAAAAATACTGTAGAAGGTGTCAGGCAGATATGCAAATCAATGCAATATTAAGAATCTGATTTTTTTGTGTGTAGTGTCAAATTAATGCATGCTCTTTATTGGTAAATTTTTATTTGTATTTATCAGGGTCATTCAGTAAAATTAAAAGTAGACTTATGACCCTTGAATAAGGGATTTTCAAAAATAACTTCTATGTGTATTCCAATATCAGTGCAAGCTGGCACAGCCTAACCACAACCTCTCCTCCTTGTTTTGGCTAAAGATTGCAGGAATTATGCTCTAGATTTCCCCACAATCTCTAAAATTAAAATGGACTGGTACACTGTCATGGCCATGCAATGAATGTGCATTATTACACTGCCAGCAACATGGTATTAGCCAGCAATACCTCTAATAGATTTTCACGCATATCTATAGATACACATGTACACAATCTTTCTGGTTATGAGCAAAAAATCCCAACCTCTAATACCCCTTTCAGAACAAATATCCATTTCATTTCCCTTTTTTTATGATGGCAATTCGGGGGAATATAAGGCGTCTTAAAGTCTAAAAAAGAACATTTTTGTCGCCCCTACACACCATGGCTTTATGACAGCTCTTCTCTGGCATACCATTTTTCTCTTTGTCTCATTTATGATCCTTTTGGATTGTCTTCTTTTTTCCTTCAGTTTATTGTCCCTTCTTTTTTTTCCCCATCTTCTCCCCCAGCCCTCCAAGATCATTGTTTTCGCAAAAAACTAAGCTAAAATAGTATTGTCTTCCTGAATTTTGTCATGCGCACTCCCCCTCTTCTTGTTACAGTAGGTTTAATAAAAGATCAGGCCTAAAATAACTCAGCTTCAGTGTAACATTTTTATGCATGCTTTTAACATCTGAATGTTTAAAATAACTTCTCCTGAGACATTACTGGTTCCAAGGTCTTTTTTGAAAAAGAATAACCTAAGTAATTAATTTTATTTGCTGTATTTTTTACTCTAATACTATCTTGAAGTAGTACATTTATAGCTCCATCCCAGTAAAAGAAATAAATTGCTGTGAAGTGTGGCCATGTTCTCATAATTCCACCCTCTACTAGAAGCTCTTGTTCCAGCTATGTTGTATGCACAATGAACCATATCCTTACACTGGTATGGACCGCTCATTTTAAATACTGAAATTCGTTAGTTGAGTGAGGTAAGTTTTGGCATAAATAAAGATGACTCTTTTTATAGCCTCTTAAGTAGAGGACTGTGGCACAGATTCTGTGTCCTTTATCTTTTTGTTTCCATTCCAAATCTCCAGCTGGCTCCAGGGACTTTTGGACTCTGAGCTCTGCTTTCTCCTCATCAAATGATCTTTAAGAATTATGTATGTGCTACAGGAAAAGCAGTGCAATATAACTCAGTGTGAAATCTGTTGGAAGGAAAATGTGATACTTGTTTATAAAATCTTAAAGTTATTTGGCTTTACGCATTCGCGCTTGTTCTCTCATTGTCTTCATGCACTCACTTGTTCACTCACACGTACACATACTCACAAGCATCAAGATGTACATGTCCAAGTGGAAGTGCAGGTGTTTCCATTCATAACTTACTGCATTCATACACCAACACTACTACCTTTGTAGCATCAAAAGGTGGAGTATTTGAAAAAAAAAACACCACACTGGAATACTTTGTTTAACTATCTTTCTATTGGATAGTGTATGTCTTAAATAGGTAAAAACATTATTTATCTGTATTTCAATGTAACAAGTATCTCTGCTATAAAATCAAAATGACTGTCACTTTAGTAGAAAAGAAGAACGTTAGGTGATAGCAACCATTCTCTTGTTGATATATTATCAGTCATTTTGAGTATGTGATCCCATTAAATGACATACCAGTACCAAATCTGGGAAAGAATTAATCTGCTAGGAGAACTTGGGATACCATGGTAACAATTTTTTCCAGAATTCACAAATTAAAGTTGTAGTCGAAAAGATGTCTATCATTATTTGTGGAAAATAACTTGTATAGGATAATGAGATAAAGCACAATAAGTCCATTGTTTTATTTTTCATCCCAGTCCTGAGAAAATCTTCTGTCTATATGGTTAAGACTAACAAAAATCTTCTTACTCATAACTATGTTGAAAGACTAACAAGTTTTGACTGCAGTGTAAGACTTAATAGATTAAGGCCTACATATGGAACATTAATTGGAAACAGTCTCTATAGGTCCTTTCCCCACTTTGAAATATACATAAAATACTGTTTTCTTCTACTCGTTAATTAATTTCACTCAAAGTGCTATAAGCAAAGGAATGAATACAATAGAGTAACTTTAGTGGGTCTGTTTTGCAAAGGTTTGTAAAGGTTCAAGTGCTAATCTATTTACTCATGTTTATCACTCCAGAGGTAAGTTTGTTCATACCCAGCAAGTAATTTTTGTATTCTGGAATTGCATTTAATAACACTATTACAGAATGCAATCTATAGGACCAGCCTTCTCATCTAAAATGTTGGTGATGTGAAAATCAAACCTTTAATAGCTGGCACTTTTGTACTTTCTGTGGCAGTACTCATGTATTCATCAGTACTACATGAAGCAGGCATGTAGCTTCAATAAAAATCACTTGCAGTTCTATTGACTAGGAAGTTCAATATGGGAAAAAGTTCTTTGCTGGGTTAAGATCTTAATTTTGTTTGAAACAAAATGTTATGATGTTCAGCTCAACAAAAGTCATAGTCTAAGTGTGTGAATAATACATGAATTATTAAGCTCCCATCTGCCAGGTGTCAGAAGTAAGAATTAGATTAAAAGATCACAAAATTCCTCTAATATAAATTTAATGGCTAAGGTTGGCTGGACCATTTCAATGTTGATCCTCTTCAGGGCTTCTATTCTTCAAGGGTGATATGAGAGCACAGTAGCCAGATGAAGCAGTGTTGGAGTCACTGCAATTCTAGCTTGGCCTTGAGTCTGGCAGAAGAGCTAGAAGAATGAAGGCAAACCTAAAGTGACAGATAAAGATCATGATGGTTTTATCTAGAAAGGGGAATTAACACCTTTTGTGGGTGAGACAGACCAGTTCTGTCTAGCAGATAAATACAGACCTTATTCAAGGTGGGGACCTATCACAAATCTTGGGAGGTCTTCTCTAAAAAGGGGAAAAGGGACAGTATGGTGCGGCTCAAGTGCAATTGCCTTTTAGAAATAAAAAAAAAAAAAAAGTGAGGAAAAAAATCTTTCAGGTTTACAAAGCTTTCCAGAACTTTTGCACTGAATGTCTCTACTCTTTACTTAAATAAATAAAAAGGGCATTGCAGGGGCCACAGAACTGCTGTCCACTATACAGGAAAATCAGATAAATTAATTGAAAAATATTGTTCTTCCCTCTTTACCTGGAAGCCTTTCTTCCTTTCGTGCAAACTGTCTTCTGGGTTCTGTGGGGTTCATGCCCTGCTATTCAAGCATCTGGATGACAGATTCCTATAGCAAGAGCAGACCAGCGAATTAGTTATGATTTTGGGCGTTAACAGTCTAGCAGGGAAATGGAGATGCAAAATCAGAGCAAGGATTCAGCTTTCTCTGATCTGAATTAATTAACCTTGACAGCCCTTCTGTCCCCCCTGGTGCTTCAGTATTTTATCCCTGACAGCCAACCATACAGCCAATGAAGATCCTTTACTCAAAATTTAAGACACAAATATTTCAGCAATCAAAAACTCTCACAGGATGGAGGCCAGTATTGCAACTTGTTTAAGGCTGTGTGCCAAAACTTTGCATATATTTCCTAACATATAATTACTATATGGCATGTAAAAACAAAAGAGATAAACCTGCACAAGAACACCATAGTTTACTATCATTTTTTAATTGACAGGAATTAATTGAAAGATAAAAAGTAGCAGTAGGATGAAACCTACTCCTGACAGATGCAGAAGCTATTTTTTTCCATCTTTCATGTTGGACATATGGTAAACTAGTATACCTGCTTTTTAGTGAACAATAAGGAGTCATTAATTCATATGATGAGGAAAAACACTCGCTTTTTAAATATTGACCAACATTTTTAAAGCCATGTAACAGTTCTGAGATTAATCTAACTATACCATCATGCCATACATGATGACTGAAAGATTAAATATTATGTATTAATACTTGTATTAGCACAAAATTATCATATAAGGCTAGGATTGCCATTCATGTTGGATTGTGAAAATATGATTTAATAAAATAACTTTGTAAAGGTAAATTGTAGGTCTCAAAGTGCAGTTTTTGAAACTATAACTTTCTTTATTCTCTTTGAGTTACCTCTGTTTGAGGGTGAAAAGTCACTGACAGTTGTATCCAACAGTATGGCCCAACCTACATCGCAGACCAGGGTACGTAGCAGATATTTGTGACCAGGGTACATAGCAGGTATTTGTAACCAGGTCTTTATAGCTGCTATTGGAATGCTTTTAGTGGTGTCTTCTTTGTTTCATCACTTGAGACATTGACTTCTTTATTTGTCTCCATTTATTGACAGTTGCATATTTTTAACAAAAGCATAAATATTGTGAGAATGCCATGGTATTTCTTAGGCACTTAATATTTTGACAGTATGGGTTCCAAGAGGAATGAAGCTTCTAAGACTTTATATATCTTGAACTGTAAGGGCCCCTCTCATGAACACAGAATGAGCATCCGTGCCTTCTCTGTAGAGCAACTTTACAAAACATTGTTCACTTCTTCCATTACAGGCAAGTTGCACGGTCTAAGAACAAATGTTGTGTCATTGAATGTTCTCTTTATGCAGTATTGCCAAGTGCTAAATGTGTCTTGAAATGAATATTCAATTTAACATTTCTGTAAAAAATGGGCTAAACTCCAAGTCGAGCAATTCTTTGTTTTCTTCTGAATTTGCTGCCTGTGGTTTTTTTTTTTTTTTGCATAAGAAGAACAGTCTTAGCAAAAATACTGTACAGTATTTGTTCATGCTGTCCGCTGTCTAAGGTATCACAAATGTTTCTGACAATACTGTAGTGGAGACCATGACCTTTTGATGCAAACAGACAGGAGAAAGAAAAACTGAGTGTAATTAAAACTTAAATGCTGAAAGTTTGATCTTGCAGTCTGCACTCAGAATGACTTCCCTCTGTAGTGGGAGTTCAGCTTGAATAAACGCTACACTAAGGGCTTCTAAGAAACTGTAAAAATCATGCCTTTGTTTGTCCTGTCATACTTTAATGAGGTGTCCAGGCATGTTTTAGAAACAGATGTTATTAATTGCCAGTATTTTTCTATACTGCTTCTTCCACCAGTGAGCCAGAAAAGAACCTAACTGGTTTTAGCATCCCCCCGTCTAAACACTCCAAGGGAAGAATGATCAAGGTAGCTAGAGCATTAGACAGAATTAAGAGAATTAAGAGGATACAGGTTAACATCACCTGGTTCGGTTTTAGAGTTGTCATGACACACAAGAGGCCACTTTAACTCTGTTTTTCAGACATAAAATGCCACAGTGCTTTTCTCTTTAGTCCACTATCCTATGATAATGACTCAAGTAAACATAGGGATATAAAGTAAATTTTCTAATAAGCCACTATAACGAAGTTCTACCTCCACATCTTTCGTAAGATGGAAGGAAAAAACCCACCAAACTATTTTAACCCAATATCTAGTTTGTTTTGAAACAAGAAGCCTATTTCTATTTAGGTTATAGAGGGTTTTTTTCTGCCAATGACACTAGCAGTTTTTAATGTCAAAGGTTTCATCTATAACCTCCAAAATCCAGACAATGCAGTACTTTAGAAAATAAATTTTACTGTGGTAATTGCCAAGAATTCCAACAGAGATATTACCTAAAATCCAGTATTTCAGACATTTTGGTGGTCCAGTCAGAATATGAATTCTAAGTGACTTTCAGGGCTGGGTTTGTTGCCTGAATTATGGAAAAGTGGATGATTACCTTCATTCATTGTGCAAGCAGTTGAACCTGGTCATGCTTTTTCTTTCAAAATCAAAATTGTTTTGTGTTGGAGTCCTACCTCTCTCAAAAGGTGCTATGATTGTGTTGGAGTCCTACCTTTCTTAAAAAGTGCTATGATTGAACTAAACAAGCATTTTGTAAGTTTCCACCAAAGAATTATTTATGTCTGAAAAACAGAGTTAAAGAATTTGGTGGAAAGTATTTGCTTTGATTTATCTGTCTTTCTACAGAATTGGAAGGTATAAAAAAGAAAAGAAAAAAAACTGTGCTAGATAATACAAACAATTAACTGCAACTTTAGTACAGAATTCCTGAAAGAGACTCCTGCAAGACTTTGTTTCTGTTGTATTTAATTTTCTCTAATTAAAACTCTATAAACTGGAGGATGGCAAAAAATTTCCATGATGCAGGTGATAAAAAGCAGATGTGTATGACTTACTCCTATCAGCAGACACATTAAAGGAACTATAAGACTGTTACCATTTTAAGAGAAGTGAATAATTTACATCAGCTCTCAGGTTATTATTTTTTCTTTTTCCGTATAAGGAGGAAACTTTGTGAGGAACTGATTTTTTCTAAAAAGAAAAAAAAAGTTTGGCAGAGAACTTTGCCTTTGAAAACCTGTATCTTTATATTATGAGCCACACTTTCAAAAGGAGAATTCACAGACAACCTTTCTGCCCCTCCAATTGTGTAATATCCTTGAAATAATTACTTTCATAAAAAGCTAATCAAAGAAAACATGTAATCAATGTTTATGTCTTTTCATGGAGTTGGCAGAGTTTATGAAATAGTTGCATAATTTTATGGAGCTTGAGGTAGTCATGAAAGTATGATCAAAGGCCTAGGAATGAAAACCATGCATATATTTCATACTCATTATCTACTTGTGATGTAAGATCTTGCAAAATGTTCATACTGTAAAACAAAAAAGAATTTTCCTGTGTTGAACTTCATGAGGTTTCTACCACCTTGTTTCTCCAACCTGTCCAGATCCTTCTGTATAGCAGCACTGCCTTCCCCTCGGGTATTTAGTGCTTTCCCCCAGTGTGGGATCATTTATGAACTTGCTGAGAGGAGACTCCATCTATGTCATCAAAGAGATTAAACCGTATGGATAGCATCAATCCTGGAAGGATGCTACTAATAACTAGCCACCAGTTAGACTTTGTACAGTACTTTATGCTGATCATAACCCTGTGAACCTAACAGTTCAACAGTTTCCCATCCATCTTATTATCTACTAATACAAGCCATATCTTAGTATAGCTAGAAGGATAATACAGGAAACTATATAAAAGGCTTTGCTATAGTCTAGCAATACAACATCCACTGCTCTTCCCTTGTCCCCAGAGTCAGTTGTCTCATCAAAAAAGGCAATGAGGTCAATGAGGTTTGATTCCTCTATGGTACAAGTATGCTAGTTATTCCTAATCATCATTTTGTTCTTCTTGATCCTGGAAATGGCTTTCAGCAATATTTTCTCTATACTTTCCCAGGGATTGAGGTTAGATTGATTAGTCTGCAGTACCCTGGGTCTTCTTTGCCTCTCCTGAATATGGGTGTGATGGGTTTTTTTATGCAGTCATCAAAAGCCTTCCCTGATTGCCATGACAATTCAAAGGTGAATGACAGTGGCCTCATACTTTGACATCAACCAGCTCTCCCAGGACCCTTGGATGCACCCCATGGGGTCCCATGGACTGGTGTGTGTCCAGTGGGTTAAGCCTGACTTTATTGTGGGCACTATCTCACTCTTATAGACCCTGCTATACATGCATCTTAAGTTCTGTATTTCTGCAATGAAAGACGGAAAACAAGAATTTAAGAGTTTTCTCCACTTCCAGAAATATTAATATCATCACATATTCTTAATTACAAATCCTTAGTGCATTTTTAGTTCCAACAAATGATTTCACCTGAATTATTTCCCAAATGTCTCTGACAATCACTTTTAATTTAAATATTTATAATATTAATCTTGTTTATAGTTAGATTTTAGAGGGAAAGCACAGCTGAGGAAATGACTACTGGACACATGAACTGGTGTCCTTCCTTCCTTTTCAGGAAAGTATCCAAAGAAAACATGCTGTCTCTCCTCCTCTGGTTTCATCACCTAGCTTTTGAACCTATTGACCAGCTTTACCCAATAGGAAAAAAAAAAACAAAAAGGCAAAAGTCTGATAGTTAGTTAAATTCCCATAAATCTTGCAAAACAAAACAAAAAAATGCTTTTATTTGGTAAAGGGATCTAAACAAGCAATAAGAAATCAGAGGTTTTACACTGGCCATCTGGGCGCTGGCAAGCTATCAGAGTTTACCTAGCTTTAGGTGAGTCGAACCATGTGTTGTTTATTGCCCAATGTACCTGCCACAGGATTTGTTAGAATAGCTAATAAGAGGTTTGCTACTTCACTTGAACATAGAATGACTTAATAGATAGTAATAAATTTGCTCCTCTTTTTTCTTTCTTAATATCATAAGAACAAAATTCTGTACACTTCTGTACCAAACTGCACTATTTTCTGTACGGAGTTCATTTTTCCACTGTTTTTCATTTGTTTCTGGTACTTTACATCTGTGCTAAGCTTTAATCTGCTTATGTTTCTGCTTGCTTAGTTGTAGTACAAAACACGTTGTATACCAGATGCCATGTTATAGGCCCATTGTAGAATCATAGAATCATTTGAGTTGGAAGTGACCTTAGAGATCACCGAATTCCAACACCCCTGCCATAGGCAGGGACACCTCCCACTAGACCAGGTTGCTCAAAGCCCCATCCAGCCTGGCCTTGAACCCCTCCAGGGATGGGGC
>JAOQGH010000019.1:37339755-37352615 GCA_025769975.1 Gallinago jamesoni | reverse complement strand
GGGCAACCTGTTCCAGTGCCTCACCACCCTCACTGTAAAGAATTTCTTCCTAATATATAATCTAAATCTCCCCTCTTCCAATTTAAAACCATTGCCCCTTGTCCTGTTACTACACTGCCTGATAAAGTGTCCCTCTCTGGCTCTCCTGTAGGCTCTCTTCAGATATTGATAGGCTGCTATGAGGTGTCCCCGGAGCCTTCTCTTCTCGAGGCTGAACAGCCCCAGCTCTCTCAGCCTGTCTTTGTAGGAGAAGTGCTCCAGCCCTCTGATCATCTTCATGGCCCTCTGCTGGACCTGTTCCAACAGGTCCATGTCCTTCCTGTGTTGAGGGCTCCAACACAGTATTCCAGGTGTGGTATCACAAGGGCAGAGTAGAGGGGATTATGTCTGATGATGACTAGAAGAAACCTCCAAGCTTACTTGTGAAGCTGCTTAAATAGCTGAAAAATAGACATTACACCCTTGGATAAACATAATTAATACCCAAATTATTTCCAATGACTGTATGTCATAAAGAGTTGGGTTTAAGAGGTAACAAAGTATACAGATGCTATGTTTTGGCATATTGCTCCACTGAAAGATTAAAATAATCTCCTGTCTTCAAAAGCGAGTGTCTTTTCACAGTTGCTTTCATAATTCATACACATAAAACCACATACAAATAAATAGAATAATTAGTTTCAACTGTTTTTCAATGTATAGATGCTGAGGATAAATGAAAGGACCAAACTCATCCCAGGGTTTTTTTCCATTAACATCAAAACAGGTGAAGCATTTCCCATCCACTGGGAAAAGGTTACCTCTCCTCTCACTCTTAGTCTCTTTCCAGTTTCTACATCCCTCACCACAGATCTAGGATGCTACTTCAGCAGTGGTACCATAGCCTGCATTTAGGCCACATTTACATCATCTCAGTGTTACTCACAGCTGCCTCTCGGTTTCATTTTCTGTCAGAGAAGAACATGGAGGGCAGAGCCTGCTCTTTAGGGCCTTTTGCTCCTCAGATGCTTCCAGGAGGTAAGCAAGAATGCTTTGCTGTAGGCATGATCAGCTGAGAAACTCCCACTCATGTAGCTCCCAGGATAACACCCAGTCAAATTGCACTCCTCTGCTCTTCAACAGACTTATAAGCATTCACCAGAAGTAACAGCATGGTCTTTTCTGAGTTTAAGGTAAAAGCAGAATTACTTTCCAGCTACCTGTGCCAAAATTCAGTTGCCTTCACCCTACAATATCATAACAATGACTGACTTGCAAACATGGTAGTCCTAAGGAAGACTCTCAATACCTCTGGCAACCCCATGCCACTGTGATAGGTATCTGGCTCTGCCTAAAGCAGACATATATATATATACTAATAAACCCAAATCCATTCTTCACTAGCAGGAAGGGAATGCCAAAAATTGTTCTCAGAAACACAGTAAGGAATAGTACTTACAGTACATACAGAACACTGTGTATGATTGCTTTTCCTTTTTATTATTTATGTCACAAGTTTGAAATATCCACAGGGCCTTCATTCTCAGGCCTTTGATCATGGCATCCTTGCCAGATCCAAGGCAAATTGGGCATTGGCTTTCCTAACATCATCCCTGTGTGCTAGGATGACATCTCTGTATTCCTCCCAGGCTACCTGTCCCTGTTTTCACCTTCTGTATGCTCACCTTTACATTTGAGTTTTGCCTGGATCTCCTTGTTCATCAATTCAGGCCTCCTGGTCTTTTTGCCTGATTTCCTTGCTCATCAGGATGGACAACTCTTGAGCTTGGAGGAGAACATCTTTGAATATCAACTAGCTCTCTTGGACCCCTCTTTGGTTCAGGTCCTTATCCCATGGGAGTTTTTCAAGCAGATCCATGAAGAGGCCAAAGTCTGCTTATGCCTGGCTGTGGTGTTCCTCCGGCAGATACTGGGGTGGTTGAAGCCATCCCTGTGAGGACCAGGGCCTGAAAATGAGAGGCTACTTCTAGTTGTCTGTAGAAAGCCTCATCCACATGACTGATGAGAAAAGACTGGTAAAATAGGTTTGTTCAGCCTTGAGAACAGAGCCTACAGGGAGTCTTAATTGTTGCCTCTAAGTGCTGAATGGGAAGGTGTAGAGAAGTTGGAGCCATACTGTGCTTGAAGGTATATGGAGAAGAGAGAAACAGAAATAAACACAATCAGGAACATGAGAAATCCCAATCAGCTATAAGAAAAAGCTTTTTCACGGAGATCATGCTTAAGCACTGAAACATTGTCTGAAGAAGCTATGAAATCTCCAGTTCTGAGGGGGGTTTTTTTGAGATATGACTGGACAAAGCCCTGAGCAAGCTGATCTAATTGGTCCTACTTTAAACAGAGGATTGGACGAAGTGACCTCTACTAGCCACTTCCAACATAAATTACTCTGTAACTTCTGGCTTGCTAATGCGAAGTGAAACAAAGACATTTTGTAGGCCCTGAACGACTGCTTCCAAGGCTCTGAGTAATACAAACTCATCCCAAACAGTTCCGTGCGTCTTGGACTCTGCTAGGCTAGAAGACAAAATCCAAGAAAACAGGCCCCTGTCACCACTTACTGACGTGCCTTGTAATTCTTGATAAGTATTTGAATGTATTGTGAAGAACAAACATGTAGGTGGAACAAGAAAGGCTGAAGTAAGGCCATCAGGCTACTGTATACATAACACACAGTCATGTCCTTCTCTGCTCAGGATGAAAATACTTTCTTGCCAGGCATACAGTATGCCTGATTAAAGCCATAACAGCAATGTTTACAAGCATAAGAGGAATAAACATATGGTACGTATAATATAAATTTTAGAAACCAATCTCATGTGTAGGTGGTTATTAAACATACATGTTGCATTAAATCCTGTCAGACCATGTAACAAATTGAAACTTACTGTTATGATGGTTTATACAAAAGGTGACCAGCACTTTGATAGATTGAGATGGATTATGGACTGAAATAAGAAAGTTGTTTTCTGTGCTGAAAATTCTGCCTTAACATCTGAAAAGAAACAATATTTTCACATCTATTGACATCTGAATTGCTTTACACAAAATTTGACCTTCTGATATTACTCAAATGACCAGTGTTGCATATTAGACTTACCAAAGTTGTCTAATTTTTTGTTCTATTTTAGTTTGAAGTTTGTAGCCTATTTAAAATGGTTTTGCTATTTTAAATGAGAACATTTGCTTGCTTTTTTATTGTATCTTACATGGTACTGTGAGACAAATATGTAGTATAGCACTGTCTGTGTAACTAAAGCGGCAAAGGCAGCAAATTTCATATTCCAGCTGCCAAAGAATTAAACAAGACTACTGACAAATCAGTAACAAAAATATTTTTGTATGCTGTCTATGAATTCCTTTAGAGATTCTTATTCCTCACCTTCCCAACACGACTCCTTAAGATCATGTCCTCTGGGTTTTATGTAGTTTGAGTTTTTTAAAACTAAATTGTTTACAGATTTTTGTGGAATTTTAAAATCATTACTGCATAATTAAATAAAAACACCAGAGCTCGGAAATTTTATAGTTATGACTAACAGATAGAGGAGACAACTGAGGAGTTGATCTATAGATGTCATTAAAAATGGTAAAGCTAATTGACTTAATCAGCTGACCAAATATTGATGTGCCTCATTGGGAATAAATGAAGCTAAAAGCACTCAGGAGAATAGTTCATCCGAATGAAGTAACTTGTTATAGTGTCAGGTGTTGGAAGGAAAAGACACTCCAGATAACGTCTATCTCCACTGAATGGAAGGTACTTAATCAGTCTGAAGTGTGATTAGGGGTGTGGAGGGCATTAGACTACCTAATGCCATAACAAAGTCCTTCATCATTAGTTTCCAATCTATATTTAGTAGAGAATTTAACATGTTCTTTGGTAACTCTGACCCTTATTTCTTGCTTGTTATTATGGAATTAGATACACTGTGAGGAAAAAGTATCCTTTCATAAATCATTTTAAGTACTGTGGCTATAACTAGAATAATATCATTCATTATAATGTCATATCATCTTTTTCAAACAAAAAGTTTGGCTGCTTGAGAGAGCAGTATACATCTGATTTTTTCAGTAAAATGGTGTTCTGTTAAATCTTTGTAAGAATAGTTAAATTGTAAGTACAAGTCAATGGTGTAATGCCTACAAAACACTACCTGTATTTTTAATGGTCCCATGAAAATGAGTATCTATCTAGATTTTTTTTTTTACATGGCTGTGAAGAACAAGATTAAATATTTACCTCATAATGATGTTGCCTGAGCTTGTACACTAACACGCTGACTTAGTTTGGTTGTGGGGACTTGAGCATCTTCTCACCTCATGAAGAAAAACCAGCAGCGAGCTCAGAGGGCAGACGAAAGTCAGCTTTCCTGTGTGGCACTGCGCCAGTGCCCTGTGCTCAGCACACAGAGCTGATGAACCTGATATGCATGTTCCTAAAGTGCCTGGTAGGACATCTTGAATCCAGGACCCTGACCAGGACCACAGAAGACCCTTCCAGTATTAGTAGAGAGCCTGTTAATTCCAGAGATGCTCCTTGGCAAATTTAAGAAAGAAAAGCAGCCCCCTCCTTCCCCCAAGGGTGTACGCTCCCAACAAATACCAAGCCATCTTTTCCTTCTGATTTGGTGTTTCCATCCTCCTAAGTGTAAACAGGAGGGAAAAACACTAGACTTTGGTGTGGAAGCTGTGCACCTCTAAGTGCTGTTGGACTTTCAGAAGAATCATGTTCTACTATGGGGAAACTAATAACTCAGTTCCATAGAACTAATAATGTAGTTTAATAAGAAGCCTCCTGGCAAGATTTTGGCAAGATCTAGACACTGGAGTGAACAGGTGGTGTAACCTGTCACAGTTAAACACGCTAGAGCTGCCTGCCCCTTTCGCTTCCCCTACCTATGTCCCAGTTCACACCGGACACCTTTCTCGTCTCGTGCCCTGGATCAAAACTCTAATTTTGCAGTGAGATATGACGAGCTTTAGTTGCCACCAAGCAAGCCACGCTTGCCCCATCAACCTGCCCAGGCTGGTGTCCCCCTTTCACTCCTCCTGCAACTGCTCCCCTGGTTACCCCACCTCCACACCGCCTCCGGCCCACGGCTCCCGCGGAACCAGCGCCCCCCGCCCATCACCCCGGCTCTGGGGCTCCCCGCGGGCAGTCCCGCGGCCGCGCCGCCGCTCCGCCCCAGCCCGCCTCCCCCTTCCCTCCCCCCCCGCGCCGTATCTCGGCAGCATCGTTAAAACTAAGGGCGGCGCGGAGATCCGCGGGGCGACCAGCGGGGCCCGGCGGAGCCGCGGGCAATGGGGCAGCGGCGGCGGAGCCCCGGGGCAGCGGAGCGGGGCTGTGCCGCCGAGGGGGCGGTGAGCGGCGGCCGCGGGCGGCTGGCAGAGTCCTGGCGGCGGCTGAGCTCCCGGCGCGGCTCCGCCAAGCGCGGCGGACCTTCCGCGGCCGCGCCGCCGGTGAGTTGCCCACGGCCGCGACCGGGAGGGGGATCCTCCGTCCGGGCGCTGGGTGGGGGCGGCGTTAAGAGAACCTGTTGCGCTTTGGGAGGAAGAATCCCGCTTCCCCGAGGGCTGTTTGTAGTTACAAGAGGTGCCAGTCTCCCGTTTTGCTTTCCCTGTGTGTGTGCCCGAGGGTACCCGCTTATTCCCCGGGGGAGCAGCCCCGTCGCGGGTGTCGGGGCCGCCCGGCAGCGCAGCGGGCAGGTAGCGGCGGGAGGCTCGTCCTTGCCTTGCGCCGCTGGGAGGGAGAGCGGCAGCTATCATGAGCCAAAGGCAGGCAGGCTGGGAACATGTGCTTGGGAACCGGAGGTTTGCTTCTTGGGAAGGTGTCTTCTTCCTTGGTGGCGTGTCTGCCGTCTCCCGGCTCGGTGGGACCCTCTCAGGAATCTCGGAGGTGGACGGACAGACATCTTAAGAGATGATGAAGCTTGCCACAGTTTAGGTGACGTGTCAGGAAAACAAACATCTCGGCAAGACATACAGGGAAATTGAGAGAACAAATTGAGTATTCAAGTTGAATAATTGAGTGACACTTATTAGAATGTTTAATTGTCTTTTTCGCTGGAATCAGAATCCTGGTGCTAGGTGTTGAACTAACACATATAAAGATTTGGGATTAACTGCTCCCTGTCCAAGTATAACCTCAGTCCGCATGTGTTTGGAATCAATGTTGCGTGTTCTTACCTCAAGCTGACTCTCTCGGGTCTGGAGTGATGTATGCCTTATTCAACAGATCAAATCTCTTGTTTCAAAAAGAAACATAGAATTGTGAGCTTTTGAGCTGGGGGGAGGATGTTCACAGGTTGAATGCCAGTTGGAGAAATAACATGAGGGTTAAGAGATCTACGGTAGAAAAGATGCCATGGCAACAAGAAAGCATCAGAGAAAGTAACAATATTCTCTTATGGACGGGGAAGAGGAGGAGCATTGCATTCATCTGTGCCACGCTGTAGATTAAAATACTGTAATCCAGTGTGGTTTTTTTCAGAATTTTTTTTTGAATACACTACTTTGCAGTAGGTGCCTTAGATTTAACTCCCAGGTAAGGGTTCTATCACCAGAACTCGTGCACAGTTCTCATCACTCAGAAAAATGCACAATGCAGGTGAGGATAGGGGGTTCTTTTTGTAGGGCTTTTGGAGTTTCTGTTGTTCTAAACAAAGTGGTTCTTTTCGCTTACAGAAGAATTGAATTCTTTGTCCGGGCAGAAGCCTGAATGAGGTTCAGCTTTGGCCAGAATCAAAAGTCACCATTAATGTTTGATTAAACTTTACATTGTCAGAATCTTTCTGAATGGATGAGCAATTTCTTTCTGTCATCTTCTCTAAAGCAGTATTAAAGTAGTGTATTTATACTAGTGGATTCCATTACACTTAAACTACTAAGTTCCATAAATTGCAGGACAGATGGGAATGGTTGATTCTGAATTTTTAAATTTGTGTTAGTTTTTTAACAAAACACTGGGCTTTTTTTTTTTTTTTTGTGAATGGGTAGCTTTCTTTGTTTACGTACTTTTTTTATAAGAGAGCATAGGATTTCTGAAATCATGTTTCACTAAGAATAATTCACTTAGGACCATTTTCCAAAGCAATGTCAGGACATACTAATCTTTAAGACATTTCCCACCAACAACCCTTTCCTTCCCCCTTGTTCCCAAAAAAAAATCCATGAAAAAAAGTGTGAGATTTAAATCCTTTTAGCATTAGCATTTGGCCTCCCTCCAGCCTTGCCTCCCTGATTGTGTTTTTCTTGCAGGAATTCCTGTTTGTCTGCCACAGTCAACATTTTAAGGCTGTCACTGGTCTGAGGAGGACTTTTGGTAGTCAGTGCTGAAATAGGAAGTGACACTGTGACACTGCATTTTTTTTTTTTTTTTCTCATGGTTCTTCCCTAATCTTGTGCTAATAATATTGTTCCAGGGTCTCAGGTGATTTCTGTGCTTTTTCAATTGAGCAAAGTTCGTTTTGGTCACCACTTCCTTAGAGGAATCTCTGGGGGTTAACCTATGTGACAAACTTACTTCTTTAACATTAAAATTTATTCAAAAGAAAATGCGAGGGTGTATTTGTTTTTCATAAAGGGTTTCATCTGAAGGTCTTGCAAAGACATTTAGGTATGTGTTCTTGTGCAAGAAAAGGAAAATTCTGCATTTTGAAGAACTAATTCCCTCCCTTTTAAAGCTTGCTTTAGTTTTTCTGTCAAATGCAGAATTTTAAAATTAGTAATTGCACATCACAATTAGTAGTGTGAATAGCTTTTCTTTTTCTGCATCTTTTCTTATCAGGTACAGTTTACCAATATCTGAATTTTTGAGCCTTCTTTTGCTTCACATGATTATAGAAATTACTGATCCTGATGTTTCTCACTTTTTCAATGAAAAAGTAATATATAATAGTCCTAAAAGCTGAATTTTTTTTAATATCTTTAATTGTTAATTCCTGAAGACTAATTTGTAGTCTTATTTCTTTACTAAAACATGTTTTTTATTTTTATTTCGTTTGTTTTGATGTTAGTCCTTGAGTGATAGAGAAGGAGTTGTTTTATTGGCAGAAGCTGAGGAAGGGAAGAATATTTTAGATAGAAAAGGTTTGCAAGAGCTAACATTAGCTACATCACACATGGCTGCCTCTAAACAATCTCTAACTTTAAAGCTCTTATCTTTGTTTCTAATATACTGACCTCAGTTACTCTGAGGGACTAAAGAACAGCTATTACTTTAGAAATTAAGCTTTTTCTGCTGTTTTCCTCCCTATCATCTGCTTGTTCAATTCTGGTAAAGCAAAGTGAAGTGGGAAACTCCCTGCTCAAACTGATGAAAGTTTTGCCATTCAAAACAACAGATCACATTTTGGAACATGTTAAATTTCTGCCCATAAAGAGAAGTGTCTTGCTTCTTTATACCAAAACCTTGAGTGTCATTTGTACTTACGGCTTCTGAATTAGGTTAGTTTTTCAACCCATTTCAACCAAGGGCTGCAGAGTATAGCATTCTAGTTCAGTCAAAAAGAAGATAAATGGCTATTCTGCTGTACAGTTTGTGATTATAGCAACTTATTTTTTTTATTGTTCAAAGATAATAGGTTTTTCTTATTGCTTTTGAGCTGAATTTTCCCACAGGATATTTACAGTAGCTCAGAAAAAAAAAAAAAAAAAAAAAAGAAGATAACTGAGAAATGTAGGAACATAACTGAAATATAACTTTTCATTTTTATTTCACTGTGACATCAATGAAGTTACAGGTGTGAACCGGGTCATTGGTCCTGTTCTGGAAACTGAAAATTGGATGGGCTGAGTACAAAAGATTAGCAGGAAGAAATCAGCCACTTTATGGCAGAGCTGAGCTATACTTACAAGTCTGTATGGCTGGAGAAGAGTAAAGGTACAGCAGTTGTCGCCCAGTGAGTGAAGAGCTGGTTTTCCGAGTGACTTCTTGTGGAGCAGATTAAGGGGCCTCCAACAAAACTTATCTTGCCCTCTAAGTTCTACATTTATGAATTTAAGCATTTTAGAATAGGACAAAAGGACACCCATCTCCAGGGTGCGTGCACAACCACACACAGCCTGGGAGTTGAGCAGGAAGCATGAGAGCTCAGTGTGTGATCACAGAGCTGCAGCATCGCTGGAACTCCTGTGATATGGTGGGACAGCTCATGTGGCTGGAGTGCTGCAACAGATAAAGATGAGCCCTTCGGGAGAGACAGGCAGGGAAGAGGAGGAAGGGAGCTGCCCTCCGAGTGAAGGATCAGCTCAGATTTGTGGAGCTCAGGTCTGAATTAAGAGCTTGTGGGTAAGGGTCAGAGGAGAGGTCACTAAGAGTGACACTCTGGTGGGATGTGTTACAGACCACTGACCAGGGTAAGGAATTAGGTGGAGCTTTCTCTGAAAAACCTGAAGCAGTCTCAGTGTCACAGATCCCCACCCTCATTAGGAACTTTAACATATCAGGACACTAGCTATCCAGGAGATTGCTGGAGGGTGTCAAGTACAACTTCATGTTGTCAAATGGTTCTCCAGTGCTTGTGCAGCACACTATGCAAACCCTGTCCATAGGAAGGCTGCCTCATATTGCTCATTCAAACTATTACAGAATTTTCTTCCAAGGAAACAACTCTGCCTTTTCTGCTGGCAAGCAGAAACAATGTTCTCATGAGAAGTTCTTGCTGCACTTTTAGATGAACACAAGGCAGTGCAGGTGGTGTAATTGACAGTGATGAGTGGGAGCTGCCTGCAACCTCCTTAAAATTAGCTGGCTGAGTTTGTCCTGTGGCTAAGGAATTTGTGCAGCACAACACAGCCTGAAGGCCGTCACACATGCAGTGCAGCACAGCAGAGGTAAGGACCTACTCAGGTTAACTGGTATGTGGATCACTAACTCCTTGATATGCAATGGTCTCCCTATCAGGATCACTGCAGATGGCAAAGGTGATGAAGTGATACAGCAGACACAGATAAGGCAGGTCCTCATCACCTTCTTGGTTGTCACCAGCAATGTCTGTCAGGCCTCTGCACTTAGTAATGGGGCTCAAGGAGGAGGGGAGCTCCCAGCCAGTGATGATGGTCAAGCTGGGGTTGCTTGGGAGCGCTTGACCCAGACACGTGGCTGGGACTCATCAGATTGCATGCCAAGGTGCTGAGGAAGGTGGCTGATGTCTTCGTGCAGCTGCCCCCCATCAGCTCTCAAAAGTAGTGGAGATCAGGGAGGTCCTCAACAGCTGGAGAAAGACAAATGCCACACTTGCCTTCAAAAAAGGGCAAAAGCCACCCTGATGAATTACAGACTGGCCAGCCTCCTGTCAGTCCCAGGTGAAATCAGGGAGTGAGACCTCCTGAAGCCCACGTCTGGGCACAGCAGGGACAACACAGTGACTAGGGGCTGTTGGCAAGGATCTACCAAGGGTAAATCATGCCTGACCCACCTGACTGCCTTCTGTGACAAAATCGTGGGGATGAGAAGAGAGCAGCGCCTGCCACCTACCTCCACACTAACCAGGCTGTCGGCACTGTCTCCCCCAATATTCTTGTACCTGGACTGGGACATTACAGCCTGGGAAGGAGGACACATTGGCAGGTGAAGACCTGGTTGGGTGGTGGGCTCATAGGGTGGTGGTTATGGGTTGGATGCTGCCTGGAGGCTGGTATCCTGCAGGGTCCCGCAGCATCTGTGGCAGGACTGTCCTTTTCAGCATCTCCACCAGCAACACAGAAGAAGGGATGGAGTTCACACGCAGACCAGGGGCATGGCCCTGGGTGCTGGTGGACAGCAAGCCACGCTGGAGGCATCCATGTGGCCAGGCAGCAATGAGAGCCAGCAGTGCCTGGGGTGGTGTGAGCAGGCCATGGCCCAAGAGCCAGGGGAGGGCAGGGAGTGTCCCCTCTGCTTGGTGCTTGTCAGGCCCTGTCTGGGTGCTGCCACCAGTTTGGGTCCCCAACACAGGAACACTGACAAACTGGTGGGAGGTGAGGGTAGGCCACCAAGATGGTGGGGCTGAAGTCTGTGTCCTACCAGGAGACGTTGCAGGACCAGGGCTTGTTCAGCCAGGAGGAGTGACGTCTTTGCGGGTACGCAACAGCATTCTTGGCACTGATGGGAGTGGATGGAGGAGATGCAGTCAGGCTCTTCACAGTGGCAAGCGGAAGAAGAGCAAAAGGCAGCAACGAAAGCTGAACCATGGGAGGCTCAGGCTGGAGATAAGGAGAAACCTTTCCCCCAGTGGGACAGCCCAGCAGGGGAGCTGGGACCTGGCAAACATGCACAGCCTCCATGTTTGGGGGTTTCATGCCTCAACTGGGTGAAGCTTTCAGCAGCCTGCCTCTGACACCCTGGCTGAACCTGTTCTGGGCAGGGGCTGGGACTGGAGACCTCCTCAGGTCTCTGCCAGCCCGAGTTACCTTGGGATTGTGTATATCAATGGTAAAAAGTCCTTTGAGAATTAATTTACAAGATGTACAGTAGCACATCTAGTGATTCCTGTCTGTAATCTTAATAACTGATTGAAAAACTTATAAACATACCAACAGTGGTTATCAGAAGTGAAAATGCTCTTCTTAAGGAAAGCAGAAAAAGGAGTTCAAGCCCAGGGCAGGGATGGGTAAAATAATCAAATAAAATTGTAAAATGGGAAGTAACACTTTGCCTGGCCATTCTCCCTCCTGCACCGGTGCGAGGGTGCACCCCTGTCTTCTGAGCCCCCACCGCCCACCACGGCTCCTCGCTGCCTCCTCCAGCTCAAGGATTTAGCTCGCATGAGCTAGCGAAAGGCAGGTGTCCATTATATTTGAACGTAATACTTTTCTGATGGTTTCATTGCCCAGAAAGCGTAGCAATAACAAAATCCAATAAAAATGGAAACCAGAAATCTCTGTCAGCAGTGTGACTGGGAGGTGAGAAGAGGGCTTGGGCAGATGAAGCCTACGAGAGGTGCTTGTGCAGGTTGCAAGTCAGACATTGCTGCCGCTGTAGGACTTAACATCATCAGATGTGTTGCAGTTTACTGCTGATGTAGTTTTATGACCTTTGAAGGAAATATTTGTTTTTATCATGAGTTTTTGAAAGCTCTTGGTAGCTGAAGAAAGCATAACTATTTGCACAAATACTTTGTCATGTATGACAAATTGGACATTTTGTCTAGCTTTTTTTTTAGGTAACTGCTCTTTTTTCTTCATTTTGGCATCTATAAAATGAGTTTTAAAATATTCTATAGTATACAGTGGAGTGTTTGGGGGTGTTTTAGTTTGTTTCTGTGTGCTGATAATTTTTAAGTGATGGCTGGCCTTCCTTTTTAATAAAAAAATTATTTCAAACTGAACATCTAGAATTAACAGACATTCTTTAAATTCTTGAACACTTGTAATTGTATGCTTGTAAATGGTAGTCTGTGAGTTGGTGATGTAGAGTTACCATTGTCCCCAACCACCCTTCTTTCCTTTTGGACCTTTTATCTATTGTCTGTTCTGTTCAATTGTTCGGGTCTTGCTTGATAATATTGGATTTCATTAAGAAGAGAAAGAAAGGTTTAAATTGCAAAAATATAATTTAAAATTAAGGAAAAAGGAAACCAAGTGGTGTGGGGAGATGAGAAGTCCCCACACCCGTGACTAGAAGCACGAAAACGTATCTACATCAGGAGACACTTTTTAACAGAATCACAGAATCACCTAGGTTGGAAGGGACCTTTTAAGATCATCTAGTCCAACCAATAAAAAAAAAAACAACACCCTGAAAAACACACCCACCCACACCACACAAAACACCACCCAACACTAATCCATATCCCCAGGCACCATGTCAACTCGTCTCTTGAATACCTCATGGGATGGTGCCTCAACCACCTCCCTGGGCAGCCCATTCCAATGCC
>JAOQGH010000019.1:37312057-37339655 GCA_025769975.1 Gallinago jamesoni | reverse complement strand
AACCCGTGCTGGCTGGGCCTGATCACCTGGGTGTCCTTCATGTGCTGCATAATGGCACTCAGGATGATCTGTTCCATCACCTTCCCATGCACCGAGGTCAGACTGACAGGCCTGTAGTTCCCTGGATCATCCTTCTGACCCTTCTTGTGGATGGGTGTCACATTTGCCAGGCGCCAGTCGGCTGGGACCTCCCCAGTTTGCCAGGATTGTTGGTAGATGATGGAAAGTGGCTCTGCAAGCACTTCTGCCAGCCCCCTCAGAACCCTTGGGTGAATCCCATCTGGGCCCATAGACTTGTTTATGTCCAGGTTTTGGAGCAAGTCCCTCACCATCTCCCTTAGAATTACGGGGGCTCCATTCTGCTCCGCACCCCTAACTGCTGTCTCAGGGGTCTGGGTACTCTGGAGACACCCTACTCCACTGCTAAAGACTGAGGCAAAGAAGGCATTCAGCACCTCAGCCTTCTTCTCATCCTTTGTCACTATGTTACCTCCCATATCCAGGAGAGAGTGGAGGTTCTCCCGAGTCCTCCTCTTGCTATTAATATATTTATAGAAATTCTTTTTATTGTTTTTAACATCCAGGACCAGGTTCAGTTCTAGCTGAGCTTTGGCCTTTCTGATCTTTTCCCTACATAACTTTACTACACCTTTGTAATCTTCTCAAGTAGCCTGTCCTTTTTTCCAAAGGACATAAACTTTCCTTTTTCCCCTGAGCTGTGACCTTATCTCTTTGTTCAGCCAGGCCAGTCTCTTCCATCAACAGCTCACTTTCCTGTGTTCAGGGGTGGCCTGCTCCTGCGCTTTTAAGATTTCCTCCTCAAAACATGTCCAGCCTACCTGGACTCCTTTGCCTTTCAGAGCTGCCTCCCAAGGGACTCTGTCAAGCAGACTCTTGAAAAGACCAAAGTCTGCCCTTGGGAAGTCCATGATGGCAGTCCTGCTGGCTCCCCTTCTCGCTTCCCTGAGAATCAGAAACTCTATCATTTCATGATCGCTGTACCCCAGGCGGCCTCCAACCTTATATCCCCCACAAGTTTTCCTTCTACTGTCTCTTGCAAGTGAGAGTTTTTTGAGTTATACCTTTTCTTTACTATTTTTCTTTTCACTGTAGGAAGCAACTACTGTGAGGCATGCATGCAGGCTTTTGGAATTCACCTGAAAGCTATGGGGTATTCTTCTATTCATCATAACGTAATGAAGATAAGTACTTCTCAAAGTATCCAAGATGTTAATATCAGTTAAGAAAGCAGGAGTACGTCTTTAGACACAACTTGCACTTTTTAGTCTAACACTGTCTGGAAAGTGATACGAGTATCCAATTATAACCTATTTGCTGTGTTTGTAGCTGAAAGCAACTCTTTAGAGACACATATTTAATACTTCTGCTGAAGCAGCACTTCAACAATTCTGACACATTTCAAAATGAAAATGTAAAGAAAAATAAAGTCTTATTCTTTTCTGATACAAGTAGTTTTTTCCTGTTCTTCTTATGTTCTTCTTGCTTTCAGATAACATATCCTTTATGACATAATGGAAGTACTGTGCAAACAGTATGCCAAGTAGGCGATCTCCTGTTACAATTTTTTAAAGTTTTTCATGAATTTCTGAGAAATTGTCTTCTTATAAAACTCTTTGAATCACAGTGACTGCAGAGGTGCAAGGAAAGAAAAATAAAATATCAAGTCAAAATAAGCAACCAAATGAAAACGTTCTGCTACTTACTGCCAGACTTTGCTTGCTCTCTGGAAATAAAGCGTGATGAGAAAAAGTATTTGATAGTAATATGTTAATTTATTATAGCTATTTATTCTGTCTTTATTTCTCATTATTTCCTCTAAATGGTAATAACATGATATTTACTGTGACTATTTTTTCAACATTTTACTCATATATTTAATTATCTTTTTATGAACACATGTAAGATAGCTTTATTTTTAGTGGCTAGGCTGAGTTGGCTTATAGATGAGCTCAGGAAAAATTCAGATTTTACAGAGATAGGTGAAGCTTCAGAGATGTCAGATATTCATGCTTAATTCTATTATACATTTAAAATCAAGGATAAATTAATAGAGAAACATGTAGTATATATTTATACGTGCATATGTATTTCTCAACTTACTGGAAACTGATTTCCAAATCTAAGACTGAGAAAGTCAGAGGAAGTTCCTAGGAGCAAAAGTTTATGTTTACCTGTATGAGTGGTACGCTCTTTCAAGTTGGTAGGACCTTAACATTGAAATATTGTTCTACCCATAGTTAACCAAGAGTTGAATCACACAAGCCGCTTCTGTGTAGTTATCATCATCTGCATGTTTTAAAAATTAAAGACCCAGTTTGCATTGACTGACAGGTCTTATGTACACGCTTTGAAGATTTTAGCTATGGAATAATAAAGTCTGTGAACTTCATATTCTTTTTGGGAGGAGGAGATTTGCTTTCAAAGCTGTCAAAACTAAAGGCGAAGCCCAGACCTTTTTCTTGAACAAGCAGAGGTGACTGTAATAATTCTGCAGACCCAACAGCCTGTTATTTCCATTCTCTGACTCCAAGCACAGGCCTCCGTTAGTATTTCTTGCACCTTATGGGCACTGACCTATATATCCTGATATATATCAATATCCTGACCTACAGGATATTCTGGCACAGGACCTTTTATTCTTTTGAGTGAATAAGGTTATTTGGGAAGGTGAAGATGGGTCCTTGTACCCACCCTGATGGCTTCTTCACTGGACTAGTTCATGTGCTGAAGATGCTAATGGGTTCTTCTCTTGGTTTTAAGAGTAGAACTAAGGTGAATCTAGCCTGGAATGTTGAAATTCAATTCTTGATGGAAAAGCTGAAACATGCTATTATGTATCACTATTTGCTCTCATTTTTTCTTTTCATTTTGAAGGCAGTTGTTATGGAGAACCCAAATCTGCAGTAGCTTTACCTCTTCAGTTTTCTCTGGTTCCGCAAGGCAAACGGACCTTTGTAGTTAAAGTATTCCCAGACACCAGAAGTTTCAAAGTCAGATATGCTCTGGGGAATTTCATTAGTGGTCAAGAGAAGGGGATACAAAAAAAGGCAATGAAACAGAAAAGGAAATGTGGCCACTGCATGTGACTGGTTGACTTTAAATTTCCAAAGGGGCTGGTGGGAAGCTTTGGGTCTCAAAAAGTTGTCATAGGAAATGACAGAAATTGTGAATGAAACTTGGTGACAAGTGGACAGCTACTGACGCAACAAGGCAGGCAACAACGATTTTAATGAGCTCAGCAGTGAAGGTAGATGCAGTGAGGTCCACCTTACAGATGTGAGCACATTTGTTCTCCCATTCAATTATGAAAATTGTGACAGGGCTGGATTTGATTCAATATAACTGCTCTGGAGATGATGACTTTTTGATTTTAGACATGCATTTTGGTGTAAAGAAAATATTCCTCTAGTGTTTAGGTATTCGAGTAATTTTAAAAGGAAATATTAAAAGACAACTGTCAAACATTTACATTGACAACAGAAGAACACAGATATTGTGTTCTATGAAAATACAATTTAATCAGAATTCAAGCTTTCAGCCTGTGTGGACCAGGACTACAAAGACTCACATTCATTTCTGCCACAATGCATTTGAAGTTGGTGGAATGTGCCCTGATGCTGAACATGTAAATCATTATATAAAACATGTAAAAATTTAAATATAATAATGTACAAGTCTAGGGATACTAGAAAGCTTTTGAAAGGTCACAGTCTTAAAATTAACTCGTACGAGCTGTTAAGAATGCAAGTCCCTTAGTTATGATTGTTCTCTGTCAGTAGATTTGACAACCTTAATAAAACTCCCTAATGGCTATTTCTCTGAGGTACTGAGAGGACTTCAGGGATGTTCTATTGCACACTGTTGCATCAATCGAGTTATGATGCAAATAGAGCACTAATGATTTGTCCCTGTGTCAGTGCTGGACTGTGACTGTATAGAAGCCAGTTCATGTTGCCAAGTAGGTACTACTGGCACTATTCAGACCACAAAGTTTGTGAAAATCTAAGCTCAATAATTAAGAAAATGAAAAATACAATTAGTGGATTGCAATGAGCAACTTTCTTAAATGATGGCGCAGTAGAAAGCAGTGGTTTCATTAACTGAGACACGGTGTTGTCGATCATAGGATTTATCTGCATTAGTTAACTGAGAGTACAACTACCAAAATATCAAAATTACTCACAGAAGGATATTATTCAAAACCTAATCAGTGAATATCCTTCTGTTGATATTAGTAGATTGTCAAATAAGGGATGAATTTTGAATCAACAAAGCAGCACATATGATTTTGTTTCATCAAGTGTTATGAACATGATGCTCAGAGCTGCTGTTTTGGATTTTGTTTCAGTACAGACACAAGGTCATCACTGCAGACCACATAAACAATGGCTATGAGATATAAATTAAGTGCAAGTCACTGTTTACATCTCTGTAATCGACCAACTGCTGCATTGCAATTTGGTTGTTGTAGCTCCATGGGAAAGCCATGGCAAAGTGGGAACTGTACAAAAATGTCTTTTAAAGCAGAAGTTTGCCATAGGTATTTCTTTTGCTTTTTAAAGGAGGGAGAGAACAACAACCAACATCCTCAGTGATGCATACTGTTGGAGGGGTTTCTCATTTGAAGAGAAACTTAGAACCCTTTAAATGTGCTGTGACTTAAGAAAAAATGCAGTTCATCCAGCTCCTGTAGATTGTACTCACTAAAATATTCTTGCGCTTCTCCTTGCCCATCATCAGGACCTCTTTGTCCCACTTTTCCTGTTTCATCACTGTGGGATGAGTGGTCTGAACCTCCAGTCCAGTATCCCTTTTTAGGAGTTAATCGTACCTAAAGATGTCAGATTTTTCTCATAAGTCTGTGGTTTATCTGTGTATGTCTTCCATGGATTGTGTTGTGAACTTGTGTGTGTTAACTGTTCTATTCTTTCCCTCGAACAGAGACTTTCTGCAACACTGAGATTACCATCTCTGCATATTTTCCTCTTCCCACTCCAATTTATATATATGTATGTGTGTGTGAATATGTGTATGTGTAAAGTCTTCTTGAAAGTTGAGTCATAAGGATGTGTTTATATTGTGCTATTTTTGTAGAATGAGCAGAAGTACTATTATACTGAAAAACCTTGATGGGCTCATACCACTTTTTCATTGGGCTTTATATCTATAGATGAGTACAAGATACTTGAAGCAATGATTCTGCACCACAACTGATTCTGTATCTCCTACCCACTATTTTCCTTTTGATTCCCACAGCCTTTCCTCTTTTGTTTTGTCTTCTTAGAAGCAACAGTGTAGTTAATATTATGATGCCCAGACTGTTCTGGCTTTTTCTAAGTCAGGCGGGTTAGACCATGGACTGGAGTTATAGTTGGCTCAGACACAGCTGGCTAAAATTGAAAGGGCTAGTGAGAATTTCTGGTACTCCTCTATATGGTCAGGGTTCTTGTGACATAAACCAAACCATTTAGTATTGAAACTGGAGACAAGGCTTAACAAAACTGCCTGTCCAAGTCTCTGTGTCTGTCTGGCTTTTTCTTTGTCTTGGTTTTGTTGGGGGTTTTTGTGTTCTTGTTGGGTTGTGGGTTTTTTTTAAGTTCTGGCAAAAGTTAATAGACTGTCATAGTAAATTTGTATAAGGACATTTCTTAGACCATTTCCAGCTGCTCACTTGGCATTATAACAGGATAGGAAGTGATTCTAATACCTGGACAGAGACTGAGATAGTCTCTGATAGAATTAATCTCATAGCTGACTTTTTTTTAATGTCATGATATTGAGGATAATCTGCAGTCTCATGCTGAAAGTATCAGGTGTATTCCTTTTGCATAAAGGTTACAATGTTTTTCATTTTCTGGAGGTAGTGAGTCTTAAAGAATGACATAATACAGTCTTATAAGAGTGTTTTTCTTCACTTAATAATATGGCATGAATAAGCTATGGCTAATTGTGCCTCCTGTGCTAATGGCCTTGCTGAGTATGATGTTGTCATCATCGGCAGCTAGGGAGATCACAGTTTATTACTAGTGGCTGGGGTGTGTGTTCCACTAACAGCTGCATATCACATTGCAGAATGTGTTCTAATGGAAGGAGCACTTCAAGACAAATTAGGAAGGTTGAGAATATTTCACTGTTCCGGTAATATGACTAGATGAGACACCAATACCTTTATAATCAGATCTAGTACACTGGGAATAGGGTCTCAAATTCATTTTGTGAAAATCCATAACTGTTTTCTTAATTCAGTTCATTAATGTTAGAACTTCAGCGACTGTAATTTCCAGGCCTCTGGATCTTGATGTTCCCCTTAGCAAGAAGACACTGTTTTGCTGTCAGATAGGGAAGGAGGTGATAAGTATAGAATTTTATGGGGAAAATCAGCTGTTAAAATGTTGATTCTGCTGGAATCAACTGTTGAACTCCTAGTGTGATAGATTTGCATTCATGCACACAACACAAGATTGGTAATAGATACACAGCTGATTCAGTGCAGAGGCTGTGGAAAGTTTAGCAAACATGTATCTGGGCATTGTAAATAATTCCTCTGCTCGCCTCCACCAGCCCTTGTTCAATGGACTTTGCTGATTTTTCTGATTTTCTGGATATCCCACATCCATAGTTGCAGATATATTGTTGAACATTCAGAAGTCCAGGTATATCTGGTGCACAGTGTAGGTAAGAAATCTAGCACACGCACAGTAGATCTTATATGTCTAGAAAACAAGAGTTTGCAAAGCTGGCTTGTGCAAGTGTGGTACATCTGGCATCTGATGCACTTGGACTCCTCTGGGTTTGCATACATGTGGTACATAGCACATGAACTGTTTTCTTCTTGAAAACTTGCAGTCCAGGACAGGATTTTGTCACAAAAGCTGTAGCTGAATTAATGAATTCATTAATGATCAGTCCACCCAGACTTTTCTAGACAGAAAAGTTTGCCGTAAACACAGTCCCCCCTATTACTGTGGTTTTGAAGTGGACTCTTCTTTTGACGTGTGGCATTGGCAAAGCCTTAATGCTTTAAGAAGTGGAATATGATCTTTACAGATTTTCCAGAGTTACTTGTCAGTATAGATTTTTAGAAGGAAACTTTAGAGACAAAAGAAAAAGACTTCATTTTGAGATGAGCTTGTTGTGTAAAAATGCAACTTTTTTTTTAATTTTACTTTATGTAACTGTATAAGACCTCTGTGTTTGATAAGACATGAGTAATGCACAGTTGAAGAAAATGCTTTTATGACTTTCTCATACATGCAAGCAATGAAGTAACATGTTTTCACAGGTGCAGTAGGGGACCTAGTGAATTTCTAAGCATATTCAGAACAAGTTAATAGCATATTTATGTGGAATTCAAAGCAAAAGTGAAGAAAAATCTAAAATTTGTTAAAAAACTTAGATTGTGTTTGCTGCTTGATTTTTTCACCTCTGATGGCTACAGTTGCTATCCACATTTAAATAAAATCTTTGTGCAGTTACCAGCATAATTTTAGACATTGTCTAAAAGTCCATCTACTTACATAGAGAGAAACAAGTCCATACACTTCCCAGGATATTGGAGAAATATTCAAATATTCAAAATACCTGAAGTACAGATAGATGGCAATGTCACAAAGGTATGTGTTTGAAACACTTTTAAGACTATGTGTTAAGTAACTTGGGATAGCAGCAATTTGCAAATAATTAAGAAACATATGGAGGTGAAATTATGTCCTGGTAGTTACAAATTCTTTCACCACACAAAGTCTTTCAAAATTGAACATCATCTTTGTTTATATCAGAAGTATGCCACTAAGAAACCTCTCTTATGACTGATATCTTTACACTGCTGAAATCTGTGTTGTAGACAGAATGGTATAGTTCCCACTGAAGAATGAACCTTTTAAGGTTTAAGTACTGGCTTGTTATATTATGAAATATAACCTATTGCTAACTTTAAAATTCCTGGAGGGCTGCGGGTGATATGGAAGAAATAGGACTTTTAAAAGGCTCCTCCAAAAAAATGAGGGGTTTGAGGCCCAGTTGCAATAATGCAGGCAACCTAAGCCTGATCATTTGATTTCTTAAGATTTTCTCTGAGAGTTAAGGGTTATAGTCATAATCTCAGGTAGTTTAAAGATCAAAACAAGCACCCTCACTATTTTCAAATTGCTTTTAGAAATGTTTGTGTGCAGATGATGTTCTGCTTTTTCTTTGTCTGCTTCAGCATGATACCAGGGATGTGAGAGGTCAGAAATTCTGGACTAATCATTTGCTTTGTGAAAGAGAGGTCAGAACTGAATTGCTTAATTGTTAGCCCCAGAGAGATGAGATGAAATTGGGAACAGGAATAGTCATCAGAATATATCTTAAAACATAAAAATCCAAAGAGGATTTTTATGGAGTTCTTAAACAGTCAGTGCATTTGAAGTGTATAGATTTTCTGTATGAAGTACATGAGAAGTCTGTAGAAATATATAGGACTAAATTAAAAAGAAGTGCTTAAATAAAAAGTAACTCTTGGTATACACTGTTGTTAGTATTTAATTTGTAGGCTTAGAAATATTTATTACAAAATTTTCTATCAAATTCAAAACCTGTCAGCAAATGCCAACAACAGAAGGAAAAAAAATCCAATGAATCTGTTCTCAACACATAGTTAGGTCTGCCCTTTAAAAAAAAGTGCTATAGCTTACGGAAGAGAAAAGAAACATAAAAAATTAATCTTTTTGAAGGGCATGTCTCATCACCATTCTTTTTCACTGAACAAAGAGGACTGAAATTTTTTGTTTGACGTAGTCATCCACTTACCAGACTTATTGTGGGATGTGTCTGGAGAACATTAGCAATAAAATATTGAAAACTTTTATTACTTCTGTAGAGAATCACACAGTTTAGACACGTATAAATGTGTACAGGCTATGGCCTACCTATTGCAGCAAGTGGACTTAGAAACAAAAAGTTTATAATAAAAAACCAACCCAATGGATTAAATCAAATATTCCGACTCTTCAATTCTGAATTAGATTTTTATGTTAGAATGAATCCTTCTTGAGCGTGTGCAGTGCAAAAGTGTAAATCTGATTACTTTTGTGTATCCCATAGAAATTTCCATTCAAATGTAATTCCATTTGACAGTATCACATGAGAACTGATTAACAAGCATAGATGTACAAGGTTAAATTATAGCCTGTAGCAGTAAATCATTTTGTTTCAGCCTTGATGGAGAGCACCTCCTGCCTTGCAAACAAGTCTTGAACAGAGTCCTCAGAAAGAAGCAGAAGCTGAAGATAGTCTGTCTAAGCTGCTTAGAGGAGAAAGTATTAGTCTTCTGGGTTTCAAGGGACTCTCTGCAAATTATGATTTCAAAGACTTTTGCCTGTAATTTCTTCTGAATAGTTTGGTCTTAAGAGTGCTCTACAGGTACTGGAGTTCCACAGACATTCATATGTTTTCTGCTGGATTGGAGGTTCTTTTCTCAGGTGGTAATGATTGATTTCACAAAGTTCTGTGTGTGGCCACTTCAGCTCTTGATTTAACCTGAAATAGCATGGGCTACTGCTTGCATGCATCTCTACAAAGTCTTCAAGCCACAATACTTGAATATTTCTGATTCCTCTTTAGTTGTATAATCAGTGTGATACTACAACTCAGTTGGGTTGCTTTTGCTCAACTAGGGTGGTATATGGAAGTAAAGGATAACCTGGTGTGTTGATGGCCAGGTAATTTGTAACAGGACCTAAACACTCAGCAGACAGAAATCAAAAAATTAATTGCCATTTCTAGTTTTGGCTAAACTTTATGTTCTGATATAGTTATCCTATGCATAGTATTGTACAAAACTTACCTTTTTCATCTATACTAATCCTGGCATCTTGTTAGGCATGTGTGTCCTTGAATGCCTGGGGCTGTTCTAGATATCCAAAGAGAATGAGTGCTGGTCCTCAGGTGTGCAAGAGAAATGCAGTCTAGGCTTCTCACTTGGTCCTGGTGAGTTAGAAAAATTCTTATCATTTCCCAGTTCACATATAACTGTGCAATCAAGCTTTAGAAAATTCATAGCTGTTTGTCATTTTAACAGCTACCCTGTGACTCAGTTTATGCTCAAGAGCTCACTTGCACAAACATATTTTGGCCTGTTCGGAAGTTTAATTTAAGTGAATGCCTGTTACGATTAGAGATGTCCTTTAGAGGCCTGCTAGAGGAGATCAGGTGCTGAGAGTTTGTTTAATGCGGGCAAAGCCTCAAGTAATTCCAGTGTTGACTTGTACATGACAAAAACTGTAGTTTTATGAAAGTGTTAATAGGAATGTTGCTGACTTGATTTCAGTTCCTAGGAGAACAAAAATTTTAAGCAATTTTTTTCTGCTTTTTAACATTTGAGACTAACATTGCCTCTTTCCTTGTCAAAAACTTAAGTTCCACAGTTCAAATATGAAATTAAAGGGGACCAGCTTTTACTCTGAAGGCTGTTTATGCCCTTATGCTTGTTGGCCCAGTGGGCTGCCATGAAACCAAAGGGGGACCAGCATTCATTGAAAACACGGAAGGTGTTTTCTGCATTGCTCTATCTACTTCCTCCATAATTTTAAGTACTACGTTTTGACCCTTGCTCAAGTGTGTTGATAATCACTTTAAAAGCATCTGGGTACTCTGCATGAAGTGGTTAGCAATCATTCTCCTCAGTTCTAATCTAAATTTATTCATAGCCTTGTTGATCTATTTGTCCTTGGTTTGATGACAACCTTTAGATGAGATAGGGTTTATCCTGTTGGTGTTACTAGTAAGTGGCAGCTAGAAGCTAATCTAGGTTTCCGCTTTGAACATCTTTCTCTCGCAACAGCCCTTCTCTCTCCTTACACTAAAAGAAGTAAATGTTTTTCTTTTTTTTTTTTTTTCTAAAGAGAAATGGTTAAAGACTATAGGTTACTGCTATAGAATTCCAACATTACTTTTTCTTCAGCAAGTATATTTCCTGATAGATCCTAGGAATGGTGCTGTATAGTCTTATCCTCTAATCCTCTTTGTCACTTAATAACTGTTGAGTGTATGATCTTGCCTTTTGTACTATGAAATCATCTTGCTTCTGTTGGCTGGCAGGGATAAGTCATCCAGGTATTTCTGTGTGTGACTGGTGCTTTCCAAAATTCTGTAATTGACAAATGCGGCTGCTGTTACTGGAAGTTTTGTTTTGGTTTTTTTTCTGTTACTGCAACTAATGAAGCTGTGGAATAAGACTGGCCTCCAGAATGATACATGAGGAAGTCTGCTGGTAACCTCCCTCTTGTCTGCTGCATTTTTATTCCTAACTACCCTTTCATGTGGTTGCTTTGACTTTCTGTAACAATTTCATTCTCTTGTAGTTTATCTAATCTCTTGCTATATGGCAGTGTATCAAATGTTTTATTAGAGTCAAAAGACATAAAATTTACTACACTTCCCCTTTTTTAAGAAATCTGGCTCTTTTTATCTAAGGAGGCTGTTTGGTCCATCTGACATGCTTTGTTTTTGACAAATTTCCTCAGATTTTCAGTCTTAAGCATAATGGAAACAACTAGCTGTTTCTCTTCAAATATATGGAAAAGGCAGGTATTATTTTTTTTCTTGGTTTTGCGGAAGAGTGCTTGGGAGGCTCAGGAAAACACATGTGTAGACTAATACACTAACAGCACTACTAATGGAGTTCAGTCTTGCACTTAAGTGGGAGACAAAACCAAGAATGAGGTATAGCATTTATGTTTAAGCACCTTTTTGATTGCCATTTGCATTAAAGTGTCTATAGACTCCCACATATGGGTATCTTTTCTCTTAAGCCTTCAGCTTCCACTGAAACAAGTTATAATTAAAAAATAGTCTTGAAACCTGGCAAGTATTTGGCTTGAATAAATAGTGCTATTACATAAAATGCCAGACTTTTGTAAAAGCAGACATTGTCGCTTGTGATACAAGTTTGACAACTTAGTTGAATTTTCATACTGAAACAAAAGCAGTAAGTACTGAATACAATTGACAGATAAATTTTTGCTGAGGGTGGCTTCCATCCTGTCTTTTGGAGACATCTTGCTTTTATTTCTCCTTTCTGTGTATGTGAGGGCTTCTGGAAAGATACCAGTGTCATCCTGGTCAGGGAGACAGAGAAGGAAGTTTGTAATGAAGTCAGATGAAAGAACCCAAATTGGAAGAGGTGAACCTTCTGTGCAGCAAATGAGGTCTACGTGCACAAGGTAAATAAAGGTGTCTTACAAGACATGTGTAGCCAGATGCTATTGGTTTAGCCATAGTGCTCTTTGTTACTGAAGAGTAATAACTATTTGAAGGTATCTTATATTTTATTCTTATGCAGTGTTTCTTAGGCTCCATAAAAAGGCAAGAGGTTTCCAAATGACAAGTATAAAAATCAATTAGTTTTTTGTACTCCATATATATGGCAAAGAGTTTAATTTGCAGCATTTTCCTTCAGTAAAACTACCTTGTATTGCTAGACAGGAGAAAGCAAAGGAACTACTTCAGTACTGTCGACTGGGCAAGACATTGCAGATACCTGTGCAGCTCTTGTGGCTGGTGGTAGGACTCTCCATTTGAGGAAATGGCCTAGTTGAGAGCTTGCTGAAGTTAAAACAAACTTTTTTCCAGGTTCTGTTCCCTAAGTGAAATATAATCTAGATATTTTTATTTTTTTTTCTTTATTCATTGTCACCTCACTCCTCTGAAGAGCATTTCATACTTTTAATGAAACAGTATATTAGTAGTTGGAATGGGCAAAGGGCTGAAACAGTATGAATTAGTGGATGAACATGTAATCTAACCAAGCTGAGAAAAGCCTAGGATTCTTGTTTCAAAGGATTCTATACTTACTAAAGGCCTACTTACTGTACAGGAGCTTTTAAAAATTTATTACTGTTTCAGTTGTGATGCATGTACATTGTGTTTTGTTACACACATCAAGCTACTGTATAATTTGGTAAATATTTCAAAGTTTAGGGCACTCCTAATGTTTCCTAAGCTTCCTTTCTGTATCTACTTACAGTCATGAAATGTAGTCAATAAAAAAATTGCTATACAATTATGTATTGTTGTATACTTAGCTTTAATGTGCTGTAAAGTAAATCTATTGCACAGTGTTTTTTGCAGAAGTGTTTAGAAGCAGTGTTGCTAACCTGTTTGTAAACATTAGTATGGTAAGACTGTTCTCCAGAGCAGAAGGTCCCAGCTGAGGGCTAATCACAAGGAAAAAGCTCATCAATGCATTATGTAGTTTAATTTTACCGTCTGTATTACCTTGGCATTACAAGTAATGTTTATCTGACTTTACGGCCGATTCCATGAAGCTCAGCTGCCAAACTGCAAAGTTGAAAGTAATCAGATAGCAGGGAGACAAAATATTCCTCTAGACTGGAATGAAGAGCAAAGACTGTAAAAACTTCTTTCAGTCCTGTCACTAAATGAAGTTGATGCTTCAACACTGGAAAATATCAAAGGCAATTCAAGTATTGCTTTTTAAATAGGATCCAGTTACTCCTACTACACAATCCTTTGAAAATAACCTCTGAAAACTAGTTGAACATGTGTCTTTACAGAAAAAAAATCCCAAACCAAAACAATGAAAAAAAAATGTAGCTGAAAGTTAAAGCTATTATGTAGAAAGAAGTACCTTGCGTGGGCAATGTCCCCAAGCAGTGAAGTGCTGTAGTTATAACAATGTTGCACTAGTATTGCAGGTATTTTGAAGAATATGGGGGAGGAGGTGCGGTTTTGTGGTGTTTCCTTGTCTCACCCCTAATTATTAAATACCAACTTTTGCTTTTTGGAATATGAGAGTATGCATTATTTATGTAACAGAGTGGGCAAAAATTCAAAAGAAGATTTAAAATGAAAAAAAGAAGAGAATCCTGACATGGAACAGATGCCTTGATTAATTATTTCCTACAAAACTGTAGACTATGTTGTTTGATATTGCTTTTAAACCTCTTACAGTTTGACAATAGTGGGGACTTGGCATCCATCTCACAGGTGTGTGAGTCTGATATTTTTCCCAGGGCTTAATCTTTATATATATTTATAAGGGATATTAATAATGCACACATGTATTGACTCATTATAATAAAATATAAAATTTAGCAATATATTAATAGTTTGCATATACAATATGGATTACCTAACCATATGGAAACCAAGAGGAGGAGGCTTACTTATTTGTATTTTCTAAATTGTTCATTTTTTGTTATGATTTCTTCAGTTGGAATCGGATCTGCTGCAGTTCTTGGGACAATTAGACCTCCACACAGCACATGGCAAGAAGGAAGTGACGGCATGATTTTCAGCACTATAGCTCACAATCACAGTTTTGTTTAGACAGTCCTGTTTGTCATTCGTATGGCATGTGAACAGATTTGGCCCTTGAAAAAGTTTCTGCACTTCATTCTGCAAGCTGCCACTCCAGAAACCAAACCCCTCTTCATAAATTGATGAACTTGTGGGAGGGTTGCTCTGAGCTGTCCTGCAGTGACGTGTGCTTGGACATTGGCTTCCTCTGCTGACAGCTCAGGCATATCTGAAGCTATTAAGGGAGATAATAAGCTCCTTGGTGCATTTTTGATGAACTCCTTCTACTTACAGCATAATGAGATTCTGTTCCTAGTCTTTTCTGCTGTGTCATGTCTTAAACCACGGGACTTGCAATAAGGGCAGCGAAGACAGGTATTGGTTTGGGTTAGCACAACTACGCTAGAGCTGTTTTCTTGCCTGAAGAAGACAATCTCTGTTCAATCACTGGTTTTTATAGCTTCTACATAATAAGAACTAGATTTTGAAAACATTCCCTAGACATAGGATGAGAAATTGTGCTAATTTAAATAGAGAGTTTTTATCTTTGGAGGTCTGGCTAAACTCCTTGCATAAACTGGGCAGCTCTTGAAGCTCCAGTCAACTTTACTGTGATGTAATCTTTCACAATACAAAACTTCTCCTTCTAATATACTCCATAATTAAGAGATTGCAAAAGGACCCTCGAAAGTTTTATCTGGAAACACTATATCAATTCATACCAGGTTAGTCTTTCTTACAATGTACTGGGTATAAAATGGAGTGATATCTTACTATCCTTACATACATTAAAAAAATTGGAGCTAACAGGAAACAATGGATGGGCATATCTTGTGCTTATTATAGCTCTTGAATTTTAGTATTCTTTAATGAATACTATCAGGCCAGCTTGCTCTCATATGAAGTCAATATTTCCCGGCACATTTCAGCCTGTCTTCATAAAAGATGTGCTCTTCCCCCTGGTCATCTTCAAGGTCCTTCTCTGGACTCACTCCAACAGATCCATGTCCTTCTGGTGTTGGGGGCCCCAGAGCTGGACGTAGTACTCCAGGTGGGGTCTTATGGATTCCTTTGGCCTTTGGTCAACAGCTTGTTGCTGGCTCTTGGTCAGCTCTGTTGTCCACCAGAACCCCCAGGGTTTTTCTGACAATACGCATTCTATCTGTTCAGCCCCCAGCCTGTGCTGGAGGCTGGTGTTATTCTTCCCCAGGGACAGGGGATAAATTTGTTGAACAGGTTCCTGTCAGCCCCTTTCTCCAGCCTGTCAAGGTCCTTCTGAATGGCAGCACACCCATTTGGTCTACTAGCCACTTCTTTCATGTTGTATCATTTGCAAATCTAATGACGAATAGGTCTGTGCAGAAAAAGGTAAATTTTCTTGCTGGAAATTACTCTATGAAGATGACTTTATTTCCTTTCTCAAAATGCTTCAAAATTTTTGTATTTGTGATGTTACTAATCTGGTTCTGTGAACTGATTTTGTCAATATCTTCAGCTCTGGCTGTTGGATGCTATTGTGTTCCATGCTGAGAAGGACAAATCCTCCTTACATTGTGTCCTGGTTTGAGGTAAAACAGAACCAACTTTCTTTTCAGTAATTTTACTTTTAAGTCTCCCCTAACTCATTTTCTGAAATTATAAGCATGTTTTTCAGAAGTGTCTGCTTCTAGCAGATAAGGTCCGATGTTTATAGTTAATATTAAGAAATGGTATGCAGAGACGCTCCTGCTAATACTTACTGTTATAACAACCAAGGTCAGATAACTTTGTTATGTACCACTTTGGAGCGTCAGAAGCAGGAGAGAGTAGAGGGACACACCTGCAGGGAGGAGCAGACTGTTGAGCCCAAACTGACTATCCTATCCCATGTTCAGTATAAAAGCTGAGGGATCAAAGGGGTCAGCCCCTTTCTTCAATGGCCGGCGTCTGAGGAGGACCCTGTCTGTTCATCTGCCTTTGATCCCTATGTCTGCATTCCTAACCCCAGAGCTGGAATCCAGTTCCCATCTCTTAGTGAGTACAGTCTGGGACTTTCCCAGTGCCTGCTGGTGATGTGATCACCATCCTGGGAGTTTAATATGGTTGTGTATATATTGTATATATTTCGTTATTTTCTTATCAATATTATTATCTTTTCTTTTTTTTTACTCTATTAATGGAATTTTGTTAAAGTAGTCTAGGTTCTTTTTAGTCCATAAGACTCTCTCTCTGTCTCATTCTTCTCATTCCTTGAAATAGGTCTTTATTCATAATTATATGGATTGAAAACATTTGACATGAATGGGATGTGAACACTTGATTTTTAAAAGTAAACAGTGGAACAACCCGTAATCATCTGTAAGATGCAAAACAAAATGAAAAAAAAAAGGAGGGAACATTTGCTTGTGATATATCTTTAAAGGTATTTAGATATGTGGTTTTAGAAAAAGGATATTCAGGTTTTTTTTATATTGCCCATGCAAGAGGAAATGAGCAACTTACACTAGAAGAATATGTTGGAATTTAGTTTAAGAGGTCTTTAATAAAATGTTTCTTAGTAGCCTTATTTTCTGTTTCTTAGAAGTCAAACTCTGCACCTCTTCATTTCTAATAAGCAATTCTTTACCAACTTAACTAACTTGCAATGAAATGCTTATTGCAAATGCTTGGGATGTGCTTCAGGGAAGTCTAGGTTACATCCTTCCTTTCTTTTTAAGATGAGTTATTTTATTATGAGTTTTAATTCTTTGAAAATCAAAGTGAGATACTAATACTTGGAGATTCTAATGCCTGGTGAGGAAGAGACAATAATTTACTGGATTGAAAAGCATTAATTTACACAAGTGTATGTAAAATTAGTCTAGGCAATTTTTAATTAGATCATGCTATTTAAATTACCTTTTTGTCATGTTGATCTTTGATTTCTGAATTCTTTCAAAGCTAAATGTAAATGCCTGAGAACCTCTATCTATTTTTATAATTAATGTTTACTTGCCTTCACTGCATCTCATTTCGGTAACAGACACATTGCAAATTCAATATAAAATGAGGCAGGATTTTACATGTACCCAGTATTACAGAACTGATATTACCTTTCCAACAGAGGAGGTCAGTCTGGTCTCTGGCCATGACTGCGTGCTGCAGTTAGGTTGTTCCTGAAATTCCATTTCCAAACCAGCTAAGGCCAGTGTAACTCTACTGCTGGATAACAGTATCCCTTCCCACCCCAACCCCCAAGGGAGCACTGCAACCTCCACCTTCTCCCTGCATTCTCCTTCTCTTAGGATGTCTTTGAGAAAACATCTCAACCCTGTAGGGACCTTCCCTGTGCAAATCCTGAGAAATCTGGAGCCGACTTGCATCTACAGTCTGAGAATTGAATCCTGGGCATGATTTTGTCACAGTGAAGGGTCAACATGTCTTTCAGCTACTTCAAGGGCCTGGTATGTTCAGCCTTCACACAAACAAGAAATGTAGCCTCAAGGTTTTTTCCACATTAAGTATTGAAACCTGATGACTGTCAGGTCTGGAGGACAAATGCAGGGGAAAAGAAACTTCTGTTCAATCAGGGACTTCTAATGACGATGATGAGAGGGGTTTACTGATGGCTAATAAAGAAAGAAAAAAAAAAGCCTAAAAAAAAAGGAGTTTGATATGTAGAAAACCAGAGAGAAAAGAGTGTATGTCATGCTAATATGTATACCAGAGAAAAATGAAAAAATAAACAAAATGTCATAATGAACCCAAACGAAATGTACTAAACTGCAAGTATTTCTTGAAACTTTCTGTGTATCTGCAGGTCTTGGCAACTTGTGACTTCAAATATTTAGCCCAGTATTATTGTTTGGCTTTGTTGACAGCTATTCTATATGAAGAGTAAAAATAGTGAAAGCTTCCAGCTGTGTGTATGGAATAAAAGAAAGAGGAATACAGCAGTGCAAGCAGCATGAAGTTTCGTTCTGTAATTGGCAGGGACTTGTAACCCAGCTGTATCCCCACACTATAAGGCAGAGAGGAGGAACTGGGAGAAATAAAATTGTGGCTTTATGGAGCTGGAAGTAACAACTAGTGGGTGACGGAAAGTTTCTCAAATTTGAAAATTACATTTGCAGATATAGTTTTTTTTTCCTCTGGTGATACACCGATGTAGTTACTGTTGCAAGGATTATTTTAGTGAGAAGTTCTGAGATATGCACAGACTCCGTGGTCATGTATTGCAGATGTGATTCCAAAGTAATCATTGCAGTGCCTTTTCTATCTAGCAAAAGGGTCAATATATTTGTATTATAATCCCACAAAGGAACATAATTGTCATGAAGTTAGTAATGAATTTAAATCTGTGGCTTTAGAAACAGTACGCAGAATTACAGGCAATTCACTGGAATCTGTGAGGAAAAAATACCAACTTTCAAATCCATTGCTGTTTTATGCAGTGTGTTTTTCATAAAGGTAGAAACAAATACTTTTCTAGTATTGCTGCAGTTGTATTATGGTGTTTTAAGATATTTTTTTTTGTACACTGGAAACCATTTAAGGGACACCTATTTTAATCTGCTTTTATACAGACATTATTGCAAGACAAAATTACCGTGTCAATGAAGATGGTATACATTTTAATGAAATAAGCCTAACGCTTATTAATGAAGATGTAAATCATTACAAAGTGCATGTAAATTGGGACAACCGTTTGTAGCCTACCAAATTTTACTTCAAAATTAAGCAAATGGACAGGTTTTGTGAGTGCTAATGAAGTGGAGAAAGTAAAAAGTGGCAAACGTGTTCATCTGTAATATAATAAAGGTGGCTGGTGCCATCTTCTGGAGGTGGATGTGATGATTCAGAGTGCCTAGGATTCTAGGCTGAAAAACATGGGGTTCTTAAATGCAGTTCAGGACGTTTCAAAAAAAAACAAATAAAATACATGTTAGCTACAAAGCATGGAGAGAAGACATTGTACAGCTCAGTAGCACTTGCTCTATCTGGGACATTTTGGATGCTTTTTCAGTGGTGCTTTTCAATATTTGGCAGCCCTGATTCAAAATAGCTAGAAGTGTTCATCTCTTTTTCATAGAAAATGATCTCTTGTAAGTTATCTAACATTTTACACTAAATGTCTGGTGTTCTTAATTTTTTCTTTGGGCCTGTATCAGTACTGTGGGGCCAGAGCAGAGATCTAGGCTAGTTTTCCCAGAAGCAGCCTTTCCGTAGAGCTGTCAGTATGTAGAAATGGGTACCTGGAAAGCCATGTGGGAAGAGGAGGTTTCGTGATTTCCAGCAAGTTCTATTTTCACTGCCATTGGGCAGCTGTGGATTTGCCTGAGTGTATCCTTGTTCCTTTGTTCAAGTGAAAAGATGTCACATTTTCCTTTAAAAAAACCCATATCCTGATCAGTGTTTAAATGCTGCACTTTATTCCCCTTTCTTCTATTCCCTCATTACTTTGACAGCTGAGAGGGAGCTTGTCTTCACAGTCCAATTCTGAACCTTTTGTAACAGGGTCATCTAACTTCTGTAATTTAGGCCTACTACTTGCATAAAAAGTCTTAGAAACTAAAACAAAACAAAACAAACACACAGAACAACAAAGGAAGACTGTAGAGGATGAGGGTCTGAGTTTTGGGTTCTTTACAACCAGATTAATTTTCTAGTCTTATTTCAGGCTTCACTGTTTAAGTAATTTGCATTTTCTCAAGTAACCATGCTCTCAGAATTTAATGATTCTACCTTCACTTCTCACAGTGGTTTTGAGAGACAGATCTTAGGACCTTGATGGGGAAACTGCTGTGTCTGCCTTTTAGAGGAGTTACAGAGTGACTGCGGGCAATACAACTGTAGAATGTGGTAACTGGTGAAAAATATTTATTTTGGTTTGTGTGTAACTGCTGCAGAGAAATGCACCCAAAAGTTAATACAAAAGTAAAATAATGGATGCATTTATTTTTCTAGAGAGCATGGCTTCCTAGAAGCTTGCGTGTTTTTTTTTTGTTTTGTTTTCTATTTGAAATTAATATGTAGAAGAGAAAATCGATTGTCTGCTTACTGTCTTCGCTTCAGTGATTGCTGTGATACGATACTGCTGTGCTATGCTGGTTACTAGAAAGCCACTTAGATACAGGCCAGATTATTTTATGCAAGTTGCAGCAGGGATCTCACAATTACACTTTTATTTTTTGTAAACACTAGTATCCGACTGCTAATGTGAACGTTGTTGCCAATCCCCTTTCTAAACACAGGAGTGTATCTTTTTTTCCCCCTAGAATACTGTGTGGGTACCCTGTTCTTGACCTGCTCTTCTGAGGAGATGTTAATGATTGCAAAGAGCTGTATAGCTTAAGGCCCCCATGTTCATTGTTAATAGAAGCATAAAAGTCCCAGTAACACAGGTCAATTATGCACAGCTCAGTGACACTGTAGTGTAGGCTGATTTGGGTGTCAGGTGCCAAAGGAAAGTTAAATGCACCTAAAGCTATTTAATTTAAAACCGTGTTCTTACTTATTTGTCACTTTCTCAAAAGGTAATTTTTTTCCTCAGATGTCACCGCTATTCTTGAAAGATTGTATTATGCAGTGATGTAGAAATTAACTAAGGCATTGGAGTTTAAATACATGGGGAAAAAATTTGCTCTTCTAATTCGAAACATGGAGAAGCAGAAAATAAAATTTATTACTGGTATGTTTAATACAAAGAAGAAAGGTTCAGATGTCATCTATGGTTGAGCAAAATTCAGTGAAACTAGTAATTAAAAAATCACCAACCAACCCACAGTTATCATTTAATATTCTCAGGAGAACACCAACATGGTTGAGGTCACTTTTAAAATATAAATTCTTTCACTTTGCAGAAGAAACACAGTATTAGTGCAGAAAAATGACTCAGTCTTGTGAAGTGCTGAATACTTCCTGTTGTTTGCTTCAGTACGAGGTGATGTTGTCTATTTGTATTCCTACATACACATAAAATTTTTTTGCAGTGTGAAGCCCATATTTAAAGCCATTTATAAGTGACACTGAACATGCACAGGCTGAGGAATATGGAAATAATACCTTCCTCAGAAGTTCTAAGCATCTTGAACTCCTGTTGGGTAGAATTTGTAAAACTGGATTGTGCTTCAGTGTTTAATGCTTCAGGTGACTTTCAAAATGGTTCAAAACAGCATATTCTCTTGGAAATTTGATGGGCAGGTGAAAAAACAGCTGCTTTCCTTTGTTTTTTGAGGGAGGTTTGGGACCCCAAAGTGCTTATTGACTGTGCAGTTAATGTGTGCTCAGGTACTGATGACTCTGTGAATTAATTTGTGTGAGATTATGGTATAGTCAGAAACACATATGATTAAATTACCATATGTCATGGTTTAACCCCAGCTAGCAGCTAGGACCACACAGCCACTTGCTGTCTCCCCTAGTTGGGATTAGGGAAAGAATCAGAAAAGTAAAAGTGAGAAAACCCGTGGGTCGATATGAAGACAGTTTAATAGGTAAAGCAAAAGCTGCACACACAAGCAGAGCAAAACAAGAAACTCATTCAGTACTTCCCACGGACCAGCAGGTGTTCAGTCATGTCCAGGAAAAGAGGGCTCCATCACCTCTAATAGTTACCTGGGAGGACAAATGCCATAACTCCAAATGTTCCCTCCCTTCCTTCTTCTTCTTCTTCCAGCTTTATATGCAGAGCATGATGGCGTATGGCATGGAATATCCCTTTGATCAGTTGAGGGCAGATGTCCTGGCTGTCTCTCCTCCCAACTTTTTGTGCACCCCCAGCCTATTTGCTGGCAGGGTGGTGAGGTGAGCAGAAAAGGTCTTGACTGCTTAGCAACAACCAAAACCATCAGTCTTTTACCAACCCTATTCTCATCTCAATTCCAAACCATAATCCTACACCAGCTGCTAGTAAGAAATGCAGCTCTATCCCGGCTGAAACCATGACGCTATAGCACAATTGAAAGCTACTAAAAGCTGAACAGTGTATAAGTAAAATATGAAAAATTACTTAATGATTGCTTTCCAGCTGCTACAAATGCTATGAATGCAAGGTACTTTCACGTCAGGTGACAAGTCAAGTTGCTTCATTGTCTGTTGGTAAGTAAATACGTATGGAGGAGTGTCTCTGTGCAACCACACCAGGAAATTGTTCTAATTGCTCTCTGAAAATTTTCCATTAAAAGACATCATTAATTGTATAGTCAGAATACAGTGAAGTGTTTTTCTTATAAATATTGCTTGTGTAATAAAATGCAATTATATAAAAATATACATAGACAAAATATATATTTATTAAAAGTACATGCATCTCTGCATATTTCAGTTGCTTAAGCTAGTTTTTTTCTTTTTATTTGCATCTTCAGGGGAAAAGGTCCCATTCTTCTGAAAATATATTTTCAGTTTAATTATAAACGTAGTAATTACAGTGTTTCCTTCTCAGCAGCATTTACGTTTAATTTCAGAATACTTTTAACTGGAAAATTGTTCCTACTGCTCATCAGCGAAAACTGTTCATTGTATTTATTTGCCCCAGTGCAGTCTACTTAGATTAAAGTAACAAGTTAATTCTTTACTGTGGCAATTGGACAGTCTGGGGAGGCTTCGTGCATGATGCCATCAGTTGGTTTCTCAAGTCTGCAACATGAGTAGTTTATCTTATTGCACATGCTAATCCTGGTCTTTCCTGAGAAATATTACCAAAGTTTTAGCCTATTTGTTGCTTTCAGCAGTTCATCTTCTGTCTTTCATTATTTTGACATCTTCTGACTCAGACTGCACATCATTCCTGTTTCTCAAATGTAGTTGAACTGCTTAAATAGTTTTATTTGTCAATATTTGTCACTATTAGTTTTTAATTAAATGAAGCACCTTCAACATCATGCACAATTTTTTCTAACTTACTGTCTCACCTGCTTACTTTTTGTCTTCCTTGCCCAGGCCTCTTTACATCATTAATGAGGATTTGACAAGCTGTTTCTGTTTCCCCCATGAATGTTCCGCTATATTGAACGTTCTTCCTAAGTTAGTTTAGCTGGATAGTCTTCAAGTTTTCTGAATTAACTGTAGCTTTTTCTCCATCTGGATCTTTATAAATTATGTACGTAGACAGACCAAGGCCTACTTTTATTTATTTAATTAATGTGGCTCTTTTATTCTACCATTTCATTGATTTTTCTCTGAGCATATGTTCTGTGGGGAAGGACAAATTAGCCCTGTAGTATTTGTACAATATTTGGTATTCTGGGGTTTGAAAAATAAATACGTGCTTGGCAGTGCCTGCACATAAGAGAGAAATCTGGTGCCAAGCAGTGACATTTTAATTAAATCCATTTTGTATTTTGTGCTGAAGCATGCAGGGATGTGAGGCACATAAAAATAGAAGTAATGCAGTCAGGATGTAATACTGACAATCACCAAGTTAACAATGCTGCCCTCAAACAAGTGTTGCAACATACATATAGTATGTTTAAAATCATACTTTTACAGACCAAGATAGTTTCTCATCACACAATTCTGGTTGAAAATCTTGAGTACGTTCATTGAAACCATGAGATTAGTTGATGGAATTATTATAGCTGGCTAACTGTTGCATCGAAAAAGCTGATTTTCTGTTTAACATTCCTGAGTTCACTTTCAAATTATTGTATTTTGGACATGTAGGAACAGATGTTTTAATATAAATGCTATATGTAGAATATTTTACTGATTTCTAGGGTAGTTCCTATTTTTTGGAAGGTATTTAGGTATTAAAAAATAGAAAATACTGAGGATGGGGATTTTTAATCAATTTCCAACATTTTTTGAATACTAAAAAAAGATAAGAACTCCTTTGTAGAAGAAATCCCTACTCTGTCAGAGGCTGCAGCTTATGTTCTTGCATCAAAGCAGCATGTTGATATATGGTCGGTAGGATTCAATACCAAGAAACAATGCAGATGTTGTTTTGGGTTGGCCTAGGTTTATGAGGTATGTTGTCAACTTCTGCAGATGATGAGCCAGGCTCAGAAAAACTAGGATCAATTGGACTTTATGTGCAGACAAAAAGATTTAATATTTTAGACTACACTCTGGAGTGTTTAAAAATTAGTTACTTCTCAAATATCATTATATATAATTTCAATTTCATCTTTTTCTTTTAATGACCTTTTCTATTTAGCAGGAACAGTGTATCTGAATTCCATAATAAATTTCCATTCATGTGGGATATATCATTTCAATTGGAAATATTGGCACAGGAAATAGTCACAGCTCGAAAACAGCAGGAGGAAAATATCTATTAAATATCTTGAAACTCAACAGTAGTTTTCATTTCCATTTAATACAAGTTGCCACATCTAATGAAAGGAGCAGACAAAGAACCTCTGTTGCTCTTTTATTAGCTTTTAGTCATCTATGCTTCAATAACCCACAATAAGTGTAATAATAATTAGAAGAAAGAAACAACAACTCAGTAGGACAAATGTGGGAGGAAAATGGTGATGCACAGGAAAAAAAAAAAAAACAAACGAGAATTTTAATACAGATATCTATGTGCCTAAATGATTAAGCCAGTGAAAGAAAAGCACCTGTTTTCAGTGACCTTTTTGCAAAGTTATGATGTAACTGAGAATGGGCCACCCAATCACCACAACAGGACTGAATGCTGTTCAGTAGTTCAGGAAAAAACAAATAGCTTCTTCCCATAGGGAAAAAAACCAGTTTTTGGTTTGATCTTTTACCTTTAAAACATCAAGAGGGAAGTTCCAATCAAGAAATGTGTTGAGTTTTTACTGCTTATCAACACCTTTGTTAAAATCAGTGGTGACAGTAAATACATTCAGGTGATGTGCATATTCCTATATTAAGAGAATATTCAGTAAGTTGTGAAGTTTATAAAAGCTAATGTGACAGCTAATTGTAAGGTGAAGATCAGAGTGCAATTTTATTTCTATGAACTTGCTTGTCATGTCTAGTGTACGAAATATGCTAGGAAGTGCTCCCTTAGGCATTGATGTGTATTTAACCTACTGTTTGTAAGTGTCACTGCTTGGCTGATTTTCTTGTAGCTGGATGAAATGTTTTGGTCAAGGGAAAAAGGGCAAAGAAGCTATATCAATGAAGCTGGATTTTGAAGTCATAGGAATTTAATTCCCTTCTCCTTTTCTTCCTCTAGTTTCTTCGGTGAATAAAAATAACTTAGAAGACTTGTGACCATGACAGTCTTGGGTATAAGTAAAGCCTAAACACTGAGAATTAATATGTGTATTTTTCCTCCTTCCCATATAAGGGGTTTTCTTATAACAAAAGATAGGTAAATTGGGCTGTACTAGGCATTTCGGGAATGTCTTTGTCTTTCTCTGATGTTTTCTATACTCACTCATAGTTTTTCCTGATGTATTGCTGATCACAAGCTTTTTCTTTTTCCCCAGAAAAATCATCAGCTAGCAGATGTCTTCTTTATTTATGTATCTCTACTTTATTTGTTTTTGCATGAACAAACAAATGTACACACACAAAAATTACACACACATCTAAAAGATATATTGTAAAAATGAAATCTAATAATATTTGGTTTCTTTTGTGAGTTTCTATCTCTACTGTAATGAGAAAGGCTGATGGGTCAGAGCCTCAGTAGTCTCTCTCTGTCAGTGGCAGTAGAAAAGGCTGGTTAGAGGGAAACCACAACTGTAGCTGTGTCATCAAGTGCATCTTTTGTGTCCACACATGTCACAATTTTGTAAGCCCTGTGTGTGCTCTCCTCAGCTTTTTGCTTTCTAAACGGCAGTTCTACCCTCTTTAGTGCCTCCTAGTAGGGCAGCAATTCTGTCCCCTTGATCAGTCCCTCTTTTCTGGACCTTTTCTAACTGCTATCACTCTTTTTGAGATTCGAAGGCTGGAATTGCATGAAGTGCTCAAGATATGAGGAAACTATAGTTTTTCATAGTGAGAAAATAATGTTTTATTTCTGTTCTGGTCAGCTATTCTGACCAGCTGAAAGTCATTAACAATATTTTTACTAAGAACCACTATCAAAGGTTTGTTCCGCCTCCACCTGAGATTGGGTGATAAATATTCCTTTTTGTGGGACATGTGCTTCTATATTTCTTCTTTTTAAACCCTGAAAGAAGAATGAAATTATTAGCTCAATGTGGGGTGGGTATCTCTATGGAAGATATACCTTCCATTTCATCAGGTCCCATCTTTCTCTGAAGCAATGAAAATGAAAACTAGAAACTGACCTGCTATTTCAGCTGTCGCAGTAAGAGCGTGTCTCAGGTAGCAGATCAATGCATGTGCTTGCTCAGGGGAGCGGGAGAAATCTCCAACTTCACTGAACCCTGTCATTCAGTGCCCATAATATCTGTACTTGAATATCTGTGTTTTGCAAAGAAAACCAAATGCTCTTGCTTGGTCTCTGAATGTCTGCAGTTGTTTCTTTACCAGCACGATGGAAGCCCAGAAGGTGAGAGCTGTCCTTAGGGCTCTGAGCCTACCATTGAATATAGTTGTATACTAAAAGCTATCATATACAGCATACTAAAAGGTGATTTGCAAGGGCTTAGAAGTATCTTCGCTTTTTCTACATTGCAAGTAAAATTGGACTTCTGAAAATATTCTCATAATTTGATATGTTATTACAGAATTATGTTAGGTTTATGTGAAATGCACTCTGCGCTTCAGTAACATTTAAACCTCAAGATCAGTTCTTTTCCAGTATTCTACATAGCAATTTTTTCCCCTAAAGATTTCCCTAATGCAATATGACACCACTTGCTGATGCTGTGATCTTCCTGCGAGTTAAGCATGAGGCATTTTTTGAACAGATAAATACTGTTTTCAAACACTCAGATTGAAATGATTCACATCTGTGAAAAATCTTTTAATTGAGTAGTATACTCATATTTTATGCTACACAGAACGTGCTCGGGGCTTATCACAATAAGAGGGGATAGCAACTGAATTTTAGAGAAAAAAAGCACAATAAAAAGGAAAATGAGCAAAAATAGTCAATTTAGGATAAAAATTAAAACAGGAAACCTGTTAGTGATGTAGTGTGAAGAAATAGTGTCAGCATTTTCCTACGTTTTCATCTTGAAAATACTGTTCTAGTATATATAGTTTTTTCTGCTTAAGAATTTTGATAAAGACAAGAGCTCAGAAGGAATGTTGATAACATTTTACTCACTGTATTATATTTCTTATCAGAAATTAAAAGAAAAAGAGCTTCAAACAGGTTTTTCTGAGAGATGCCTTAGTCTGTGGAAGTGATTCTCCCGCTTTACTCTGCTCTAGTGAGACCTCATCTGGAGTACTGTGTGCAGGTCTGGAGCCCTCAATA
>JAOQGH010000019.1:37280354-37307341 GCA_025769975.1 Gallinago jamesoni | reverse complement strand
TCTGCCAGGCAGCTCTCCAGCCACTCTGCCCCCAGCCTGTAGCGCTGCCTGGGATTGTTGTGACCGAAGTGCAGGATGTTGTCCTATTAGGTAAGATTCTAGGTAACATGTTGATAACCAGACAAAAAGTTTGGTTTGTGCAGTGAAAGGAACTGTGCTGAAAGAAAAATGTGCCTGGGGTTTTAGTACCCCCAATTTAGTAGGGGTTTTCTTTTTCATCTTTTTGGTTGTGTAGTGAATGATTACTTCTGTATGTTTTGTTTTCTGAATTACATCTGTTTCTATAGCAGCTGGTAGCAGTATTATAAATGTTTAAAGTACAAATGTTTTGTGCTGGATTTTCTGATGTAGATTCAGACATCTCCCTTCCCCCAGCAAATTATACCCTCATCAGAAATTTTCTATTTATGGTATTTGAGTCTAATCTGAATTATTTTATTCTGGGGGGCATCACTATAGATTGCAAATGAGGAAAATAAGAGCTACAAGAGTATAAATTATTTCAAATATAGCACAAAACCAAAAGAAAATTCTATTTACAGGGATATATCTTCTATTTTTTTTTTTTTATTTTGATCAGAATTTTATGTAAATACGAACACAAATTTTGAGATGATCTTTGGATTATTGATGTATGTATTCCTGTATATAACCAGGTGACAGTAAGCACATTGTATTAAGATTTTTGGCTGAAGTTCTGTCATATCATTAACATTGTGTCTGGCATCCCCCTCAATCCAATATATTGCTGGACTTTTGGGCAGACTGGACAGGGGACAGATGTCCTTGCAAACCCTGTTTTACATTAGTTTTACTGTAACTGGTGGGCCACTCCCAAAGTGTTGATTTTAAAGCTTAAAATAAATATTTACAGGTTTTCTCTGTATATTTATTTCATATAGTTTTGAGTACAGTTTTTCTGTGTTACCCACATACTTTTCTTTCCAGAATTTGGTTTTGATTTTTCCTCACACTTCAGCAAAAATCATGATATAATGATCTGATTGAAGTCAGACAAAAGGGCAAGACGATATCGATACTGATTATCAAGCAAAATGAGAATAAAGATTCAATATTTTCAAAGGCTATCTGCCCTTAGGTCTGTAGAGTCTTACAGTCCATAAATGAGACATGTGAGTCTGAGTGAAAAAACAACCCTCCTACCCCAAAACAAATTTCCTGATAGGCAAATTATCCATTCATTCCTGTGTAATATGTTTGACATGATTTTATGTACTTAATACACATTCTAAAGAAATCCAATTTATGGAGATAATTTTGCACTGAAAGTGCAGTTATCTAATCTTCCAGTTGTAATTTAGTTAGAAGATCAGGAGGTGTAAGTATGACTCAGCATTTTGGGTTTGTGATTTACTGGTTTCGAGTACAGCTTCACATTTAATTAAACCTGATGTATGAACTTCTGACATGCAGGGGAGATGTTAATTGTTGATAGTGGAAACACCCAGCATGTATTTGGCCTGACATCTCTGCTTGCTTTAGTTGATCATACTATTACTATGTCGTCAGCCTGAGAGTTTATATTTAATACCAAGGATTTAAATAGTAGAAAATGTCTCACTGTGTGAAGGTGCCCCAGGTGTGCTGGAGTGAAATGCTGTCATTCTGTGGAGAAAAATAGTTGGGTTACAGATACTTGACCTTTCCTGAGTCTTCACGTATTATCACCATATGATCACTCTGATCTCAAGTATATTTCTAAAATATAATGTCCCATCCCCTCAACAATTTTAATAAGAAATAGTCAAAAAAGAGATTGTACTAATTCTCTTTTTTATGGAATGTTTTATTCTGGTTAATTTTCTGTATATGCAATCCTCACAAGATCTGCACAGCGTTGAAGTGCTACCACTGTAAATCTATTGACCATCTCAAAACTTCCTTTTCTTGCATCTACTTTGTAACTGAAATGAATTGAGTCAAAGGGTATTCTGTCATCCTAATAGCAAGTGCCCCTACAAATGCTTACCCAGACCAGAGATTACTGTTTACATGTGTCTATCCTCGTGGACCTATACTCACCCTAACTAAATTTTACATGAAATTATACATATACTGTCTAATGTACCTAAGGAAAAAATTAAATACTTTCATGCTCCAGTGACTTACACAGAGCCAGTTTGTGTTTACACACAGAGGAACCAAAACTGTCTTTCCCCAGAATGTATTTTTGAGCTCCCAGTTTCTCTGTCTTCTCCACTTTAAGCTAGTCACGTATAAGAAGAAAGGCAGAATTCGAGTGGCTTAAAAGGAAATATAGGATGAGGGACTAGGTTGTTCTATTTCTCTGGAAACAGAAAAAAACTGACACTCAGTAGACGTACCTAAGGAAAGATGGGAAATCCCATTTTGGACAGGTTCTCTCTGTCCACCTTATGTTTCATATAGTGCCAAACAGAGGTCAGTCTCATAAATTGTATGGGTGATTATTGCTTTCATTAAGTATTGTGGCAAATTCTTGTTACATAGGTTAATGTAGAGCTCGGAGGTTACCCATTGCAAACTGTCAGGAGAATATAATATTTCCTTTTCAAGAAGAGCTATCACTTCTGTATCTCCAGCAATTTGTATACAGTCTTTGTAAATCTTGAAATATGAAAATTATTTACAGTTTGTGAATCTTTTTCTTTTGGCTGATTAATGATGTAAATCATAAATACTTCAACTGCTTGATGAGCATTTTAAGTAACAGAGCAACCCTTTTAAGCCCTAGGCATTCCTTGTGCTGCTGCAGAGCATTACATCATGTGTTTCAGGACCTAGTAACCTCCACATGCATCTGTTCTTGGCATGCTTGTGGACAGTGTTCTTGCTTTACCATTGCAGCAACTGCAGTGTATCTCCTTCCCACACCTTGTTTAAATGTGTAATCCTTCAAGATTATGCAATGAGCACATATATACCCTTTTCTTGAAATCTTGAAAAATATTTTTATTTGGTCTTTTTTTCATGCTTTCTTAGACATTCATTTTAATGTTAGACTTCTTTTTTTTAACTCTGATTTCTTTTGACCTATACCATGCCGTCTTACCCTACAATGCACGATAAGTTTATATATTTATTTATACATTTCCAACTGGTGACAAAATCTTAAGGGCCTTTTCTGCAGGTGGAGAATTATAATAGAAATCAATCTATTCCTTTGAGCTGAACCATCATGAAGGGTGCAATTATGCATCCTGGTCCTCTGGCTCATCACCCTGTTAGATTTCTCAAAGCCTCTCTGTGCTAGTATTTTGCTTTCTTGAATAAGTCCTGTTGTCTTCTTTATATGTTTTGTACTGTTTAAAATGAGAAGTTAGTCAACGTAATTTTTTCTGATTCTGTAATTTAGTTTATAAATAATTGAAAAAAATGTAAATTTCAAGATGCTTGCAATAAAATCTTTCTTAAAATCTTAGTAGTCAGCTTATGTGTGTCTATTATGTTTTTTGCAAGTGGCAAAAACTTAGATGACTGAATGCTAATAATTTTGTAGGAATGGTATCATTCCTCAGAGTTAGCCTTATCTTTTTATGTGTATAAATCTTGATGATTATGTTGCCATTTCTCTTGATAAACTAATGTCATCTTAATGGAAAAATGTGTTATATATTTAAATGGATAGGCTATATGGACTGAAAATTGGAAGAAAACTGCCTTTGCTTTGTGCTGAAATGCATGCACCTACAAAATACAGGCTTCAGTTAATATTTTTCACTTTTATATTAAAAAGTCATTGAGTGAGGAACTTAAATTCAACTATGTGCATTTCCCTGTGAGCTACACCGCCTGTGTTGACTTTCGCCTACTCTACAGGGCACAACAGCTTCAGTGGGGTTTTCAAGTGTTCCACTCCAGAGATTTCTAGACAGAAAAGGCATGCCTGACACAGAGTCAGGTCCCATTGATTTTATCATCCCCTCGTGCCATTACATAGCAATACAATTTCAGCCCCGCTGGGGTGAGCACTTCTCTCCGCTGTGGTTTAAATCACAGCTGTTCATGGCCAGCTCCAGGCTGGTACTGAGGGTAGGTTCATTCCTATGCCACTTTGTGACCATAACAAATGCTTCTCAGAATCTGTTTGGGTTGGTAGATCATGCACTTATGTCCCTGGTGGGATTTCAGCTGCTCCCTAGTGTGTTGTAACTGAAAGAAATGGATTCGTAAAGCACAGGGCTGTTAAATTTTGAGGTGAGTTGAAACCTTGTCTCTTTTTTGGGTAGCTCATTCCTAATGAGCCAATCAGAACTAGCCCTACAGTGCTTCCCCTGCTACCAGTTGCACAGAGTGTGCAATAATCCTCAAAAAAGCTACGTTGTGTTAAAGTTAGTAATTTTATATTATTAAAGTTAGATGGAAAATGCATCCAGCTGATGTAGATCTTCTCCTGCTTTGTCCTGTGTCCTAAACATTTGAGTTCATATACATATCAGAATGGAAATTAGAGATTTAGATAATTTCTTTTTAGAGTTGCTCAGCATCTTTGAGAACTTAAAAAGATTTCCAAACCAGAAAAGGGAATTTAGGTGGGCTGTGATACAAATTTTGGTTTTGTAAGGTAAAATGTACTTGTTTCCTAAATAGGTTTACTGAGGAAATGTGTAGGTTTTCAGTAAGATTCACACTTACTAGAAGCAAAAGAAAAGACTTGTCTTATCTTGTACTCCTAGCCTAAGGAGGATATTATTTAGCTGATATTGTACAATTACATTTTATGCATTTGATACTTTTGATATGCTATGTGTTTTCTCCTAGATCATAGGCTCATCCCTATCTATGCCTCAGTCAATAATTGCTGTTGATGCTCTGGGGAAATCCAGCTATGATTTTAAGGACTGTACTTAACCTCTTGTCTAGTTCAGCTAAAAAAGTTAAAACTTTTAGCTGAAGCCATAATTCAGCTAAATTCATAAATTCAGCTTGAGGTGTCAGATCAAGTTCCATGTTGATGACAACTAGGTATTATTGCCTGAAGAAGGGTTAAGGAAAACTAGTTGTACAAAGGTAGGAGAGACACTGAATGAGCAGAAAATCATCTTGTTTTAAAGACTTTGCTCAGCCTTCTAGGTGGAATTTGTATCCAGAATACTTTGTTTAAGTATCATCGATTGAGTCTGAAGCTAGTGGAGGTGAAACTGCATGAGTATTAAATGAAGAGAAAATCCAAACACTTTGATGAGTATGTAACAGAACTGAACATCCTGAAGTTCATGCAGAAGCATCATTTTTCTACAATTATATGTTACAGAGTTTGTAGAAACCCTTCACAAAAAATGAAAAAAGTGGGGTTTAACTGATTTCTGCCTAGCATTGAATAGCTGAAGGAAACAGAACACGGAGATAAAGTGTAAAACCTGAATAATTTTATTTCCTTAAAGTAGATTCTTCTAAATGTAAAGTAGATACTTGTGAATATATTAGTATAGCAAAAGTTATTACACTGGGTGTTAGCAAGGAATATATACACACCACTTATTTTTTCTTTTTGGACCACCAAAGTTAGACTGATAAACCTTTGTCTCAAGATAAATAACCAAACCCTACTTGGGAAGAGGATTTATTAGCTTCATATGGTCTAACAATTAACAGGGAGGAAAGAGATATCTAGAAAAAACTTACAGTATTTCCAGTCATAAAAAAAATCATGCTTTAATTATAAATTAAACCAATATTATCTTTGTGAGTTTACAAACAGCCTAACAGAATAGCTCCAAGAGAAGTAACCTCATTGATTTAGCTCTTGAAATGTAGATATCATTACTTAGGAATTTTACAGCTAGAGAGAATCTTTTCACAAACAAATTAAGTTTGTTAAATATTAAAAACAAGAAAATCTTTGAGTGATTATAACGTATTCGCCATGGAGGCAGATACAGTTTTCTACCTCTATGTGGAAGCATTGAAAGAATTGAGGATTTGTTGAACATAATATTCAAGTCCATGTAAACATATTTTCAAAGGGGCACCAGAACTGTTGCTGCCCAGACCAGAGGATTAGAGAAGTGTACTCATTCCTGCTGTCTTCAAATAAAGTAATTCTCTGTATATAAGCAAAAGTAAGAGCATGTGGATCAAAACAACTTAGCTGTTCAGATTGCTATCTCTGTTATCATCCTGTGGTGGTTTTTTTAACTTTTGATGAATTCTACAGTGCTGACATTGTAATCCACTTCGAAGATTTTTCCAGATGTAGATAGATTTAGGTGATCTTTAGCAAATTAATTGGTTTAAGCTAATAAATTTGAACTAAGAACAATATGGCAGCTTTTACAACACAGCTGCATTTGATGGAGTTTAATTATAATTGCATCAGCTGCTGTATTTTATATATTAATAGAAATTATGAGCAACTAATTAATAGAAGCACATGCACCATTGGAAATTTATATATAAACAGGAAAGCTTTTCTGCGATGTCACAGCTTCTCTTCCAAGAATACCGTTCCACAAACATTTTGAATGCTGAGTACAATTTTCAGCAATCTTTCCTGGATATTTTTTTTTTAAAAATTTTTATTTTATTTATTCTCCCAGGGAAATAGTTTGGTAACATGAGTGCTAAACTTTTTGAGAGGAGAAGTTTCTCCTTATATATTGCATAGGACTGTCTGGATTGAGGTAGTATGAAGAGAGAAAACAGAACAAGAAACAGTAATTTTATCTAACAATAATGTAATTTTTATTATTTGAAGGAAAAATAGAGTTGTTACGGTAATACTTACCTCCAAGAGCTAAATTTTTTTAGTGAAAATTGCCAAAAATCAGATACAAATAAGTAAGTTGTAGATGCTGCTTTACTATATTTTTGTCTTAATGACATGCTAGCCTCTGGTGTGACTCCCAGCTGTTCTCATTAACCTGAGATATTTACACAGCCACATGCACCATCTATTCCACTTGCTGAAGCATCTGTCACTCCCTGAGCTGCCACATAAACTAGAAAGTAGGTTTTGTTATATTTCAGTATCAGGGAATGTGCAATCACTGTCTATAGCAACTGGCAGGCACACCAGTCTAAACGTGCCTAATAGCACTGTGAAGTGTTTTCACCTGAGACTTGTGCATGTATATACCATATTATTTCCATACTCTGATGTTATTTCAGACTTCCAAGTGATCTGAATTAGTATTCCTGTGACCTCAATGGTCACAATTTTTGCTTTCCAGTTTTGAAACAATGTAGTACTGGGCTGGTGTTCCAGTTGTCTGTCATAGTTACAGCCATAGAATCATATAATCATAGAGTGGTTAGAGTTGGAAGGGACCAGAAAGGAATTCTTTACAGTGAGGGTGGTGAGGCACTGGAACAGGTTGCCCAGAGAAGTTGTGGATGCCCCATCCCTGGAAGTGTCCAAGACCAGGCTGGATGGGACTTTGAGCAACCTGGTCTAGTAGGAGGTGTCCCTGCCCATGGCAGGGGGGTTGGAACTCGATGATCTTTAAGGTCCCTTCCAATTCAAACGATTCTATGATTCTATTTTTTAACTTGAAACTTTGCTATATTGTTTTAGGCCCTTTTTATGCCTTACTTGCCACTTGTTAGGTTCCATTTACAGAACACAGCAATACCATTAGTGTTGAAGAACTCTATTCCTGTAGTTGTTGAAGTGAATTAGTTTGCAGTCAAAGCCAGAGCATGACACCTAACCTCAATTAAGGCTTTATCTAGCATGAAGAGGAATTTTACTTAATTCTTTAGATTTGAGCATTTATGCGGTGCAAAAGCTATTTAATTTACAGCCATCAAATGAGGGATTTTGTTTTCAGTGACATGACAGCTTATTAATGTGCTGTGAGATTTGTACACTCATGTGTAAGAGGTGCATATTGGCTAGAATTTTGTTGCTCATTAGTAAATATTGTCATTATAAATTGAATTTAAATAATACATTATTAAAGTTCTGTTTTTATTTCCTTGAACACTGTGTGCAGGCATTTACTGTTCATCTCTTTTCTGATGAAAAGATAATTATGGGTTATGCAGCAAATATCTAGAATATAAGAAAAGCATGACAAATGACTAAGTAGTTAGTATTGCAGCATTTTGAATTATGTATTCCCAGGCAACAATGGCAGAACGCATCTTAAAGACATCTTATTAAAATTTCAGATGAAACCTAGTCAATGGTCTGAATATTTACATTATCAGGAGAGAAACAGCATGGGTTCCTTGACCGTAATCAAGCTTTTCGTTCTTATTTGCATTTTGACTGTGAAAATGCAGCATCCTTTTCTCAACAGTACATGTGTTTCCAGGTATTAGACATTTATCAATAAATGTCGCTTAACTAGAATAACTCTTTATTAGTGTAAGGACAGAAGGGTTTTCAGTTTTCACTATTACAACTCTAAAGTTAATAGCATTTTCTAGAACAATTGTAAAAAATATGCTTATTTCCCATAATTGTGGAATGTAAAGAGTTGCTAATTTCCATAAACACTGTGGGGTAATTAAATCATAGAATTATAGAATTGGGTTTGGGTTGGAAGCAGCCTTTAGAGATCCAGCCCCACTGCCTCAGGCAGTGACATCTTTCACTAGACCAGGTTGCTAATAGCCCCATCCAATCTTCCTTTTCTGTTTTAAACAACATGATATCACCTTTCATATAGAACATTGACTTTTTATTGAAGTCATAGCAAGAAAACTCACAGGATTCTGATTTTATGGTTCCAGTGTTTCCAAGCAGATTTTCAAAAGTGGATGTAGTGCATTTTGTATGCTTTTTATTTGCCTTTATCATAAATGGAACTAGAGACATCTAGTGGTTTAAATGAAAAATATGGGTAATTTTACAGAGCTGAAATTTGCATTTAGCAGTTATCAAAATAGTACTGTAAATAGCATATGCAAAATATAATATAAAAATTAGCATTGAAAAAATAACTAGTATTTTTACTTTTGTTGTGAATGAATGGATTTATGTATGGCTATTATTTTCAGAATAATGAAGGTTGCAGATTTTTTTCATATATAACTGGAAGTGCAAGCAGAGGTTACCTCAGATCTCAAACAGCACAGATGTTAATTTCTTCATTTTTATTTCTAGCACTACAATACAATTCATTTCACAGAAGCAAAAAAAACCATTGCAAAACGTGTAAGCTGCACACATATTCATGTTGCAAGGCAATCTGCTTTTGCTTTAGCAGTGCTCATGTTCCTGATCCTCTCATGGTCACTTCAGGGCAGACTGTATGATAAGGGTCCCACTCCATGCATTGTCATTTTCTCCCCATGACTGAGAGGACGTCTGTACAGACAGGTTGAATAATCTGTCTGCAAGAATAAAACCATTTATTTCCTGAAATGCTTGGAATTTATGTTTTATCCAGTTGTTACCAGTCATAATGCTGCAAGGAAAACTTGTACTCCCAGTCATTTTGCAAAGTGATTTAGGTTCTCTTTGCCTTTAGTGTATCTTGAAGATTCCTGTCACTTCATTACTGTCAACACTGTTTTGCCATTTTTTTTAGGAACTGGTGGCTGACAGTTTATGGCTTACCAGCTCAAAAGCAGGTCTCATATAAAGACTACTGACAAGATCAGACTCTGAAGCTGGATCCAGTAATACATTTACTTTTACAACCATCCAGAGAAGCCACCAAGAATTAAAAATACTCCTCCGTGGATCTTCCTCAGCAGGCACATTTCTTTATGTGATTTAGTATGACTGTTTCAGTAGATAGGGAGCAACGCATAAAACTTCTTGGGTTTAGTTGGGTGTGGGTTTTTTTTAAAGAGAAAAAAAAAAGACAAATTTATCTAAAATTTGTTGGTGGCTATGGCAACACAGTGTAGTGGTTTGCACATTTTGAATGATCTGTTGCTGTCAGCTGTGTTTCCTAGCTGAACAGTGTAATACTAGTTCAGTTATAAACTGGACATGGGAGCTGCCAGGCACTTATGACCAGGAGTTCTTCTGATGTTCAAATCTTTATGTTTTCTTGCAGATATATCATCAGCTGTAGAATTCCATACATACTTAGAGATGCTTGATAGTTTTTCTTGATCAGTTTAGCCTATTTACTGAATTCTCTTATGTATTTTTATTTTCTCAGTTCTCTGGAAAGCTGCCCTGTGCCTAGAAGAGTGTTATATTTTCTGTCTTGCAATCCTAATGAACAGTTGTTCATAAATAGTGAGAAATCATTTTATTACCATTCTCAACCTTCTAGAAGTCTTTGGCTATATGCCATTTGGCACAGTGTATCAATATATCAGTTTGTCTAGATAGCTCTACTTTTCATTGATGAACTGTATCTATTTCCTTCACTTAGCTTCTCAGTAACTTTCCTTAATGGATGATATAATCTTTAGTGGAGACACATATCTTACGGATCCTTTGTTTTCAGAATTTTCTGTAAAATGCCTTCTTTACTTCAGCAAAACATCTGCTTTTGCTCTTCTAATTTTATTCTTTGGAATTGCTATTTTCTGGAGTTTGACATCTTCAGTTTTTTCCTGATACATCAAAAATTTCTATAGGGAGGCTACAATGAAAATCCAGAAAGAAAATCCAGGCCTTAGGGATACTGCTGTACTCCACTTGTTTATTCCTTATTTTGTTTCTGCTTCTAGCTATTACATTGTGGTTTATCTTTGAAAAAATCTATTGGCAGGAAGTGTTCTCACATCAATACTCTGATCCAACTGCCTCTGCACCATTTCATTAAAATATTTTAACAATTGTGTTTAATTATATTCTTCTGTGGGGAGCTATATTTATTACTGACTAAGGATTAAGTAATTTTCAAGGATAAAAACATAAAGAAAAAATCCTCTGCTCCAAAAAGTTGGTTAATTTCTTCAGTTTTTGTGCAGATGGTGCAACAGATGTCTCTTGTCAATAACTTCTAAACTTGTAATTCTGTTTTGAAGATTTCTACATATGTAGATAAATATGCAAACAACTTTGTCATTTTTTGGCACAACTTTTATTAGGGAAAGGTGAAAGCTGCTTTATATTTATAAATTAATTTTGCTGCTATTTTAGATATCACTGACTAATTTAGCAGAAATAGAGTTAGCTTTTGTGAAACATCACTGGAAGGTTGAAAGCCATGGCAAAAGGTTCCAGGAACATCTTAAAACTAGTCTGCCAAAGATTTCTTCCAAGAATGAAAAAACTGACTGTTTTCCATTTACTGAACAGGTTCCCCATGATGTGATTTTTACCATCTGATGTGTTGTTACAGCTGAGACTGAAGCTCCAAATTCTAAATATATTTCAAATTGCTCGCTTTCATAAATGAGTTCATAAATATAGTTCAATTTTTCATATCCTGTAGGTTGGATAAAACTTATTTAGTAGATCAGGATGGTTGCCTGTAGGCGTTACAGTACCTGTGTTAACAGGTGGAACTGCCCACGCGTGCCCTTTGTGGTGGAGGAGATGGGCATCCATCAGCAGCCCAGTAGAGATCCATCTGCTGTCTGTACCTTAGCCCTGTCAGCCCTGTGCGAATCTGCAACCAGGGGATAGCATAGCCCCAAAACACATTGACAAATACTTTCACTTTAAAATACTTTATTTAGTTAAAATCACAATTGTTCAGCTTTTTTCTTGGCCTAGATCCTCAAGAAATGGTTGTGCATAAGCTTGCCTAAACACAGGGAGCGCCACTGAACTTGATGGTTACTTACACATTTAATGTTAAGTGCACTTGTAAATTTTTTGTAAATTTAGAACTAACCCTTTTTGCTAAACTGTTTTATTCTCTTGATATTTCATTAGTGATTTTTATAGCAAGAATGTGACTTACCTCCAGAATTTACTCTCTACATGTAGAACAAACTTAACAAGCAAGTTTCGGGACAAAAAGTCTACAGGTGAGTACAGAAGTCTTCAGGATCCTGTGAGAGCATCACTGGGTAGGGCACAAGGCTGTTTCTTTGGTGCTTTAAGAGAAAGCATTGACAGAAATCACAGGAGATGATGATATAAAGGATACAATAGTGAAGGAATAGGTGGTAAATGACTATGAAACTGGAGATTAGTATTTAGCAAATAGGAGCAAAGAAATTAGTAGTAAGGTAAAATCTGTATGTTCAAAAAAAAAAAAAAAAGCATACCTGAACATAAACAAGACAAGCCAGTCACTAAGTAAATCTATCTTTCTTCTTTTTTCTTCTTTTGCTAAAGCTTTGGTAAATAGTCTGATGTTACTTGTAAGCTGCTCTTAAACCAGAAGTGTAAGACATGGAAATTTTCATTACTATGAGGTCATTTTTTTTTGACAATTAAATAGACCTGTGCAGAGGACAGCAATTTTATTTGATGCAACTTTACCATTTGTCTTCAAGTAAGAAAATCCAAAGTATGAAATGATTACTGAAGAATTTTTCATTGTCTTCTTAGATTAGATTTTTAGAATTCATTTCAATAATTTTCATTAGGTATAGGTAAAGAAAAATATTTTCAAAAAAAAAGAGTTGAAAATCTTTTCGTGATTTTTCCTCTCCTTTTCTATTCTTTCTTTTTAAAATCTTTTTAAATTTTCTGTGCTTTCTCTAGCATAATGCTTTAGAAATTGCAGGATCTCAGCGTTCAAAATTAAATCATCCCATTAAAAAAAAATATTTTTTTAACTGTACCATAAATAGAAGCTTTAGAAATGGATATGTTTTCATTTTTGGAAGTTGGCACATTTGTATATGAAGCTGTATGCTTCTGTGACTAGAATGACTAGGGAGAGCATTGGTCTAATGGTATTAAGCATTTAAATGTTGCATGCAATCATTCATGCACCTAGCTTGCATTTTCTTTTCTCTCTGTCAGATGATATTTGAAGAGTTATGCAAGCAAATGCTTTGAAGTTATGTTAAAGATTAAAATAAGAAAAAAAATCAATTACAATTCAAGGATCTAAACTTGTCAGAAAAGATCTTCTCTTTCCTTTGTATTTCCTTTTACCAAGAGAGAATGCTGCTCTGAATTGTCATAAAATTATGTGCTGAAAGAAGATATTTCTTCACATTTTTCCATGAAAAATTACTGAAATAAATTGGGAAGATGCAGAATTTTCTGTGCTCTGTCAGCACTACCTTTTTAAGCTGTGGTAGTGTGTGTAGTCATTGTGTCTACAGCTAATCTCTGAAATTTTATCTTGGAACATTGGTTCTGACAAAATATGCATTTGACTATATATGGGTAATAAATAGAGACAATTTCATTCTTTACAAAAGTAGCAACAACTAGACCATAATACCTTCTTGCTAGCATCATTAGTTAAGAGCATTCTATGTTAGAGGCGTTACACAAACAAAAAGCTGCTTTATTGTATATTCCTAAATATACGTAAGAAATATGAATCCTAGTTGGAATTGGGACACTGCTGCCCATGCACGTAATTTGTCCTTAATATTCTAAAGTAAATTTCTGATCTTCACCTTCCTGCCTGGTCAGTTATTAGTAAAAAGAGTTTTTCTCATAGTATACCTTGCCATCTATTAGTAATTGTTGAATCTTTTGAAAACTATATGCTCGCAAATGATTTTCAAGCCAAAAGTTATTTTATTTATTCATGTTCTACCATGCACATTACACAGTATATAGTGTCAGTTCTTTATGTGCAGTAGTACTTTAACTGATTTCAATGGATTTTTGCCAACTCATCTTGCTTTATAAACTGGTTTAGTGTATATGAATAATGAAAAACATGGGCACATTAACTTTTGTATGCAATTTTTTTTGAGTTAGCAGAGCATTTTTGTATGTTTTTTTCCAGCACAATTCCTCTCTCTTTGTTTTTTTCAAAGGAAAGTCAGTCCAGTATTTTTCATCTTCCAAGAAATCTTTTAAAGCTGGAGTGTTCTTCCTCTTAGATAAGCACAGTTACAAAGAGAAAGAGATGAACGTAAAGCGAAAAACTTTTTTGCATATGGATATGTAATGCATATGAGGGGTATTACATATCCCTATGCATCAGAAAGTTTTAAACTTAATATCTTCAGAAGACAATTCAACATATTAAATGCTGTAATTACTTTCATCAGTAAATATCTAGTATGTACACAATTTTACATGATGAGTACTATAATGTCTTTCATTATCCATAAACAGGATTATACGACCAGAGACACACCTTCTTTCTTCCCTTAAGTGAATGCAATCATAGGTACCCCTGGGGACCTCCAAAAACTATAAAGAATATTGCCAAAAATGAAGAACATGTTGGAGTATATATTACAAATACTGTATCACCAGTACTTAATGTGGATTTTTTTAAAGTCTTAAAATATCATTTTAATGAATTAAATTTTAATTTCAAAAATGTAATTAATTTTACTGTCAGAGATTAAATAATCTTTGACTTTTAAAAATGCAAGATAATGTACTTTTTTGCAATCTACATAACCCCACTGAAATCAGGAACAGAAAGTATTTTATTTATTGCATTGTAAGAAATTTACAAAAGTTGAATGTAGTAACGTCAAGCACACAAAATATGTAGGCTTAATGCAGTGTAACAGTCATAAAAATAAAAGAACATAGGCTTCTACTAAGAATGCTGATATCTCTCCACCTTCCTACCTACTTTGATAAATCTTAGGAGGAGGGAGTGACTGATCATTATTATAGCTGCAGCTGTTTTCATCCATTTAAAATGACAGTTATAGTTGACACACAAACACCCAGGGAAAGTACATTCTATAGCTAGGAAAGCTAGCTACAGAGAATAATCTTTAGTTCTGGCCAACATTACTTATTTTGTTTTATCATTGAAGAAAAATCTTTATGCCAAGAGAAGGAGAAGTTGAAAATACACTTCTGCCTAGTGCTAAAAATGATTTGCATAACAACAACCTTATTATTACACAGCAACCACCTTATCATGAAGTTTCTGGATCCCAAAGCCAAAGCCATTATTTCAAATTTTTTTTTCTATAAGCACTTATTGTAAGAGAAATACGAACAGAAAGGCACAGAGACTTGAGTCATAATCATCCAACAAATACATGATTGCAGGGTAGGATTGTAGGATAATTAAGATTGACAGTGACTTCAGAAGGTCCTGTAGTCCAATCACCTGCTCAAACCATATGAGGCAAACCTATAGTAAGGTGTAGTCCCATATGAGAATAAGCTAAGGCTTGGGAACAGTTTTTCCTCTCCTCCTTTTCCCGAAGAAAAAGAAAACCTTTTCATTATCTTTAGAAAATATTTCAGAAGTATAATCAGCACTTAGCTTTTAATAGTTATTTTGAAGGATATTAAAACTTCTTATCTGAATACCAAGGATATAGTCAGTGCTTAAGAATGAAATGTATGTTAGTGACTGGTAGTATCAAAGATCTCATTCACTTGTTATTACAGTTTTAATTGTTGAGCTTACTCTGAAATGATGGTATTCCCCTATTCAAGATTTTAAAAAGACATTGGTGAATGGTGTGTGTTCTCATACAACGCTTGCATCATTTTCTCTATGTCTTACTTATCTTTTTATGTTACTCAAGGAATGTATTACTCAATACAGAATAAGCATTTGGTAGAAATTGAAAGACAGAGAAGTTCTTAACTCATCATATACAGATTTCTTATTTATAGCCAGAGGAACTTTTCAAAGAATTTCCCAGGAGCAACAATATTTTTTCCTGAAGGGAAAAAATGTCCATGTTACTTTTTTCCTTTTGCAGTCTGCATAATTTATTTTTTTTTATACTATTGATCCAAACAGTACTAATTGAATCACAAAACCATATATTGTTACAAATTAAGAATCTTATTTATTACAAGTACACTAGTTAATTCCATTCTGTATTAAATTCAGTAACTATATGTGTAGGGATACTTCTGCATGTCTAAGAATCATACAAATTGTTGAAGGTGAACCCTTCAGCCGTAAACATTGGTCTTTTTTGTCCCTGGATTATTCCCGCTATTTTGATAGCTTTCAACAACAATTTTTTTCCTCCTTTCACCAATTTCTTACTGCCTTCCACAAAGATACTTTCATTTCTGCAGTGTTCGCTGTTGGATCTTGAGAAACTGCTGATAAGTAAGCAGCTAAGTTATTGAGAAAAACATACGGTAAAACCAAGCAAGCAACAAACATTTGATGCCCAAACATAATGGATTTCTGACTGGTTGGTGCTGGTCTTTTTGGAAAGTGGAAATCAGGAAGGGATTGTGTGGGTTGGCTGGTTACTTTTCCCAAGATTATTATTGTAGTTGCTTCTCATAGCCCCTTTTTCTCTTGTTCACCCACCCAATTGAACCCACGGGCTGAAAACAGGTCCCTGATGATTTTTCTTTTTATTCTGTCTGGGGAACAGCTTGTATTCCACTAACAAAGTACATTACTTGTCTGGTTTTCCATTTTTCTTATCTTTTTACATCATTCAATGAGATGTAAAAATAATGTAGAAATAACACATTCATTTCTATTGTCCTAAAGTTTTGCAGTGAGGTTAAACCATTGCTTGGATTTAATAATCAGCACCAGAAAATGCACGTAGAATTCCTACAAGATTTAGCATATACAAAATTCTTAATCTCTGACTCATACGGCTATTCTATAAATAATATTTCTCTAGGTGAAATAAAACTTCTTGTTGCACCAACAGTTTCTAAGGTGGTGTTTCTAAGTATTAATCTCTTTTATGTGCTTGTGTGACATACAGCTCTCTATTGTTTTTGGGCTAAGATTGAAGGACACCTTAGACTGCTTAATAACTGATTTTTTTTTACAGTTGGCAGAGGCAATGATCAAGTAAATATGTTTATTGAGATGACAGAACTGAATACAGAAGACTTTTAAATTTTTCTGAATAACTATGACAGAATAATGCTGAGAGTAGGGAAAATGAAAACACTGAAAAATATCCAAATTATTCATGCAATCATGATTCACTCAACACAGCATGGTCTTGATTCGGTAACCAGTATTGCATTAAGATGTATGGGTTTAGACTCTGCTTTTTATTAAGTGCAACTTTTTGCAGGTGCTAGTTCTGTTAAATCCTATTGACTTCTGCAGTAGCTTTTATTTGAATACTTCAGGATACTGACATCAGTAATTGGACTCCTGTAAAACTAAAAGACTGTGTAAGGATCATGTCAGCAGAAATTAAAACATTACCAAAGAAGTAGCGCTTTAGCGACAATGCACAGTAGATCAGGAAATGCAGAAGAAAATTTGACTAAGGCTATTCAGAATACCAATTCTTGCTTTAAAAGGGGAATTCACAGTTACATGGATTACTGTATTACATGCAAACTAGGCACTTTATTGTGTTGCACAGAAATCCATGTTATTTTGTCAAACATCCACTGGTATTTTTGACATAAAATTGAACATTCAAATCTTCACTGTATAAGTATCTCTGTTCAGGATCTTTTAAGATAAAAATAGTGTTTCGGTGAATTCTGAAAAACATATATATATTAAATGTGATTTTTCAGAATCATTCCCTTCTTTATAATGCAAATACTTTTTTTTCTGATTCCTAAATATTTGTAGCACTGTCTTTTAATAGTATTGGTGAAATAGCATTAATCTGCATAAAAGTATTATTCAGTGCAAATAATTTAATTCTCTTTTTTTTTGGTCCAAATATACAAACTAAGCACTCTTTGACACTATGTTTTTCTGTTCTTTTAAAAAGCTGAAGTTCTGATTAGAAGACAGATTTCTTAGGCTACTTTCCTAGGTTCCTCACTCATGACAATTGTTTTTTTAGTGTCTGAAAAGGTTTTTTTCATACTGCTGTTACTTTTAGAACAACATTTGAGCAACTTAATTACCAATTCCTTTCAATACTCAGGATATTTTTTTCCAAAGAAATCACCAGATGAATGATTAATGTGAATAATATTTTGCAGAAAAAAACAGTAATACTGAATGAAGAAACTGGGGCATAAACCTTTCTAGTTTCTACATAAAGAATATTTAAAGTCAGCTTTTTCTTAATTCATACTGAAGTAATACACACACTCAATTTGCATATAAGAGACTTGGGTGGGTGTTGCATGTTAGGCAGAAAGAACAAGTTGTTCTCTTACCATGCAAATTGAATTTTGCTTTTCGTCAAAATGCTGTACAACCAGATTTTATCTGCCTATTCTAAATCTTGGTAAGAAAAAACACACCCACTTTCTGCTTAACTTTTCCCGAGACTTTTATATTTACCCCCTCTTTCTATTGCATTGTCTGTGTGTTGCACTTTGCAGCAAAAACATCTCTGCCTCGTAATAACTTCTAGATAGCTGGATAACAACACTGAGTAGTCGAAGATTTTAAGAAGGTACCCAGTGTTTATTTAAGGAAAATTAAACAAATATTAAAATTTATTGTACTGGGATATATTTAGAAGTATTAGTAGTGCTAAATTATTCTTACTATATTAATTTTCTTGGTATTTTAACTTCCCAACACACAACTACATAAATGAAATGAAGTTTTTCATCTGGTAAACACATTTAATGTACTTTGATTCTCAAACTGGAATTCAGGAGTGGAGCTAGTCAGAACAACTTTGGAAATACGTTGCTAACTGTATATATTCCCTTGAAAATAACAACGCATGACATTCTGGTAAAATTAACGTTCAGAATGAAAAGGATTTGAAAAGTAGTCCTGATGATGCCAAATGCCCCAGTTTAATGTAAGAAGTTTAGAAACTATTTTTTATATAAAATGTATTTTTATAAATACAAATTATATAAAAATATAAATCTTTATATAAATATATTTTTTAATATTTTTTTCCTAGAAAAGTGCAAGTTTTTCTTAGTGAATAGTTTGCAATAAATGAACTCAAAGTTATCCTTTGTGCTCTCTGAGCTGAGTTAGTGGATGGACTTGAGAGTACAGACAAATCTTTATAGTTCTTTGGAAAAAATAAATCAGCCCTGGTTTAATTTAAAAAACCCAAACAAACTGACAAAATCAAATGTGACAACATCACTTTGTCACACTACTACGACTTTAACTTCTAAGAAAAATGTCTTTAAGTTAATACTGCTTAGGCTTGCATATTTCTTTAAATAAGAAGATCAATAGTTTAATAGAAAGAACTGTTACCTTTGCTGTCTTTACTGTGTTTCTCAATACATCCAGGAAACTGTATGGCACAGCCAATGTTCAGATACCTATCTTATTAACATATAGTTTGACCTTTTATTAATAAATGTTGCTCTGCCTGATTGGTTCAACTTCCATACTCAAAGACTGGTCCACAGGTGTGGTTTTAGATGATGGATGGGGTTTGGCATCAAGTTCCCTTAGCAAGCATTTTATGCATTTAACCACAGGTTCAAGATTGCTGTAATACTGGCTGTGTAGAACTCTGTGTGGGTAAACTAGCTAAGGTTTAGCTAAATAAAAACATGTTATCATAATGGAGCTGTTGTTTGTTACCAGGTAGTTAGGGTGGCCAGTATATCCTAACTGTAGGATGTGGTGTGTTAAAAACTATGTTCCTTTTTTTTTTTTCATCCTCCCCACCTCTGCTACTCCTTCATTCTTACTCTGATGTTTTTTTCCATGGTGGGTTTTGTTTTATTTTGGGGTGTTTTTTTTCCCCTGTATTTCGTGCATTTATTATTTATTCAGTTTTTTCCAGACTAAATTCAGAAGAAAATAATCTATGCATGTGTAGGAGAATTATTCGGTCAGATTGAACGTCAATGACTAATTGGTTATCTGTTTTACTTCAGTCTATCTTATTATTATTATTTAACTAGATAATGTTCTTACTCCTGTGCTTTTACAGGCTTGACATTTAAGGTGTGACTCTTCCAGGATTTGCTTCACAAATCATCTGCTGTTCTTTCATATCCCATATTCCAAAATGAGATTCACTGTACCTGCAGAGCTGAAGTCTGTACCTTTTCAACACTAGGGTATTGAGGACTGCTGGTACTGATGCCACATCTCTATTACAATTTCTTTCTTTATTTGTATAGCAATACAGCAGTGCAATGTCTAGATCTAACACTATAAATCTTACTAATGTTGAAACAGATGTTTAGTTCAGAGATGTATAGTGGTTGATACAACATGTACATAATTTATAAAAAATATGTAAAGCCTATAAGCAAACACTGAAGTTCCCACTTTCTTCTTCAGTTTATCTTAATTGAATAATGCTTTTCGGAGAATCTTTGTACTTGACTAAAAGACTTTTCGAAATGTGAGCACTCGTTTCTTTCAGATCAGTATCTGTCAGGTCTTTTTTTACTGACATACAAAGTAATTGATATTGATATATTTCACGTGAAGTAAATAAGATCTAGCTCTTGTCTCCTGATTGTGCTTTTTAAAAGTTTTTTTTTTCTCCTTTCCCTCCTCCACATCTGGTGAGCTTTCATTGAGCACAGTATTCTTCGAATCTGCAATACCTGCATTGCAACAACTCAGAGAGATCTCTTATATTTTAAGGCTTTTATCAGAAACCAGAATAAAAGATATGCAATGGAAGAAAACACACAAAATAAATAATATGAAAAAGCTTCACCCAGTTACTGAATTTGTATTTTAATATTCAAACTTCATTTATGAGAGTGCTCACTCGTATTAATACAAGAAAATTATGATAAGTGCCTACATATATTGCTATGTTGCATATAAAAATAATATTATTCTGCAGAAATGTAATGTATTCACTACACCAATGCATAGAATATTTTTAATAGGGATTCCAAAGCCTCCTATAATTTACATTCTAGAAGAATGTTTTTTGGATTAAAACCGACGGGATTCGTGAACTAAGTAAGTTACCTTTAAATGGCTTTTATGACACTTAGCTTTACAAGCAATACTGATTTGAAAGCCATTGGGGTAACAGAAATATTTTCATACTTTCTTTACTATTTTTGTTTTAAAATACTTTTTGTGAGCAATAAATATTCAGAATTACTAGTAATACTGTATGATGTGTACACCATGTTTTTAAATTAAAAAGAAAGAAGATACAGCAAAATTACCAAGGTGTATTTTAAATCATATGGTGGATTAACTTGTATTTTAGTTAAATTTGGAAGCAACATTATTGAGACATCCTATTTTCAGGTTTAAGTTTTCGAAACTTGTTCTACCGCTCTGATATTTTAAGCCACTAGATGTCATTGTAGTTGAATCCTACCGTTGGTTCTTTATTAACGCCGACTGCCTTCAGCCACCGGATGGCATCTTTCAATTGTTTTCAGGTACAAGGCTTTTTAGTAAGCTGATTTACACAAAGCAGATTATTTTAATGCTTCATTTATTGCTAGGGTGCCTCTAAAAGCCTATGTTGTGTTCGAAGACAAAAAATTATATGGATGTCTGAATTTTAGATTTTTAATGAAGTCTGGAAAGATAATACTCAAAAGTGAACTGGGAGGATGTATGTTTCAGTAGTTTGTTCATAATCCTTGCCTGAGGGGAGGGTTTTGTGGTGCAGTTTCTGTGAGTGTTAGGGACATTGTGATCTGAAGAATTCTTTGAACCTCACCAGAGAAATTTCAGGTTTACTGAAAAGAGCATGGAGTGTACTATGCTTAATGCGGTATTGAAAAGCATCTCTGTACTTGTTTATTTGGCATTTACCTAGTACAGTAAGTGTAATAAAGTTTCTTTCAATACCATGACAGGTAAGAAGGCATAGGCTGTTATACAAGCCTAACCTTTTAGCAACACGAGTGTTAAATAAAGTGTTAAGAGTTTGGTTTTTTTGAAGGGTCTAGGGTTTTTCCAGGGTGGCATTTTTTTCTTTCACTTCTCCTCCCCGTCTTCATTTTCCTGTAAGCTCACTTCTGGCCTGCCACCAACAAGCCAACCAGGGCAGCAAGACTCCGAAGTCTCCCTCCTGCAGCCCCAGCTACCCAGAGAGAGGAGATCTCCTGCCCCCAGCTCTGGGCGGGATGTTTTGTCCTCCCTGTCTGGGTAGGTGTGCCAGTGATGCCAAATGTGAGTCACCTGCAGTGAAAAATGGTTGGCATCCTTTGCATCTGCAAGCGAAGCCCATCTGTGCCGAGGGTGGGGAGGGAGGCTGTGCCAGCTCCTTCCTCCCTCGACAGTCAGCAAGGAATTCTCTTCCCTTGCCCTGCTTTCCCTGCTAATCTATGCTCTCTAACTTGTCTATTTGACCGTAAATAAGCTTATACATAGCTGGGTGGAGATTTGCCATGTCGCATAAAGGACCCTTGCTGTATATTTTGCACTACAGGAGCAGCTTTGCAAGTGCCTCTGCTTCCCCAGAATTGGAGGCTTATGGCCACCAGGCCTCGTCTTGGAGACCCATGAGCACAGGCTGTCACACTGATGGGCTGTAACTCCCAGCAGTGGTGTACAAATGGGTGTGCACTGCTTTTATCTCAAAGCTCAGGTCTGCTTGTGGGGTTATTTTTGTAGTGCTCCCCTGTTAAAAATAATTTTATTGGTTGTTTAATATTACATCAGAGCAATTTTAAAGCCCATTGAGATAGGGGAAGATGGTGCTTAGGTTTTCACAAAGATTTTAACAAGCCCCATGGGTCACAGTGCTAAATTCAGTCTGGCTTTTTAAAATTAAAATTCACAAAATCTATTGGTTATGCACCTGTATTTACTTCATTTGCCCTCAAGGGAATGTGAAGACCTCTTCCTCCAGAAAAAGCAATTAAACTTATTACTTGCCTTCACATGTACGTTGCTTTGAGTGTCTTAGAGACATTTTAAAATGTCTCTAAGATACTAAGAAATTTCATCTCCAGTGTGAAATTGATGTTCTTGTGTGGTTCATGGTGATACCTGGAAACCTGCTATATTTTCCACAGTGTATTCACCACCTTGACTCCCTTTGCCTAAGGGTTAAAGTGTGACCTATTCTGCAATGATTTTAATGGTACATCTAGAACAGAGGGATGCGGTTAGCCTTAATTATTGACAGGAATAAATCAGTATACTTAATGGAGAGGCATGAACCTGTCAAGTGCATCTTCATGTTTGAACAGCAAACATAATTGGGAATACCTGAGGAAACCAGAGGAATATTATGAAGCCTCAGTGAAATGCTTTCAAGCAAAAAAGTTTCAATAAATTGAGTGAATTAATTAATGAAAGGTTAAATGAGCAGACTGAATCAGCAGTTCAGTCACTGGTCATTATAGTCATAATGATAAGATTGCAGTGACTTATTCCACTGCTTTATACAGTGTAGTATCTACAGCACTTCCAGTTTTCAAATAATTGAACAAGACTTTGCTAATCCAATCTCATATTAAATCTAAAGTGATTTACTCTATTTTGGGCTTTTTGCTGTCTTCATTGTGAAGCGTTTTGTACCATGACCTGACAGCTTCCTCTGTGGAGGGAAGAACTCTGTGACTTATCTTTCTGTGCTCCATATTTCATGCCCACTAACTGCCCCTCCAGCCCCAGATGTTTCTTCTATCCCTAAGCATGGACTTCTCTGCAGTAATAGTCACAGGTAGGGTTGCACTGGGCAATCACCAGGAATTACACTGCTGAATCTTCTAGTTCTCGTTGTCCTGCTCCTCCTGACTCTGCTGTATACAGCACCTCCCACAATGGGAACCTGTCCTTGGGTGCTACAGCCGCAAAGAGAGATTTTAAGGATCTAAAGCATAGTCTTAGTCCTTCAGTAAAAGCTTAAGTAAACTGAATTCCCATCCATTATGCTGGATTAAGAACCATAAGGATTTTTAATATAATGTGACAAATGGAAAGGATGAGTCACAGGAGATTGATAAATACAAATTAACGTTCCAGTTTTCATTAAGAACTCAATACAAATTAACATTCCAGTTTTCATTAAGAACTCCCTATGAAAAAGGGAAAAATAAAAGAAATTTGGATCAACCCATTGTGTAAACTGTCATGTTTAAAGGTCAGAAAAATAGCTTTATTCTGTAACTTCTTTATGTGCAGACTCTGCTTTCATTTATTATCATGTTGTTTGATGTGGCTCGCACAGGACTGCAGCAAATCAGTGTCTGTATGAACCTAGTGTGTTGCCATACTGAATTATACTCCAGAAAGCAGCAGAAAAGAGCTTTCAGGCAGCCTTCTCTGTTCTGCAATGTTCTCATGCACCAATTCATAACAAGACACTCTGAAAGTACTTTATCAAATTTGATTTTATCATGTTTAAACATGTTTGCTGTTATAACCTTGAAATATTTCTTCGTGTCGGTCATGAAGTCCCTTGTGGGTGTTGTAACTGACAGGTGCTGCCATATTAAAACAGAACCAAAAATACTTTTGCTAAAAAAATAGGAGACACAAAAATGGTTCTGCCAGATTTCTAACAGTATCTGTGATTTACAAAGATCCAGCTATTGCTGTAATGTAAGTTATGTGAGAATGATTACTTACTGTTTTCTGGTGACTTTCAGAGGAAAAAATCCATGATCTTTAGCTGCTAACTAATAATTGAGAAACTAGGGAATTAAGTTTCTCTTTAAAATATGCAGAGAGGAAAATGTATCATTTGCATTATTCTTTCATGTTTCCTATGACTTAAATAGTAAGTGACAATATGATAGTAAAAATAACAAAACAAGCCACACTCAGAAACTCATTGCAATTTATTCAACTAGGTTGTATTCCATATATTAGAAGGTCTTTTTAAAGAGTAAGACATAGAAACATTTTTCTCAGATGAATATCTTGTTATGCAATTGTCTTACTACGTTTGAAGAGCGCCTCTGTTTAATGACTTGTTCTGTTTTAAATTTACCGACAGCATCTTTACACAAAATCTGCATACGTAAAGCTAGAGGAGGAAAACTTGCTGGCCATTATGAAAGTTCCTGTTTGCAGAAGGGTATTTCCTTTCTGAAATCAAAAAGCTTTCTTAGGTACCCACATCATCTAACTGCATTTATGTTTTTGGGACATAGGCCTAAGAGTGTAAGTTGAGCTGCCAGTGTTAGCATTGTTACTTTATGGTAATGACTGCACCTTACGGAGGGCCTTTGTGTGTCAGTGTTTAGGTTCACAAAAGCACAATCCCTCTTCCAAAGAGCTTGTAGTTTAACACAAGGCCTGGGTTGAGTGCATCTTACAATTCTACAGTGAACCTTACAGGTGCCTTGAGCTGGTTGGTTTTTTATGTGATTCTATGCAAGTACTGGCTACCACCTTTTTAGCAATTTCATACATTTGATGCATTCCTGACATGTACAGATTTTTTTTGACGCACAAATACATTTTGTTGCAATGATGAAAAGGCTGTATGATGCTTCAAGTTTTTGTGCTGAAGCTTTGCTTCAGTATTGGCAGCTGTCTGTATTTCTGGGTAAATGCTTTCAAAACCAGCAACAGAATTTACTTCGTACAGACTGTTTTGAATAGTTGCTCTCATGAGATCGGGGAAATGTCTGTTTCAATTGAGCACTTAGCTTTCTGATTCCTTAATTTAACTGCAGTGCAGGTTTTATGCATTTATAACACAGTTAAAAATAGAGGAGCAAGAACTAATGTTGTAAGAGTGATATATGCATGCAAATACCCTATCAACCTCAACCAAGAACTAAAATAACATGTCAAAAATAGGTATTGTTTTATTGTGGGGGATTTTTTCCCCCCATACTAGAATATAGAGTGACGTTAAAAACCAGGAAGACGCTATGCCATGCAGTCATCTCAGAAAGCTCAATCCAACAGCTCCTCAAAGAGGAAAGTTAGGAGGTGATTTGATCAGTGTCAGCACATATTTGGTAAGAGGACATTATATTGTAACAAAGTATACCAGAAGTCATGGATGGAAGATGGCAAGTTTTAATGTAAAAAGCGCACATGCTTGCAAAAACCATTTGTCCATTGCAAAAGATCAGTTGCCAGCAGCTACTGTTTGCTGGCAATTTTTAGATTTGCATTTCTGTGCAGAGATGATCCATTCAAGACAGTTCTGCTGTTTATCCACTCAGGACATTGAACTGGATGACTCTTCTTGACATCTATAGACCCAGCAAGGTATTTGTGATGTAATGGTTGATTTCATTTAGTTGCACTTATACTTATTGTCTTTGCCCACTTTTCCCTCTCCAGACAGGACTGAATTTTAATATCTGAGACATTTATTCACTGGCATGACTTTTTTACTTCTTAAGCTTTTGCGGCAGTTGGTTCATAAGCAATAGGTCTGTGTTGAGGAAAGCCACTGTGTCAATGACACAGTAGGGCTGGATCCTGGGATGTACTGGGAGAGGCTTGAGCATGGCTTCTGCTGTGAGTACTGCATTCATGGTACTCACATATAATTCATGTAAGAATTTGGGTTTGAATGGATGCTATTGTAATGCAAGACATTTTTAAGCAGCTCGGAAGTTCTCTTCTGTATTAGTTTTCTGGATCTCTACCATTAGGGCTCTACAGGGCATTTATTTTAACAATGCATATTTTTTGCACAGTTGTCAAGTTTCCACTGTAGTACAGATCCAAAATTTGTTCAAACTTGCATGTCTCAAATTTTGGGAGATGGGCCAGCACATAGAGGAATTCTAAGTGGATGGTTTGCTGTTCAATTAAACATAGAAAGACACTTGCAGTTCTGATTTTATCTTCAGGAAGGTTCTGGTTTTATTTTCTGGACCTTAGAGAAGATCGTGGCTCAAGAAGGCTACTATAGATAACATGGGAAATGAGGAATTCTAATGGGTATGTCCAGCTTGCATGTCACTATTCAACTTAGATGTTAAATATGCCGAGAAAACTGCATTTTCCTGTCCCTTTTCAGTGGCTAAAGTAATCTACAGGCATTATCTATTTGTGTACAAGGATGACAGAATCATCCTATTAGCAACTGAAAACTACAGGAAAGCATATTTAAAAAAAAAACAAAACTCATGTTTCTCCTCAAGTTTCATAAATACTTAAGGGATGTGGCTAGTTCAAGGAACTCATTATCTTTTGGCTCATGCTTTCACTTTTTCATTTAAAAAAAAATATTTAGTACCACTCTTCACTCTAAAGATACTGGAAACTATTTATATTAAGAAAAAAAAAAAGGGGGGGGGGGGGGGAATAAAAAATGGCACCAGGGGGTAA
>JAOQGH010000019.1:37242360-37280344 GCA_025769975.1 Gallinago jamesoni | reverse complement strand
CCCCCCCCCCCCAACAAAAAAGAAACTAAGATATATTCCACCCTTCCCCACATATTTTGCATGTTGAAATTTGCCACCTCATGCATAATGTTCTGAGTTTCTGGTTACTTAAAAATGAGCTAAAGAGGATTTGCCTGTTTTCTAAAAGTATGAATTCTATGCACAACTCCAACTCCTTGCAATAAGTGGGATTTATTTAAGCATCTATATTCTAGTCAGCAGTTTTATGTTTCCTTTATCTACTGAAATTTGTTAATTCATTTTCAGTTGCCACTAAGATTTTATTTTCAGAATTCAAACATGATTCAATGCTAAAAAACTGATACACCTTGAAATCTTAAAATTGAACATACTGATGCAAAGTATTGGTGCCTGAAATGCTAAATAAATTCTGTTTCTGTGTAGTGTGTATGTTTAATACATGCTGATTGTTGTCAACTTCAAAACACTTAGTGTTCTCATATGGCAAATTATTGACAAGATTTTTCCAACTACAATATGATATTAGGATTTATCTTTTGCTGGTAATCAGGAAAATGGAAATGTTTTGAAGATTTGGGGATTCAAGCTCCTGTACAAAATACTGATTTTTTGCTTTCCTATTGATACACTTCTTGCCACCATAAACTGTTATATGGCTGTTATAAAACACTTTGTTAAAGAAACACAAAATTTTTGTGAACATCGTGTGGCTAGTGTGTAGAAAAAATGGACATGTTACTAGGGGTTAGATGAACAGGGAAATGTCTCTCAAAGTATTTTAAGATTTTTCTTGCCTGTATCTGGCAATGCATGGTGATTTATCTTTTTGTTTTTCTTTTTGCAGTAAAATATTTGATTTCTATAGTGGGAATAAGATGATGCTGAGCAGGCTATTAATATTTTATAAATTACTGTTTAAAAAATCACACTCATGATTTTCTAGCACTCTCTGGATCCCTCTAATGGCATGCTGTTCTGAACTTTTATTGAAAATTGAAGAACTGGTGGTGTAAATAGGAAAAAGGCTGTGGAGTTAAAAAGGGAAAACAAACACCCAAAGCATCCCCTTTACATCATACAAGTTAAATTCAATTTTCGTATTGTTCTGCTATTCATTATAAAATTATTTTTATTTTAACTCTTTGCAGCTATAATACTAGGGAAATATAAGTTGTCTACAAGAAAACTGAGAAAACATGGGAAGTACCGTACAGAAGCTCTTTTATGACAGAATTAATTTCATCTCAAACTTTAGGTAGAGCATGTTGGTAAAGCCTGGTGTCGCCATCATGATTTCTGTGTAGTCCTTAAGCACGCTTCTCTCTCAACTCTTAAAATTACATAGGACTAGTGTGATACAGTGACCCTGTCCACTGAACATATTTATCGGCATTAAAGTTCTGATTTAATAGTACTTTACTGATTTAGTGGTGCTATGCAAAATATACATTCTCCTCGGGGGGGAGAGGAAACGATACAGTGCAGAGTCTACAGTGTTCACAGAAACCTGGTACACTCTTAGTGTTGCTCTACAGAGTTTCTCTTGTGATTCAGGAAATTCTGACAGGATCTCAGTGGGTTGAAACATACTCCTTTAGATGTACCCTATTTTGTGATCAGCTTATGAAATCATTTGCTTCACATTTTTAACAGAATTACTGGAGACAATGACAGCATTCACAGGCAGACATGAGTTTCCACTTGGTAGGTGTTTGGTTTTGTGCCAGCCTGTGGCACTCTACAGATAAATTTTGAATGACAAACCCCTGAGTGAAGGAACTTGGCAGTCTCAAAACAGTGTGATGCTTTGTCCCAGGAAAAACCAGGTTTATGGGATGAATGTGGTGCGAGCATCTGTATGTATTACCCAAGTATCGTTGTTACCAGGATAGTCAGAACAGTTCAGGTCAATTTGGCATTCTATTTGCAAATGAAATAAAAGGTGAAATAAATACAAGCAGTTTAGTAGAAAAAGTAGAAAAACTAGAAAAGAAGCTCCTAGGTAAGAATTGGATGGATGAAATTATACTGTTCATCTGTCTTTTTTCTGATGTACAATACCTCGAGATAGAAAATATGTTCTTTATACTCTACAGTGTGTTCAGAGATCCAAAAAGCATGTAGCCAGATTCCCCCTCCAGCTCAGTGCAAAACTACCTTTTTCGGAGAAGTACATGTAATGAATAATTGTCCTTATTGTAAATTTAGGACAAACTTTTGTAATTCTTTTGATACACATTCCCATAAGTCTCTCCCACAAGTGATTACAGTTCAATGTTTTAAGTAAATAAAATACAGCACTGAAAGTTGCAGCTGTGCAATTAGAACTGCTGTTATTCCTCCTCTTGTCTTAAATGAGCAGTACTAAATCTCATTTTTGATCTTTACGCTGAAAGAAAAAAATCTTTTGTTTCTCTGAGTATTAATTTTTCCCCACTTTCATTTATCCAGGAGCTTGAGTTTCAAACTTTAGTGACTCTTTCATATCTCATTATGAATTGATTTTGCTAGCAATCTCAAACTTATTTGGATTGTAAATAACTGGCTTTTTCTATCTTTAATGAATTAATCTCCTTCTCTGCTACAGTGACCAATTCTGTAGGTCAGGAAGGATGGGCTTTGATGCAGTGGCTATGAACATTCCTCTCTGCATTGAGCTCTGGGAGCATAAAGAGTAACTGTGCCCTGTCTTCTGGACTACAGTGGACGTAGTCTTCCTGGCAGGCAGGGAGCTTGATAAGATAATTAACAGCATATGGGAATAGGGGCTTTGGTGCTATGCCTTGTTTTGCTTCTTTCTTTTTGGCATTTCTTGACTCTCTTCCCCACTTCCTTTGCTTTTCTTTCAAATTTTTTTATTCTTTATTTATTTATTTATTATTTATTTACCTTCCTGCTCTTTTGTTTGTTGTATTGGTATCAAATTAGTGCCTAAAATCTTTATTCACAGGTCTTGATATTAGCTGTTCAAATACATGCAACAGAATGCTCTATCCCGGTTTTTCCACCCAATGAAGTGAAATGTATTGACATTGTAATAGTGAGTGAAAATATGAAGTGAATGAGTGAAATAATGAAGTGAAATTGAGGAAGTATTATTTCTTTAAACAAAAAAGAAAAAGGGAAACTAGAGTATTAATGGGACAACTACAGATAGATCAGGTACCATGGAAGGGTAGAGCTTCAAGGAGTTATTTAAAGAATGAGATAAAAGCGCGTTAGTTATTAGGGAGAAGATCCATCCTCATTTGTAAGGCAGCAAAGAAAAAGAAAAAAAGTCTGAGAAATTATTAAATAGAGAATGAAATCTAGTGTCTTGATTGAAGCAGATCAACACATTGAAGTGTGGTAAGTTTACACGTTAGACAGTGATTGCTTGTGAGTGGACCAGCATACAAGAAGCAGAAAGATATAATATGGTAAATATAACCTAGCCTCTAATCTAGCATTCAAAGTACTAGCACTTCTTCCTTAGCTTCTTATAAGACTCAAAAAAACAGTTCTGTGGCATTTTACTTTTTTTTCAAAATTAAGAGTTTCTCTGAAGAGTTTAATAGTAGTAACACTGAAATCTGTTTTACTAAATATATTTCGCTATATCTACTGAAAATAATGTATATTGTGTAGACTATATTTTTGCTGTCAGGTAAAAATCTTTTATCACGGCTGAGTGCAAAGCTGATGTATAGGTTGTAAAAAGGGATGAGTGTTGCATTCATATTCTAACTTTTCTAGTCAGGTGCATCTAACAGATAAATAAAAGGTATCGATTTATTTTGATTTCACCCAATATTGTACACAATCTCAGCTCCTACAAGGCTTGTGATGTGCACTGAGAAGTGATATCTTGAATATAAAAAATCGGGAAAAAAAATTAAACAGACCAAGTTCTTTAAAAAAAAGAAAAAGAAAAAGAAAAAAAATAAACTATTAAGAAATAAAGTATTGGGAGACATATTTCTTCCTTAAAAGATCATTCTGAAGCAAAATTTAGTAGGTTTAGACTTTTGAACCTGAGATCTTTAGGCATGGATGCACATGGTTAACCCCCTAACTGTGGAAGAGGTGGTGCTGTCATAAGCATAGCAATGTTACGCTGTGTTTAAGGTACCAGCAAGGGATGGGAGGGTGCCAGGGTCTGAAAGGCTTATTGGTGCAAGAAGGGAAAAGCTAGCCTTGAGCTGGAGGTAGTTGAAGCAAATGAAGTCTTGGAAACCAAACTTGGGGATTCCTGGTTCCAGAGTGCCATGTGATGCACATTGGGTGCGGTGATGTCTTTGCCTAAGGATGTGTTGACTAGAAACAAGGCAGAAAGCATACTGGAATAAAACATTTAAAGAGGGGATGTTAAATAATATCCATCTCTGGAGACTGCTGAACTTGATAGCAGATACAGGATGGAAAGATACTTCTGGGAAAACCTGTAAGGCTGGTTCTTCCTGGGGTCTCTATATGTCCCAATGGGAAAATGTTGAGCTAAATAGCTTGAGTCAGTGTATCTATTTTTAGGGAGGGGTATAGGTTTAGGAAGACAGAAGTCTGAAACTCTCCACCCCATTGCTGTGTAAGGTTGCCTGTCACGTCATGTGCTAGTGACTTTCCAGTTCTAAATTCTTTATCCTTTATTAAAGAATACATGCTATGTTACATTTCCTGACTATTGCTGTCTGCTGCTGAAATGCTGTGAAGATTCTATGAAGCTTCTAATGTGTCTTCCGCTCTATGCTAAGACTTATGTTGTATTGTTTTCTGCTTTAAAATCTGCTACCTGTACTCCTATGAAAGTCATGATGGTTCTTGAGTGTTTCCAAACCAGTGGGGGATCCAAAGGAGAGGAAGAAAGTGAACTGTAATGACAGAGGGGTGAAAAGGTTAGAGGACACTGTGGTGGAACCAACAAGGAAGACTGGAATTATATTGAAGCATACTTGAAACTGTTTGACTACTGCTGTTCTAGTAGGACTCTGAAAGGCCTACAAATTGGCTAGATGTTCCAAATGACAGTGGTAAAGAAATGAAAAGCTGTTAAAAAGAAGAAAATAACAGGGAATAAAGGTGCTGAAAATCTGAAACTGCCAATTCACTTAGGACTTTTTGCTCTTGGTTGTAGAGGTGTTCTGAAATATTTTTTTTTAATTTAAGGAACTCCTTCAGGTAAGACATCTCCAACAGTAACTACGAAGGATGCCTGGCCTTCACCAGAATAAAATGTGAAATTCCTCAGTTTACTTTCTTTTTCTTTTTACTTTTTGTTTTCTCATATGTGTTATGTTTTCTCATATGTGTTCAGTTATGTTTTCTCTAAGAAGAGGAAAATTATTCTGATAAAGGATTAGGAAATTCTAAAGTACTGGGCACAGTAAGAATAGGGTCAACTTTTAAATTCAGTTCCTCATGATGTAGCTTTATCAGTGACTGTATTATAAGGGAGGCATTTTGTAAAAGATCTATCTGATTCAAGACAAACAATTCTCTATCTTAGTGGGTTATGGATAATGTGGGAAGCAGCAGACGTTTCTATTGTCTTGACAAGTATTTTGTATACTAAAAGCTTTTCTTTGCTAATGAATCCTCTCTGTATTTTAGTATTCTGTTATTTCTGACCATTATGTGTCCCTTCTCCTTTATGATCCTTGAGTAATATTCTCTGCATTACAGCAAAGTTAGCCTACATTTACGGTCCTCCTGGGAAAGCCTTTGGAGTTTCCCTTTTTTAATGTTTAAAAAATGTATAGTAGCATCTGAGTATCGTCATTTCCACTATAACTCATGGGAGACATATCAGACAGCTGTGTTTACACATTCAAATTGCAGTTTAAAGTCTGAGACTTATGGTAATCCTTCTCATCTAATCAGATACTTATTCCAGCAAGAATTAAAACTGTAGAACTGCTTACTCATTATCATTATTTCAGTAGGTATCTATACAGCAATAAAGTAGGTTAGGAATTTTTTGATGCAATATTTATTCAGCAGACCAAAATTTTTCAGTTAATTTAAACCAAGACTGTCTTTTTACCTGTAAAAAAAAAAAAAACCCACAACATTTTTTTAATAAATGGTTCCTTAGTCAAAGGAAAAGTAGAGATCTGAAACTCAGAGCCATCAATGGTTTGCTAATGGCTGAAGTATTCATTGTAGATGCAAGAGATCAAGCTGATGTTTCTGGTTTACAGCAGGACCTTGGAACTGCATTTTCAGCATTGCAGATAGCTATTCCGGTCAACTGGGTATAGTAATAGTCTACTATCAGCCTCTTACTGGCTTGATGAATATTTCCTGGTTAAACAAAGGTGAAACACTCCAAAGAGATAATGGCAAGAGTTAAGGGAAGATGAAAATTGCAATAACCAGATAGACAAGGGACAATCAATCGGTCTATAGAGGACCAAGTAAATATTTTTTTACTAACTTTGAAAAATATACTAAAATGTTTTGATCCTGCCTTTATATGGAATGCAAATGAGCTTTTCATTGTCTTGCAATTTTAGTGGATTTTTTTTGTTGCTGTTATCTTTGGTTATCTTTTAGCAAAACATTGAAATACAGTATTAATAATATACTTAGTGGGATACATTAACAGAAGTAAGATATCCCTCAATTTTCACATTGAATGAATAATGCATTTATGATAAATGGTTGTCACTTGTACTTTTAGCTCCTTGAAATACATCTCAATGTCAATTTACAACTTCATTGGGTAGACTGCAGTGAACCTATTACAGAGCTATAGTATTTTCAATAGTAAATCCCTAGGCCTGTGACTTACAGGCTGATTATTAAATAGAGTGATAATGGGTAATAGGAGATTAGAGTATATATACAGAATTTTGAATTAATTTTATACCATGCACTATCCACCTTCCTTTGTATCCTTCTATGTAAAAGGTGTGAATTAAAAAAAAAAAAGAAAAAAGAAGTGGAAATAATGTTTCTTCACATGCAAAAACATTTTGTTTAACATGTCCACTTTCCTAACCTACTTTTTTCAAATAATAGAAAAATAAACTGTGTTAATTTCTGTAAGTAATTTTCACTACGAAGAAACCACTAGACAGGAGATGTTTGAGAAATGTACAAATCTGGGATATGCCTTGGTTCAAGAAAAACAAAATTTTGCGTGTATCTCTCTCTGTCCTACTATTGCTATTGCTCTGTCAAGAAATTTTAATTCAGGCCGCTCCTGAATCTATTACCCACTCCACCTCACATCACCCCTATGGAGATAACAACCACATAACGTTTTCTGTTTAGGAAAGTTTAACTGGTTATGTTTTGTTTTGCCAAAAAGCAAATATTCAGAGCAAATATTGATAAATGATGAAAAAATAATGATGCTTGTTGGTTTGCCCTATGGATTTTTTTAAAAGTATATAATAATTTCTGAATAATGTAATTGTTATTCAATTATGTAGGGAGCTTACAGAAGAGCTGGGGAGGGACTGTTTATAAGGAGGTGTAGCGACAGGACAAGGGGCAACGGTTTTAAATTGGGAGAGGGGAGATTTAGATTAGATACTAGAAAGAAATTCTTTACAGTGAGGGTGGTGAGACACTGGGACAGGTTGCCCAGGGAAGTCGTGGATGCCCCATCCCTGGAGGTGTTCAAGGCCAGGCTGGATGGGGCTTTGAACAACCTGCTTCAGTGGGAGGTGTCCTTGCCCATGGCAGGGGGGTTGGAACTGGATGATCTTTAAGGTCCCTTCCAACCCAAACAATTCTATGATTCTATGATTGAAAAGGGTAATCTGATGATATTTCACCTAAACTGAAAACCTAAACCAGGGAAAAACAGTTAGCAAAAGTTAAGTATGCACTGGTTTTTGGGAGACCTTTCCAAGAATTTAATGTCAGAATTGTTCTTAAGTTCAGTTACTAAACTCATCGAAGAAATATATATTTAATGTATTCCTAGAGCTTTGTCCTTAAACTGCACTTGTTCAAAAGAAGTAATAGCAGTGCCAGAGGGCTCAGATTTCAGAGCAAATAAACTGAGTGCAGGGAAGCTGTTTGCAGCCTTATTTTCAAATATGTTGAATATATAGCTTCAACTCCCAGTGCTTTAAAGGCTGGATGTGAGGTTGCAGCTGAAAATCAGGCTGTAAATGAACTCCAGAAACAAAAGGGGAAGTAGTGTTCACAAACTCTTGTTGTCTGTTTTAGTAGGCGTTGATATTGTGCCACTAATTTCTTAACATACTGCTTTAATTAACACTGTTTGCTGAGGCCTCCTGTTCAAGTACTTATTTTTGCTACATTTACATAGACAGAAGGTAATGTTTTTCTGAAGCTGAAGTAGAAAAGACTACTGTACATACGTAGCAAATGTCTTTCTCGAGTCTCAAAAACAAACCCCCGAGTGCTAGGGATGTGTGAAAGATGTTTCTTTTTAACAGCAAAGACCGAGCACGTCACTAGTTCCACAGTGAACCAGGGCACTGTGGAAAAGGATGCACTTCTAATAGATGTGAAGTCAGCCAGAAGCTTTCAGTAATTGCATTTTGACCTTAACAAAGCTTGGGGATATAGCTGATGCATACATTTTAAGTGGACATGTTAAATTAATACTATTATTACCTTTTTTCCGGAAAACATGTCTGATCTAAGGCAATACTAACATCAGTCAGATCCAAGTATCTTCAAAATACTTGGTGATAAGAGCATGCTGTCACCCAGAAGGAATTATTTGCAGTTTGATAAGGACCCAGCTAAGACAAAGTTTGAAGATAGGTATATAAAAAAGTAACTATTAATTTCTAAGTAAGGTACATTCTTAGTTTAAGCATGAACAACCAAATCCTAAGCTCTTGGAGCACCTTGGATAAAAACCTATTTGGAGTTGGCTTAGACTATATAAGATAAATAACCTCTCCTTCACCTAATAATAATTAATTATTCAAAGAGATGTTAAAAAGTTTGGTTTTAAGTTATTTTTTGCATAGAAGTCTCAAAGAGGATGGAAGGAGGATGGAAGCATTATTAAGGTACTGTTCAGAGTTCAACAACAAGAAAAATCTGTCATTCAAGTGAACATATGGATTTTCAGATCAAGGTGTTGTGAATGAAGATCATGGGGAACTTCTACACACCTAGAAAAGCCTGGATGTAAGCATGCCTCATACTCAAAAGCTACTGCTGAAATAAATTTCTTCGTGATGATCCCGGGTTAATTTTTACTTCCATAAAAGTTGTGAAACTGTAAGGACTGGTGAGTGTTCATGCTTTTGAAATAGTGCATGAAAATATCAGGGATGTGGTAGAGAATGACTGAGACCTGCTTAATACAGAGTAGTTATGAAAAGGGTAAAATCCTCCAGTGCTACCCAAGACATTAATTGGCAGCTAAACCACAGCAGAGTTTAGCTTGCACTGGATGGCCGTCTGCAGACAAGAAAACACTGCTTGCAGCCAGAAGGCAGTTCCTTTTAAGTTTACATGGTAGTGAGAATGGTTGCAGACTTGTAGAGCGTGGAACGAAGCAGAAGCAAAAATACTTCAAATATACATTGTTATTATTAAATAAACTGATTTAATATCATGCTAAGGTGCAATGGAATTTGAATAGCAGTCCAAGATGATGTGTTTGTGATTTATCAAAGAGTTACAGGTACACAGTTAGTGCTCTGCAGTTATTTGGAAATTCCTAGTTTCAGTGAAATTGATGAGTCATATAATTCTTGCTGCTCTCATAAGGATTGGCAAAGATGCCATTTTTCAGAGGCTTCCCTTTCTCATTTCTTACTGGAGTTGTATTTAAATCTGTCAGATCTTTTGAACTTTCTGTTTGTAACTTGACATATGTTTCTAATAAAATAACTACTGTGAGTGTATCTGTTTTCTGGCCAACATGATTCTCAGCTCCTTTTAGTTCTGTAGAGTTGGTGTGGTAGTGGAAGAAAGGCCTCAACCAATTTGTAAATTAGCTTGGAAAAAATTTTGATTGTGAAAAGCCGAATAAGAGAAAAAAGTTACTGGATTTTATTTAAGTCACTGCCTAAGTTTTCAGAAAATTCATCCTTTTATTTACATTTCATACTGTAACTGTGTCCACAAAGCACCGTGACTATGACAGTAGTGGTGCTTAGAAAACTGCATAAGTTGTGAAATACCCAGAGATATGAAATCCAAGTTGCACAATAGAGTTAAAGTAACATATGTCAAAAATATTTCTAGAGGGACCTAAGTGTAATCTAAGCTCGGAGAACAGTATAGAGTAGTTTTAGATAATGACACTGGTTAAGACCTTATTGATGTATAAAATAGTGAATTAATTATGGGGATTTTACTTCTAAATTTTCATTGTATGCCTTGATTTGTGTGCCAGTCATAAATTAACATGTTATAATTTCTGAAGTAATTCAGGATTCAGGAATGAATATAGATTGCATATAGTTATGGGTTAAATTAAGAAAGTGGAACTTGCTAACTGTGTAGCAAACATCAATTGTCACTGGCATTCAACAAGAAGCCCTCAAAGAAGGAAAAAGGTGTGTCCATAGATGTATCATATGCAAAACCCAATGATTAAATAAACCCAACAAAACAAACAAACAAACAAACAATAAAGTATGTGGTAAATATTTGGAGTATTTTGAGGGCTTCACAGACTACATTTTTTTTCATCACCCACTTCAATGGTGTTCACTTACAGCAAACACTTCAGAGAGATTGTAAGAGCTCCATGAAGTTTCATAAATCTCTTGTAGGAAAAAAGCTCAGCCTACCATCAAAGACTTCAGAAGCAGGAGAAATGTTGCAGCACTAGGTCATCTAAGCTAACCATGTTTCTGTTAGCTTTCTTGTGAGACCACCTGTATTTTGATGTAATTCACTATCCAAGAGTGTCCAATTGATAATGCGTGAGTTTGAGCATTTTTAAACCTTATTGCATTCCACCTGGTTAATTTTATTTCTTAAAAAAGTCTTGCTTATGTTTGGTACCCTTTTCACCAAAAAAAACCCCAAACCCACACAGAAACCAAATAGTCTTTCTTTCTCAGGTGAGTATACCTATTGAAGTTTTAATCTGTTGTCATTGAATAAGGGGAGATTAAAAAAGTTTATCAGGGGAGATTAAATGAGACTTTGTAGATAGTTTGTGGATTTGCATTATCACATTGGAGCTCAAAGTCTTCAAAGTTACTGCATATTCTTACATGAAATAGAAGACCAAAGTAACATAGTAATACTGTAGCTTTCCTAGTGGCACACAGGAACTTTGACTCGTGCAGATATTGATTTTCCTTTAAGATCCATGAATGTTTGATCACAGGACTAGAATTCATTTTCCTGTCAAACCTGAATGACATCTGCTCATGCTTGTCATCTGGCTGCTTTCCCTTCTGCTGCTGCAGCATCTCTGAGTTGCCAATCCATTTCCAAACCAGTGAGGGAGAAATGGTTCAGCAGGAAAAAAACTCCTAAAGCTGGAGGCTCCTGGCACGCTGCATGTAATCCAGGACAGACAGGTCAAGATTGGAATTAGAGCACAGGCACAGGAAATGTACCCACAGGAAATTATTATTCATTTGTGTAGTAGTAGTACCAAGAGAAGCTCATGAGGAATCTGGGTCGGTTGTCATAGGAACAGTATGCATAATGATTTTTAAAAGATAGAAGGCACTTTAAATTATATCAGAAGCAGAAGATCTTAGTGATGTAAGGGGTACTTATTAGTAGCATTCCTGTTTTCCATGGTGATTTCAAGGAGAAATTAGGAACTATTGCTTCCTCTACTCTGCCAGAGAAAGCCAGGGTAATAAGTGAAGAGGTAGAGTAGGGAAGTACAGAGAAGACTCTGTGTGGGAGCAACACTTTTCAGTAAAGGTGCCTGGCACTCAGGTGGAATGGAAAAAAGGTTGACATGGTTTTGGAGGCACAGGGGCTACATCAGCACCTATTCAGCGTACTACCATGTTTTTCCTTCTTGCTGGTCCACCTGTCAGATTTAGAGATCCATCTGGCTGGTTTTCAAAGGTCTGAAAAGCACATGCTGCCAATTCCAAAATGAAATGGAAAAATTCTCTGAGTGAAAGATGGGTACAGTTTAAATACTGCATTGAATTTGGAAGTGTCCCCAAAATGTCATGGCACTAGATGCTGGAATCATTTACTCTGCAGGAAAATGGCACTAGTAGCAATAGTCAACAGCTGTTTCTGATGCTGTTGGTGCTTAGGCAGGTTTTCAGTTAAAACTAAGAAGGATAAGTGAAAGGGCATTATAAATACTTCAGGCATTTATCTGCAATAAAGCATATTTGTATAAAAATCAGAACCGTAAACTTTTGAATGTAAGTGGGTTAAGAAAATGGAGACAGTGGCTCAAAGCACTTACATCTCAGAGGACAGTAAAAAATTTCGGAAGGCTAAGCTGAGTATCTGATGACTAACTCTGGTTCAGATGGTGGGATAAAACACTCAGTGAGAGAGGCCTCTGAGAGGGGAAAGTGGAGGGAACCAAAAACCAAACAATAAGAAACCACAGCATTTCACCAAGCAGATCCTATGACCTTTCAAAGTATGGGCTGGTCAGCTCTGCTTGAGACTGTATGTACTATAGAGTACTAGAAGCCAAAATCTGAACAAGATCTCAGCTGGACACCACAGCACCAGTACATGAAAGCAAACAGACTGAGTCGATCACAGCTTTTGGGCAAGCCAAGCCCATTTGGAAACAGATGTAAGGCCTTAAATGGATTATATCACTTTTGGGACCTGCAACACCAGCAGGTTCTGCAGAGCATATAGAAAGAGCACAATATGGTTAAAGGCATCATCAGTGCCTCTGGCATCTCTCTGGTGTAGGAAGAGATCAGTGACAACATCAAAAGATGAACTGTGCAAGAAGACTTGTGCCAAAATCAACCACCACCTGAGACTGCTGCTTTGAAAAACTGTCTGTGGGAAGCAGTCCTGATGAATGCAGTTTGAGAATTGGGAAAAAGTTCATTAAGTGAACTTTTCCAAAAGGGATTAAAATAAAAAAATTGTGTTAATATACCAAATTGGTCAATGAGGTTTGGGGGGATTTTTTTTTTTTCATTAATATTATTACTTAAGAATGAACCAGTGTTTAGAAGAAAGTGACCTTAAAGCACGTATACACAGTAAGGTGCTGACCTGAATGTTGTTAGTAACTTCTGTTGTTTCATGGAAGGAAGGAACACGGGAAAATATAAAAATCCTCTTTAGAGCCCTTTTGTATGAAATTATTTTCCCTCTGTTAAATACCTGGTACATTTGACTCAAAAATTACAATTTGCTGTCTCCCCTACATAGTATTTCCATTTGTTGTGGTCTTTAAATAGTCAAATTTCCGACAGGTTTTTATCCCAGCCAGCTTCAGAGATGCAGAATCAGAGTTTACTTATAAGCCTGTTGGGAGAAAAGTTAGCAGAAGATGCCATATGGCAACAAAGCAAGTACTCATAGGCTAAACTACATTCTTTCCTGATAAATGACATTATTTCCATGCAAAGTATGACATGTCAAAGAATTGTATATAAAAGTTTATTTCAAGTGGTCCTCTTTCCCCTCTGACTTCTGACCCTTGAATGATAATGAATGCTGCACAGAGCACCAATCTGTGGAAACTAATCAAGTCTATACTCTGGATAGCCACAGGAACAGCTGAGAAAGCCATTGAAAAATTGCTAGTGTTTCTACACTTGGAAAGCTCAGGCTAAAGGTGATGTGAACTAATAATTTCTATTATTTATAGGACAGATTTGCATGGTGCTTTTACGATTAAAGCAGCCCTTCTGGACTCCTTTTGCTAAACCTAAAGCTACCAGTATTTAAATAATACTATATTTTTGTTTCATGTCAAAGCTGTGTCATTACTAATAATATAATTTTGTAGCATGTAAACTACCTTTTTCTAAAGTATAATTTGCAATTTCTCTGTAAACTATAATCTAGGTGAATTGTACTGTTGAGTAAAAGTCCCAATGCATTTATTAAAATTTTCTTGTAAAAACTTAGTATATCCTAACACTGTCTCTGAAAGCTCTCAGTCTCAGTTCTTTCTTGTTTGTAATGATCTTTATACCCGGAAAACTGTCTTCCATAAACATAACAATATGTTGGGTAGGAACAAAGAGCTGTGGATTTAAAAATATACATAGGCATTATAAATACTATATAGGGCAAGAGTTTACATGACTTGTCTACTGTTAGCTAGTTGGCAAGCATCTAATGTATGCGTAAAAATATCTCCAAATAACCTATTTTTTCCATGCTGGAAAACTTACCTCTCTTCCTCGCTGACTGTAAGAAGAGCCAAGATGACTATCTGAGGTTGTAGTACTTAGCAGATGTTACTGTTAATATCCCTTTCTTACTTCCTTTCTTAATTTGTATGTAAGTTGCTGCTTTGATGCTTTATTATCTGTCCCTCAAATAAAAACAGTGTCTAGGACAGCATTAGGGAGAAATACAGTATATTTTTGCCCTGTTGTTACTCCAACTGCTGCTAACAGAAAGAAGATACTGAATTACGGTGAAGAATATATGAACTACTACGGCCATTCATAAATAGATGCTCTTACCTACTAAGTTTGGTTTTTGAATTTTTAGCCTTTCTTATTTTTAGCCTAGGCATTTTGTGATCATCTATTTCTAAAATATTTTCCAGAGGTGACAGTTTCAAATAGTAAAAAATGTCTGGCAGTCATTATTTATTTATGTGGTGCAACCTTGGTAATGGGAACACTTGAAATGTATATTTCTGACACAACATCACTATCATTCCTTCATCCTATAGTTTTAATCTAAATTGCTCTTAATATAAGTACTTTGCTATAATCCCTGTGGGTTTCTAGCCAGTGTCACCATGCCTGTATGTGCAAAATTTATATGTTTTAATAACATTCATTAGAAAAACAGTAGCAAGGAGCTTTAAAACCCATGCGGCCTTTATTTTTTGATACTTGTGAAATTTTCAAGCCCATCCAGATTAGTTCTCTGCCTGGGCTAGAAAGATGTGTATTTGTCATGTATATTGTCACGTTTGCAGTAAAGTTTCTCATTAGACCCTCCTTTAGTGCCATGTTTACCATATCAGAATAATCTAATGTTCTGAAATGTTATTTCTCACTGTCAGTATATGTAACCAATGTTAAGGATCCTCCTACATCTCAGTTAAGATCTTTAAAGGGCACAAGTCCATTGACTTTTTGTTTACTTTTACAGTTCTACTTGCAAGATTGTTAACTACTTTATCTTCTGTATTATTAACTTCCTACTTGTTATTGGGATCTTGGATTTTTTTACAGCAAAAACTAACAGAAATATATTTAAAGTATAGGAAGCGTAACTAAATCTAGAAAAACTGGAGACTCACAGGCATCTGCAGTATCTGAAATGATACGTAGACAGAGGAATCTAGAATTTTAAATAACCACCTTTAACCAGACCTGAAATTGTTGCTAAAATGAATGTTTCCCTGAAACTCATCTTGCAGTTTTTTTGGTGGGCAGCTAGACTAGGTTGAATAAAGAAGAGGAGAAAAATATGTATGTTGTAGAAAGCCAGGGCTGATTCACTGCTTTCCATGATCCAAGACTGAGCGTACTACTCATTCTACATCACACTTATATTTCCTAATTGGACATAAACTTTCCACTCCCAAATGAGCCATATTGGTTGTAATTTGTTTACAAGACAAGGGAACTTGGTAGCTTTCCCAAATCTTTATTTTGATTTATGATAAGTGTATTTGGTTTTTTGCCATGACAGCCTTTAGTGGGCATTAGTGTCCTGGTAAAATGATGTTGTTAATGCTCTTTCTCTGACATTCTCTAAAAATAGTTTCCTGCCTTTTGCTACCTACCTGCATACATATCTGAATCATTTTGGTGTGAATCATGGCTGCACCTCATCTTGGCCATGTGATTGACCTTTTGATCTCCTCTAAAGTTTGTCAGCTTAGCTCTCAGCTTTCATCTTTCGAAAAACACTCAGCACGCCGGGAAACACAACATGAACACTGAAGAGCAGAGTTAAAGAACAGCCCTGCAGGTGCCTGCTCTGGCAAAATGCCAATTCAGGACAAAATACCTGTCCCTAGAATTCTGTCTGTCTGCAGTTGTCAAAGCAAAATGTCTTGTGAGAGGTAACTACATCTTATGAGAACAGCAATGTTGTTGGGAAAAAAAAAAGGTCATTCCTTTAAGCACATGTCGTATACCCATCACCTCGCCTGTGTTCTTTTTGACAAAGTACCTAAGTCTTTATAAAAACCCCACATATTAAGTGACACATACCATCTTGCAGTAGACCTGTTTGCTGCCTAAGTTACCCCACTAAAGAGACAGGGGTTGTGATGTGGGCATGTCACACAGAAGGAAGCGTGCAGTTACATGAATGATTTTTAAGTTGCTGTTAGAAGCAGGCCAACCTTCTGATTTATCTATCAATACATTGGATGTGCTAGGAAAAATATGTTCTCTTCTGTCTTCTTATCTCAGTACTGCTATCCTCAGTTGATTGTATCTTATGACATGCAGACATAAATTGAGTGTATTTCTGAAATTTGACGCTCAGTCATTCACGCTTTTATCACTCTGCAGTTCTCTGGCATTTTGCAGGAAGTGTCAGACTCAGTTGTATAAGGTGAGTGAAAGAAGGTGCCAGTTTCAGCTTTTTACTAAAACTAGAATGGTGCCAAAAGCTGAGAAAGGCTTAAAATTGCATCATTCCTAATGAAAGATGCAAATTTTATGGGTAATTAAAAATATTTACTGTAACTTTGTTGATGACTGATGCTATGTTACATTACAGCAGTACTAAATTCTGGTAGAAAGTAATTACATTTTATAGAGTATAGGAACAGCTACAGCTAGATCTCTCTAAATTACATGACGGCAGTTATTTTAATGAAAGTGCATATTCTAGCCTTCATTGCCAACTACCTCTTGCTCTCAGAACCAGTAGCTAATAAATATGTGAAGTATATAAAGCATAAGGAAGTGCCAATATTTTTACTTAGGATCAGAGTCACCTGTTACCCTTCCTAAGGCTTCAGTATATGTTGTTCATAGAAGCCTTCATTATACATGATAGATTTTCCACTGTATCTATTTTCCTCCATCAGCAACTATGCTTTTCTGCCAGACTTTTATTCTGCCCTGGAGAAGAATTCATGCACAGCTACTTGCTGGTAAACTTTTCTCCATTAGAAGCTGTTTTCCTGGTACTGATTCTCCCTCCTGTTCCCTGGGTCTCTATACCTACCATTAAAGCATTAAAGAGCCTAACAAAGCAGTATACAAAAAGTCATTGCCAAACAGCCAAGGCAGCTAGAAATAGCCTTCAATCTAACCTGCAAACCCACAGAAATCAGTCTCTAAGCCAGCAAAAGTCTAGCCTTGCTGCTCCTCTGCTAAAGGGGATGCAGCACAGAATGCACACCAGAAACCCAACTTCACCCTCCTCAAAGGGTACATGCTCTTGAGTCCTTGCATTTTTAGGTGCACGCCTTACTTTCACTGCACATATTGTTAAGCCAAAATGGGTACCTAGAATGAGAATGCATGAAGAAAGGAGGAAAAGGTTCTGAGGAAGACCCTTTTAAGTCGGATGTGGTAAAATGCTCCTCAGTGTGCAAGATCTTAACAAGAGTATGTCATTGTTGACTTATTCCTTTGTTTTTTCACTTTCAGCATCTTGCAAAAATGGTATATGTAGAGACCTGCCTGTTCCTAAAGTAACATGTCTTATATTAATACTTGCATAGTGTATCAAATCATGTTACACACTGCCCCCAGCCGCTGACAGCTCCTCTGGTATGTGTTCCTGGTGGTGAATGCTTCTGTAGCTGCTCCAGAAGGAACAGGGTCACAGTGTTTTCACGTTTGCTTGTTATTTTAGCTGCCTGTCACAACTTTTTGAAAGAGCCCTTGCAAGAATTGGGAGAAATGAGCTTTTTATCTCAGGCAGTTACAGTATAACTTCATGAGATGTGTCAATTACTGTAGCCTTGGACACTCACCTTGCTATATTTGAAATGCTTGCTTCAGTTGAGGCAGATCTTCAAAAAATCATAGGAATTCTGTTGCCTAGAGAGTTAGAGGAAACCTAGAAAACCACTGCTTATTGTAGATTCATGTATATGGAAAAAAGGGGGTTTATTGGCTAGGCAAAGAAGCTTTGTAATTAAAAATGCTCTTGCAGATTTGCTGCTGCTTTAAGCAATATCACATGAAATAAGGGCTGCAGGTGCATCATTTATCATTGTTGTTTCTAAACAAACAGACAGGATGAGACAATACTCTACTTCAGACATAACTTAAATTTCTCTACCTCAGTATTGTTTTTAAGTAATCATGAATACTTCTGAAGTAACAGAGAGTATTGGCAGAACAGTCTGGACATTTTGTGAGACAATTCTTGCAAAACTATTTTAACTGCCTGCTAAAATATCCCTTATTTAAGGAGGGGGAAATCCATGTGAGCATCAACAGCTTATGTCATGATATTGTGTAGACATAGTGCATTTTATTAATCTTTTTTCATAGGTCTCCAAATTCTTTTATTTGGAAAGTTAATTCAATACGGTCAGGGACTTGGGCCGTTGCTGTTCAAACCATGCCAACACAGTTTTCAGTGACTTTTTGTCTGCGGATGATCCCACTGCATGGCCTAACAGGACTCCTCATACACCTTGCACTACACGTGCACCCCTGTGCAGGATAGGAGCTCCTGTCTGCCCCTCAGCATACTTTGGCATTCAGACCAGTATGATTTCAATTTAGCGAATGCTTCTACTGCCTTTTAAATGATGAAGAGAAATGTGTACAGATAAAAATTAATTTCTACTGCCTAGACAGGAATACTGTAGACAACAGACACAGAGAAAATGTTGAGGCTTGGTTTCTTTTTGTTAGCTTTAACAGTAAGTGAAGATATTTTTTTATTGTTGTTTAAGTATTATTATAATTTTATTTTTACAGTTTTCATGCCCTCTTCAGTGTTCATTTACCAATTGTTCATCCAGTGATTAAAAATATGATCTTTGAACTGTATGAAATTCAAAAATACTCCAAAGTTCAATATTCATGAACATTTCTACATATCCTTTCCATATGATGTGCTAAGCTAATGTAATCCTCCTACAATATTCAAGAAATTTTCAAATAAGCGTCTCATTAAATAGATCAGTAAGTCCTCTTGGTTAAAACCGTAAACTTCGGCATAAATCCTTCTCATGCTGTGAGATTTTGCATGGAGTGACAGGATGGTTAGATTGTAGCAGAAGCTCAGTATTCCTGAACACCATGAATATCTGAGAGAGTCATTTATTGTTCAAAATTAGAATAAGGAATAATTTCTTTAGTTTTCTTTGAAAAAGAAATAGTAAAACTTTGAATCTTCCAGAAATCTTTATAATGTGTTTTATGTTTTCATTTTAATGATTGTTTTTATATTTTTCTTTCAGTTGTCTAATTTGTGGTTATTTTAATTTTGTTTTATAATACAGGAGTGAAAGCAACACAATTTATGACAAGTGCTGCATTCTGACTTTACATAAGGCATATAAACACTCAGAAATATTGCTTTATTCCTGACTAATATGCTAAATGCAGGATATTCTGCTTTTGAATGCTGCAAGTGTGCTGTGAAGTGCCTTGCCAAAATGAGTGCCTTTTAAAGCATAATGGTTAGAAAAGAACAACTGTTTTTTTAATTTATCTTCATCTTCCATTCTTCATTGAAGAGAGGAAAGAAATGTAGGAGGTGGGGAGAGCTAGCAGGAATGTAGTTGCATGCCTCTGCTTAGAGAAATTTCAGAAAATGGGTAGGAAGCATCTTGCAGTACAAAGCCACAGATGCTTGTAATAGGACTAGACGTGAAGCTGTGACCTGCCTGAGTCTGTCCCCTGCCCTAAAAACCTGCTTGTGTTTCAATACACCCATCCAGATTGTTGATGTTTTCTGCCTCCTTCTGCCTCTTGCCTATGCTTCAGTGTCTGCCACTTTCTAAATCTACTAGTGAACTCCATGCTCTTCATTCTTGAAAAAAAATAGCAATACAGAATTTAAGTATTTGCATGGTCTGTTTTCTTTATTTCCTATCTCTTGCCTTTCTCATAAACACATGACTCCACAGTTGTATCTGAAAGAACTCATGGTGTGACAACATGAAAGACAGAGAACTGCTTGCACCAGAGGGAAAATGTCGGCAAAATATTTTTTGCTTTTTGTTGGTCATAAGATGCTGGTCACCAGGAATTTGAGAAGCAGAGCCAGAAGGAAGGAATTACTTTCAAATTCAAAGAATTACAGTAGTAGAGAAGGTCCCGTGAGTCAGCAATGTGCCCTTGTTGCCAAGAGGGCCAATGGAATACTGGGCTGCATAGGGAAGAGTGTGGGTCGAGCGAGGTCATTCTTCCCCTCTACTCTGCACTGGTGAGGCCCCATCTGGAGTACTGGCATGATGACCTCCCTCAACCTGCTGGCCACGCTCTTCTTGATGCACCCCAGGATGCCACTGGCCTTCTTGGCCACAAGGGCACATTGCTGGCTCATGGTCATCCTGTTGTCCACCAGGACTCCCAGGTCTTTCTCCTCAGAGCTGATGAGGAGCATCTTCATTATGAGGAAAAGCTGAGAGAGCTGGGACTCTTTAGCCTGGAGAAGAGAAGGCTGAGGGGAGACCTTATTATGCTTATAAGCATCTAAAGGGTGGGTTAAAGGATGTTGGAGCCGGACTCTTTTCAGTGGTTCCCAGTGACAGGATGAGGGGCAACGGGCACAAGCTGGAACATAGGAAGTTCCATTCAAATATGAGGAAGAACTTCTTTATGGTGAGGATGACAGAGCACTGGAACAGGCTGCCCATGGAGTCCCCTTCTCTGGAGATTTTCAAGACCCACCTGGATGCCATCCTGAGTAATGTGCTCTGGGCAATGCTGCTTTGGCAGGGGAGTTGGACTAGATGATCTCTAGATCTCCCTTCCAACTCTGATAATTCTGTGATTCCATATAAAAGTTGTGCCATGATTCAATAGTTGGTGAAGAATTACCCTGAGGAAACGAAAGTGGTTTTATTAGAGGGGGAAAAAAAATATAATTTGCAGAATTTTCTTGGAGTTTATTTGTATTATATCAGTAGTCAAACCATACTAAGAAAAAAAGAAGCCAACTTGACCCAACGAAGTAATGAGATGAGAAAAATGTTTTGGAGAACATTGTAATTCTCTAAAAATATTGAGAAAATATTTGAATATTTCCAGAAGTCTCTGCATTCTCTTTCTGTGTTCTTCTTCAACTTTTTAATATGTTCCAGATAAAGCATTTTTTTTTTTCTAAATATCTTTGGTGAGCCTTTCTGTAATATTAACCCTTCAAAATTGGACTCCCTGAGATATCTGTTGTTGGGTGCTCTTGCCCAGTAACACCCTCTTGATGCACTGAGCATCAGTGAGGCATTCATTCTTACTAACACTTCCTTTAAATAAATCTCTTGATGGTGTATTTGTAGACATTTGTTTTGTCATGTAGGACACTAAATTCAGCTTTGTGAATAATCCAATTTAACAGTACCTATAATGAGCCTAACATAGTCACAGATCGAAATAGATATCTTTCCATTACTTACTTCTGTTCTCAGTCAGAATAAATCTCTGGAAAGAATTCAAAAGTATAGGCAATTTGATATGCATTATTGCTTAAACTGAAATATATGTGGAAGAAAAGAAGAAAACAATGTGTTTGCAATTACTTGCTTTTACAAATGCTAAGGAAATTATTTTGTTTCAATTTTCGATGTGCTAGAGACGCTGTAGTCATGATGGTCTAAGAAATGAAGCTTTGTAGGAAAAAAGGAATGGATTTAATTAAATCACTAATATTTTTTTTCCTTTGGAGGAGCACTGTTCCTTGGTGAGATGAAAGGATTCTAAGTTTACAGATTTATCATCTACTTTTTCTGAAACACTGTACATCTAAGTAAAAAGACAGCACCTATATCCTTAGTTTTTTGTTAGTGTTTTTTTCATTTGTCAATCTATTTTGATCTATAGCTAATACAAACTCAGTTCATTTAGAGATAATTATTGATAACATTCAGAATTCATACATTCAAGCATGAACTGATGTTTTAGCAAAAGTCAACCAATATTCTGGGGGCAGGTGGGAGGGGGAGTAGTGCAGATTGTCAATCTCCATTGAATGTCGATGAATAAAACAATACCTCATGTTGCATGTCTACTCTAAAATTTAATGTTAAAACATTACTTATACAGGTCTGATTTCAACAAACAAGTGAATAGAAGTTTGGTTCCAGGAACCAAAGCCAGAAAATATTTCTTTGATTTACAGTCATTCTGATTAAAAGTCTTTGTCTGGTGTGATTTCAACATGTTACTGAGGAGATGGCTGAGGAATATCACAATTTTAAACCTGGTTTAGTACTGAAATATTTTCAGTTCATTTATAGGTGCAGCCTTGTACAGAAACATTGAGAAACAAAAGGTAGTGATTAAATATTTGAGATACATTTGATCCATTCAGTGCTTGTCATGTGATGAACAACAGCGTCCCTGGTGAATATTCACTTTCACTTCTCAGTGGCCATTTCTCAGCTAGGCAGTCAGGTTGTCTGGTACAGTATTAGTCATGGGAATTCACTCAGAGTGGATAACACCATTGTTGCATTGACTGTAATCCTCCTTAATTTCAGCATTCAGAGACAAAATACCACTACATTAGAGCTGTTAGTAACTGTGGATGATAATAGATACATATATAATTATGCAGTTAAAAGTGAAAACATTTGATAAACTATATTTAGGATCACAAGCATACTATCATCTCCAAAATAAATGCAAAAGATAATGTTTAAATCCTGAAAATCCAATATCCTCTTCTGTTCACAAATAAAAGATATCAGAACAATAATTTCAATCAATGTTGAATTCTAACACAATTGGAGAATGCTAGAAAGCATATGGGTTATACTCTGAAAAATGATATGCAAAGCTGCTTATCTCTTGCCTCAGAATTTGAAGTGTTTCCCTCTGCAGGAATTCCAGCTTGATCTCTCCAGATGAGGAGGGGTTTCTTGCAGGTAACTGCAGTATCAGTGTGGAGAAGCAAGCTAAGAAAATTTCACTGAGATTATGGTATTCTTACAGGAACACAAACAATGTCAAAATGTATTTTTAATTCTTCAAAATATCACTGTGAATCTTCATTAGGCAATAATGTCAGAAGCCTCTGTTTATCCTAGGTAAATCTTGCATAATCCCCAAGATACTGTGCATGTTGCAGACCATGGAAATGGCATTGAATGTTTCCTCATGTCTGGTTCCAATATATCTCCATAGAAAGAAGAGCAGGACAACCTCAGGTATTCAGGTTAGGAACTGAGCAAAACAGGAGGCAAAAAGAGTCTCTTAGAGAAAGAAAGAAATTTGGATGGTATGGATAAGGATTCATTATTAAGGATGAATGTTTTAAATAATTTTTGCCGTTAACAGATTTCAGTGCCATCTGAGACCAATGATAATAGTTCTGCCTCTAAATAAAAAACGTGGAAGTGCCTTTACTTCTAGGTCCAGCAGATGATAGGCTGATATTGCAGTGCTCACAATTATTTTTTCTTTCTAACCTAGAATGTTTATTTATTCTTTTCCCTACAGAAAACAACTCCTATGTTATTAGGATTCATGCTTAAAAAATAAATGAATCAGGTCATATAGCAGAGCACTGGGGCTACTTTTAATGTTATTCTTATTAGAATTTCTTCAGTGTATGCTGTCAGCATAGAAGTACGTACATCTGTGTTTCAAGTAAATGTAGCACATGGTACCCCATAGTAACCCCATGACTTCACAGAAAGTTCAGAGAGGAAAAAATAATTCTTCTTACTGGAATGGTGAGATGATTTTTTTATAAAAGACTGTACAAAATGTACCATCCAAAAGAGTTAGTGTTTGCTGTTCTCCTTTTGCATCTAAATCTATTAAAATTGTAAACCCATTGTTATGACATGAATGTAATTTTTTTTCAAAATGATTATACAAGTAATTCCATTTTGAGAAGAATAACGTCGAACATGAAATATAAGTCATTCAAATATCTTTTCCATCCACACAAGGAGCTGTTCCCACATAGCTGAATTAATGTGTGCAAATAACAGTTTTCATGAAGCTCATAAAACAAAAAATAATGTCCGAGGAAACTTACTTAGGATTCTGGTTGCCTTAATCAGTAGTTAGACCTAAGAGATTATTTGATGGTCACGTAAAGAAGTATATTGCTCAAGTGCATTCTTGACTGCCTGCCACCAGTATAACATGGCTGGTTTTGGCTGGGAGGAAGCCCTGTACCTGAGATTGTTGTACAGTACAACTTTCCACTTTGGAATTATATCATAATTCCTTAGAGTTTACTTATGTCAATTCCTCTCTTTTTCTTACTTTTATATTACCAGACTGTTTAATCTTTTTTTGTCATTTATCTGATGGTGTAAGAGAGGGAAATGCTAGGCTTTGAGGCATTTATTTTTGTGAGGGAGGTAAAGAGCAGAGCCTTCTTTACAGCTGTCTTTCCGATAAGAAGATATTCCCCTCTAATTTGGGCATTACATTCTATAGCTTCATAAAAGGAAAGTAGAGCAAAACTACATGTGCAGAGACAACAGAAAATGTAACAACAAAGAACTCTTGAGATGGATATTGGAGAGCTGTGTGTGCCTCAGTTTCTACTTTGTCATAGTGTACGTAGTTCTTAGTACCTAAATTTTTCACTGGGCAGAGCATGGAAACCACAGAGAGATACAATATAAAGATTTTCAGAACACACAGTAAAATGATATTTCTAGATAGAATAAAACAGAAATATTTACAGTTGCAGAAATAAACTCTGTTTTCTCTATTGAATCAATATTAACATTTTACTCTTTTCTTCTTGCAGAGAAGGAATTCAGATTCAGATTCAGAAAAATTCAGATTCAATTTATGATAGCAATACAAGAGAGAAGATACGCTTAAAAATCTTATGATCAGTAAGGCATCTATTGTAGAAATGACAAGATCGTCACATTATTAAAAGGAAATTCATGTATAATGTTCAAGTGTAAGCAGCTTATTGCAAAAGTTATGTCCACATAATGGAAAAACAGGAGCAGCTACAGATGCTCAGCTTTAAGTACTGAAGTATTGGACTTCTTTAGGATGCTGTTACCATTTTCCCAGGCTGCTTTGTCTTCCAGACATCAGTTTAGTTTTCCAACTCACTCTGCAGCACTCTTCCCTAGCCACCAGGGAACAAACACAATGCTTGAGATGCGTTGCAGCTGCCTTGCTGAGGCTGGCAGAGAGCTGTGGAGATGTAAGTTGGCAAAATGCTGCAAGGTGCCCTGAGGGAAAGCATTCATCCACAGCTTTTCTTTTTAAACAGGCTCCTGCCATATTTCTACCACACCATTCCCATGAAAACATTGTCCAATGTACGGGAATTGCAGTGGGATTTACATTTGTGTTGTGCTCAAATGTGGCATGTGCACCCAAATAATTATGGAAGCCACAGTGTCTACCCACTGTACCATTAAAATCTGAAACAGTGGCTTGTGCTTTTCTTAGTGGTAAGCACAGACCCTCAGCAAAACACTGTGTGTCATGCCAGGATAGCTGATAAAATCATCCAGTGACTGCCTTCCATCCACTGGTGTCAACTTGTAAATCTTTTCATTGCACAGATATCTCTATTCTTTATGTAGCCTCCAGCAACAGAATGCGTAGGCAGTGCAAAGTTCCCTGAATTCAGGAGTTACTATTTGGGTTCTAGCTTGAGCCAGTGTCAGTAAAGTGTCACTAATTAAAGTGAAAAGTTAAGCTTCTCAAAGGCTGCAAAGAACAATCATGTCTTCTGCTTCACCCTTATTTCTCTTATATACCCTGTTCATGTCTAATGAAAGCTCTTATTCCTTTCAGGAGTATTTCTTACTATGTGTTATCCAGGAACAAAAAGAGCATTAAGCTACCTTGCACCGATTTTGCTTTAAATGATATACCTAATGAGGTCCAATCCTTCCACGGGCACAAGTGACAGAAGTCATTACAGTGGGACTGTGGGGTCATTCTTACTACCATAGTAGTAAATTACATAGCCACTCCCTACTCTTTCAAGAGGCAGAAGTAAATTTACCATGGCATGCTTCCCTGGGAGGAGAGAGAACAGCCTTGCTCTCTAGGTAGAGTTGGATTATATATAGTCTGTATGACTGCAGTTCAGAATGACCGAGATATGTTTCCCCCAGCCCTACCTTGGAGTCAGCTGTCCAGGCTTTGGGACATAATCCTCTGTGATCCCTTTGGTTTCATAAATTAGCATCTGCTCTGAATGGCACCAGTGGAAGTCTGCTTTTTTGTCAGCTTCTCCTTTTCACTGCAGAACGAACCAATGATTAGTGTTTGTCTTGAGGATTTTTTTTTTCTTACAATAATGAAATAATCCTTTATAAAATGGAATTTGTGCCAAAATACTATCTTCTATCCACCCTTTTAATCATCCATGTATTTTATCAAACTCATGGGCAGATTTTGTAATCAGGGAAACAAAATTCATGTTTCATGGGGCTCAACATCTGAAGTAAATCCTTAGCTATATCCTGAAATTTCAATGTTCTTTTTTTGTGGATATTTGCAATAAATTTTTACTTACCTTCTGTTTTACAGAGTAACTCATGTGTTTCAAGAGCTGTAAGGGTGACATTGCTTAAGTCAACCTTTTAGCCATGGCAGTCTATCTCCAAAGGAAAGAAAGTTAAACATATCAATTATTAAATGCTTTCAGATAGATTCTTAAAAAATTTAAAGGAAATGTAGGCGGTCTAGACCTGACAAAATAAGAAATGGCCTTCAAACAAAATACTAGCTGAACTACAAACAGACTAGAAATAGAGGGAAAATTTTTCTTATATGAAGGAAGTTCAAAGGAGAGTTTTGATTTCTTCACACCTTGCTAGAACAAATTCTATTTCTAGATAGCTGCAGATAATCTATATGGACAAAGTCTATACAGATGTCTATCAAAGACATCCGTTAAACAAATGAAGTGAATCATTCTTGAGGACGAAAACTGTGGTTAAAGCTGCCTTCCAAAGTCCTCAGCCTCCTTTATCAATGTAAAAATTAATGTCATAAAATCAATCAATGCAGTGTTTTTCCCTTCTAATTTTGTGTTTGTGTGACATTTCTCTGGCAGTGCTATTAGATATTCTGTGGGCTGCCTAAGCCCTAAAGATCAGTAGAGGAAGACAACAGAAGTACTCTGAGATTTCAGTTTAACATTAATGTTCCTAAATTATTTTATTCCTTTTTATTTAGGCACCAAAAAACCCACAACCCACACCAAAGTAACTGCAAACAGAATTCTATTAAATTAGGATACAAATTCATTTTCTGTTACTAGGCATAAATGAAAATAGAAGAAGGTCTGAGCCTACTAGCATTTCTTTGTTTTTCATTTGTGTGCAATGTGCCAGAAGTAGGCTAGGTTTTTAACAAGGAATAAGAAAACATTCCTGTTATATCTTTCAGATGGCCAACAAAAAGAAATGATGGAGTGGTGAGGCTTACACATAACTTGCCGTTTTCCCTTTCTAAAAATTTCTTTTGATCCATTTATTTTGACAACTCTTGTTTGAGAGAAAGGATATAAATGCATAAAAGAGAGATAAAATGGCTTACTAATTACACATTAGGAGCTGAAATATGAAATTATACAATATGGAGACAATTTAAGTGGTAGAATGCCAGTGATCCACTTTTCTCAAATACAATTTCTGTTGTACAAATTTTCATTGCACAATGTCAGACCTATTTCAGATGTCAGTCTGTTACTTGCCTAATTTCCCTCTTACCTGTATTGTATTTATATTAGTCACTTTCCTGGGCATTGACTCATGGAACAAGAATATTTTTCTAGAATAAAAAGCAATTTAATAGATTAATCCAAGGGAGCTTTTCTCATTCTTCCATATGCAGATGCTAATTACCTTTACAATAACATCCAGGGAATGCTGACGTCTTCATTGGGTTGGAAAATTCTGCCACTTTGTGGGGAGGATTCTAACAGGGAAAATCCAATTTAGCAAGCTTGCACATTCAATGTGCAACTGCAGCTTCAAGAGTCAAAGGGAAGAAAGTGCCTGTGGACTTCTTATGGAGATGTGAAATGCCAGAGAATCTGTACATCAGTTTTTTCTTTTTCTTTTACTTTTTGAAAAACCCAGCCTACACAATTAGTACTATGCTTGCTTTTCAAAGAACTGTTACTGTATGTTCTATTCACATGAATGCATATATCAAAAAATTAAACTTCCTAGCGGAATTAATGGTTTGTTTTATTGCATATAAAGCAGATATATATACCTCTACAGGCCATATATCTCAAACTGCATATAGCGAGAGTAAACTGTCTCTGAACTTCCCAGTTGTTGCTTCTGTGGAAATTGTAAAGCACAATAAATTTGTTCCTTGCACTGTAAAGGCTTACAGGGCTAGATTTGTACGAATAAAGCTAGTTCTGTGCCAGTATAAATCCAGTGTTGCTGTAGTAACTACCAATCTAATGCAAACAGTGGATAAGGAGTGTCTGGACATATATCATATGATTTAGCTTTAGGTAGTCCCACAAGGAGCAGGGAGTTGGACACAATGATCCATATGGTCCCCTTCCAATTTGAGATATTCTATGATTCTATAATTCTATAAATATATCACTGTGAGGTACAGAATAATGTGGGAGAAGGGGACGTTTTTGTTGGTTCAGGCATGCCCGTTACTTCCTACAAGTAACTCCTGTGTCTCTGTCTTCACTGAGTAAAGACTGAGCTAAAAGGAAGGAGCTGAGGAGGGTAGTGGCAGCAGTTTGGGGGCTGTCCCATGGCATTCCATTCACCCAGTGCTGTGTGACATACTTATTGTCACGTAGCTATGCAATATGTGCACACACACATAAGCACTTACGGGTAAATACCTTTAACATTGGACCATGAAGTCTTAAGAAGGTTTGCCTTGCTAAAGTAGCAGTACTTTCATCTTACTGCAGGTCAGGTAATCATTAGTCTCAAGACTTAGAAAGTTTTCAAGACGTGTAACATAGGCTCACAGCATCTTCAGCTGCCTTACCCATCTGACAGTGCCAATGCAACTGCAGTCTGTTTGGATGGCAACAGATACTGAGGAATGCAAAATACTCCTTTAAATAAAGGAGTCACAGACTTCTGATAGCAGAGGAACAGACTCAGTGACCCAGAAGGTCTCTTCTGGTTTGATGCGATGTTCTCCTCTTGTCAAGGCAAAGTTTGCTTTCTAGAGCACATCCTGCCAGCAGCTCTTCTTATGAAAGGGGGAAGAAATACAAAGGTTTCTGCAAATGGAAGCTATAGTAATATGGCATGGAAAAGGAAGCATTTGCTTAAGCATTGAGGCATAAAGCTAGTTTAGGTATTATGGACTGAGTCTTAAAGTCAACCCGGGTAGCAGCAAGAAACTCCTGGATATCACAGAACAGAGATGGTATATGCTGTCTCTCAGAGACATACTGCCAGCAAGAAGTATTACCATATTATTCCCATGTTCTGCACTGTTTTCAGCTCCTCAGTAGATGCAGTCTCTGATCTGAAGAGGCTTTTAAAAGCCACAATTTTATTATCCAGTTTGGATGTTAGCATGCTTCTTTCACATTCTTATGTATAAATTATTTTAGTTCTAATTTATATTCTGTTAATAGTGACAGATTTTACAGCAGGTTTATTTTTAACAAGTCAGGGCTATGATAATTGTCAAGGTGTTTGACCAAGGAGAAGGAGGCATAACATAGAAACGATGTTATGTTGTGCAACATGATGTCTGAAAATTCTAACTCCCAAAAGAAATGGAATATAGTTTACAAACATTAGAAGCTTGATTATTACCACGTTGATTCATCAAATTGACAGATTTCACAAGCTGCTGAAAGGCACCTGGGAAAACTGAAAATGTGATTTCCTTCCAAACTGCAAATACGGGGGGATATGAAATGCTAGGTGTTCTGAACTGTGCTGCTCCTTCTAAGTTTTTTCTAATACTTATTGAAATCAAAGAGAGTACTTTCCTAGCATCAATAAGCTTTAAGTTTGGCCTTTGATTGTCTTCTTTTTGATTGTATTCTGAAACCATTTAATCAACTGTGGGATGTAGGATAAGTTGCTGTAAATTCTTCCTAATTGCATATAAAAAAAGAAAATAGTTTCTCCCTTTTCACTAGATATCTCATAATAAGTAACAAATTATCTCTGCTTTTGCAGTGTTTTATTAAGATTTCATTTTTAGTTGAAATTAACCTTTTCAAATGTTTGTAATGCTGAAAGTTGTTTTCAAGATGTGTAACAGTAAGTTCAGGAAATGAGTGTAACAGCTACTGTAGTCAGGTAAGCTTAGGAAGATGGATACTACTTAAAAAGTAGGTTTTTTCCCTTGCTGAATCATAACACACTTTTGTTAAATCATTTATGTACTCCAACTTTTCCTTTAACAGCCTTTGTCAGCCTCCTTGTGATTAATAACTTGTTTTAGTCTCGTGGTATTGGTATTACAGTTTCCCATTCTTTGTGGTCTGTAATGTAATTGTAATCTACAGTTCCATCAAACAGTGGGAAAGGAGTTGAAAAATATTTAATTCATCCTGTAGGCAAAAGTCTTTCAAGCTTCCTTCATTTTTGTTCTTTTAAATTGGTATACTGATTGGTGAGGGGTTTTTTGCTTAAATATTGGTATGGCTAGATATTTCTAGACCTTCTAAAGGGAATTTTGTACAGCAGTCAAGGTTGTGTAACCTGTAATCTTTGTCTATAAAGATTATATTATCAGGGCTAAGAACAGTCTCTTCTATGTCAGTCCCAAGGTCCAACCCACTCTATTTGTCTCTGACATTGGCTGCTAGGGAAGACCGAGAACAGGACAACCATACAGCAAGATTATTGAAGACACTCTCCAGCCTTTTGGCATAAAGTCATTTAGACCTATATTTGGTCTTTCTGTATTTAACAGACCTGCATGGCCTTTATCTTCACCCGATGAATTTGTTAAATATCTTCTGATATCCCAGTGACTTCTGTGTATCCGACATGTCTTGGGACAAAGACTTCCACGCTAAGTACAGGCTGTGTGGAGGAGCAGGTTTTTTTCTTTATTTTGTACCTGCTAGTTTTCTTTATTGTCTCTTAGTTCTTGTAAAGAAAAAACAAAAACAACAACAACCAAATAAATTGAATGATTGTTTCCTCTTCACTTTTGAGATTCCATTGGCAACTTCATATCTTTCTATCATACCTGTTCTGTTTATCTCTTTCCAAGGACAATGACTCCTTGTCAGGTTAATCATTCCCTTTTATACTTACAATTATCAATGTCACCTTCCTCAGTACTTTATATGCTGTTTTCAGATGAAGAATCAAACCCTATACAATGTTGAAGATGAAATGTACTATGGATTTATATAGCAGAAAATACCATTGTGCTGTTAAGCTTTTTCCTTTCCTAATAAATCCTAGCATCTGATTTGCTTTTTTTTATCTCTGCTGAGCTCTGAGATGACATTTTCATGGAACTATCTATTATAGTCTTGAAATCTCATTTTTATGTAGCAAAAGCCACCTCAGAGACTATCATTAGGTGTATAAAAATAGGATTAGGGTTTATTTGTATGCACTACTTTGTCTGCATGAAAGTTCATCATTTTATCAGAAATTCAGCCTTGAAAGGTCTTTCTGCCTTTCTTTGTGTTAGGGCATCATCTTTAATTTTGTTGCCTTACAGCAAATATCAGTAAACTTTGTCATTCACTATTTTTCATTTTTCTAGAGTAATCATAAATCTGATGAAAATATGAGACCAAAACACACTGTGGAATATTGCCCTCCAATTTCTAGTGCAAAATCTTGCCCTTCAACTCATTCTTTGATTCAAAAATGTTTAGCTGCTAGTTTTCCATTTAAGTTTTCTGGTTTTAGTTTCTTTAAGGATTTTTAATATGAAATGTCTCTCAATTACCATTTGAAAACTCAAATAAGCTGCATCAAGCCCACCTTCTTTATCCATGTGCATGTCCAATATCCCAAAGAACTCTTGGGTTTGTGAGGAACGTCTTTCCTGCAGAAAGCTGTGTTAATGGTTTTACTGTATCTGTATTCCCACTGATTCTGTTCTAGAGTAGCTTGTCTCACAAATGTATGAGGCTTTCTGGCATTTTCTTTGCTGAATCTTCTCCTGAACCCTGAATTTTGCCATCAGATTTGATGCCTTCCATTTTTTCTGCTGTCATACAGTTTCAAGCCAGATGAACTTAAATTGAATGTAATCTGTACCTAATGTTATATTGCTGTTCATTTTGACAATGTATTTTCTATTTCTCTTGACTTCACTTTCAGTTAGAGGGAATTCCTTTCTGAGGGTTCCGACATGAGAAACTTCCTTCTGCTGTCCATTGTGAACACAGATATGAAAAATTCGTTTGCTTTCTGTTATAACCTTATCTCCTCTTGGAGATCTTTTACGTTCTATCAGTCATCTGCTGGCTTTACAAACTCTCTGGCAGGCTTCCTCCTCCTTAATGTGCTAAAATAAGTGTATATTTATATATGTATGTGTATCCAGAGGTTTATACCCTCTGGAAGTGGTTCTCAAATTCTCTTTTGGCTGCCTTGTTTTTGAGTTTAGAATCCTTTTTATTATCCTTCCTTAAGCATGACTTTGGCTTTTAAAAGACGTCCTCTTATTTCCAACATCCTCTTTTATCCTGCACTGCCATGCAGACTTTGTTTTGGTCTTTCTGAAATGTTCTTGGACAGCTGCTATGCATTTGACCCCAGTTGCTAATAAATGTTTTCTATGCTGTTCTCAGACATTTTAATATTGTAGTTAATCTTCATTGTTTCTTTTTAGAGAGTTTCTTTTCTAAAGGACTACCATAATGAAGTTGTTGGCTTTTTTTCTCACAAAGGAAGCTGAATCAAGGTATACTTTTGACACCTTTGGAAAGTTTTTCACTGGAAACATTTTGAATAATGTCCTATGAGCTACTCAGAATAGCTTTTCTCTCCTAGGCTCCCTGTATAATTCCACCTCAGCATTAGGTTTTGATTTAGTATGGGCTGAATCTAATTGGAGCTAGTCACAGTCTTCTGTTGTTACATTTCTTGCCCTCACAGACACACTGATCTCCCTAAACAAGTCATAGTCAATGTTACTCTCTTCTTAAGACAATAATAAGATTGTATATGCAAAAAAAGTTACTTTGCTTATCTTAATTTTACAGAGGTAGAATTAATGTTACCATCAGAATTTATTTCAGTCTCAATAATTTAAAATCTAAATCTAAAAAATTAAATTTCAGGGCACAATTGGTCCCATCTATCTGTATATCAGTGATCCACTAAGCTAAAACAGGTAGTTGATGAGGAAATCTAACTAGACTTAAAATTCTCCTTTTAGCACATTTCTTGTATTCCTATTTATGAACAATGAAATATACATTATTATTTAAATGTGTCTGAAGTAGTATTTTATTACTGGTTAATATTTCAAATGCTGAAATGTATGTACCTGCTGATCATGTATCTTATGGATAAACAACTCAGAAATGCTTGTAAAGGTCACTGTATTGAAATGGTGACAGGCCTCAGCATTCATCCTGCTGGTTCTGTGCTTTTTTGCCTGAACAGCACGTTCACACTGGAGTCTGACTTTGTTCCACACATTCCCATCCTTGTGCACAGCAATACAGCAAAAGTAGCTCCGCTGTTGCCACTGATTTACCACATAAGGGTCTTGTGTGCTGCTGATGGTGATCAGTTCTGGTTAATGTAAAAATCGTACTTCTTGTCATGTCCATGAATTTCTCATCTGTTAAGTCCTTACCTGTAGACTACAACTGAGAGATAAAATGGACATGTGAATCTATCTTGCAGGATTATAGTGGGTGAAGGCATTTTGTGAGTGGGCACATTCTGCTAATGCAGATAGCTGGATTACACAGACAAAGTGAGTTGAGTACATGCTCTGGTAGCTATGCCAGACATGGGTTATATTAATACAGTGAGTGGTGTGTGGGAATGAGTCTTGCTGACAAGAGGTACAGCTTATATACCGGGAGCAGTCTATAACTCCCAACAAGCTGTGGAGCCAAATGTTAATCATTCCAAAACTGGTTAGTTCTTAGGCAGCTATTTCAGCACAAATACCTTCTTCTTGTTTGAAAACATGAAACACCATATACGAGGCAAAACCCCACTTTTTACAGAGCACCCTCAGTAACTATTTGAGAATAGCAAACAAAAAAGTCTACAGAGATAATTAATCAGTTAGGGCTCAGATGTGAATAAAATCATCGATATTATTTCTCACTATGTAAATTTTAATAAACTGGTGCTTAATTGCAATGATAAATTTAAAGGCTTCCACTTAGACTTATTTATCCTAATTCCTCTCCTCAAAAAGGTCAAAGTTCATATAATCCTCACTGGTCTTTATTTCCTATATAGCTATTTAATCAACCGCAGCAATCTCTGATATTGAAACCTCTGAAAGCTTTTACTGTGGCTGCATTGATCCTTTCTTAATCCGTGCCTACCAAGAGAGTGGTTTGTAGACATAGTGTGTAATGGATAAGCAGAAGTTGCACTGTGTGGCTACTTATACATTTCACAGCAATATCTTAAGAGTGTCAATACCTTCACCATTCCTGTCTTGGGTAAGGATTTGCACACTGTTTATTTCCCAGTTATAATACACTATGGAAAATGATTTACTAACTGTACTCCTTTCCTTTGCTTATCTGTTGCATACAGTTGCTGTGCAAAGTTAACCAGTCATTCAAATCCTATAGATAAGTCTACGTTTCAGTGAAAGATGTGAGACAATTACATACGACTTTTAAAAATTTTAAAATTGAAATGGCTGAATTTTTCAGTTTTTCAGGATGAAAACCATTGCATGAACATAAATTCACAGTCAGAAAAGTGCCACTGTCAATTAAAAAATCTGCCATTCTTTTTTTCTAAAGAGGTTGTTTAAGTACCTAGAGCTGCTATAAACCAAACCAAACCAAACCAAACCAAACCAAACCAAACCATACAGCCCAAAAATGTTCTTATGCAAAACACTTACTTCATGAGTTGAAATGGACTTTCTGTAAAGTCTAACAGTTACAAAACATGGTTTCCGTTTGTAAAATAAAAACAACCAGGCCTTAACTGGTGTGAATGTACCTTACTGTCTCTCATCTTAGAACTTAGGGCAAGAGGCATGCTGCCCCAGGACTCAGATATCATTGCTGTGAGCCAGAGTATTTGTTTGTCTCCAAATGTTCATCCACAGACTCTGAAGGTGTGAAAAGACTCAGATCCTCTCTGTAAAATCTGTCAGTTTCAGAAATAGGAATAGATTTATTCTTCAGGGCTGGAGCATGTACCTTTTCCTTATGAGGAACAAGAAGTACTTAGGGCCTCCTTAAAAAATGTGAGGAACCCTCACGTTCACAGGTCTGGGTACTCATTAGAGACTTATATCACACTAGTAACTACTGGAGGGGCAGGAAAAGAAGCATGAGTCATCTGGCAGTGCTTTGATGACAACTTGATGACAAAATTAATCAAGGAGCCGAAAAGTTCCCTTCTTTGCAAATTTCCATTCTATTGAACCTTATATTTTCAAACATGGAATGACTGGTCAAGGATGTGTAGGATCAACCATGGCTGCAATGACCATGAGACGATGGAGCTAAGGATCCCAAAACGTGGGGAAAAAGCAAAAAGTAGGATCGCAACTTATGCCCACACAAATGAAAGGGCCAGTAAGTCAGCCCCATTGGGTGCCCAGCTGAAATGCCTTTACACAAATGCACGCAGCTTGGGGAACAAGCAAGAGGAGCTAGAGATGTGAGCACGCCTCCAGGGCTACAATCTTATCAGCATTACCAAGATGTGGCTCTTATGACTGGAGTGTTGGAGTGTGGGAATGGAAGGCTACAGGCTCTTCAGGAAGGACAGGATGGGAGGGGGTGTTGTGCTCTATGTCAAGGACCAGCTGCAATGTGTGGAGCTCCACCTGGGGATGGATGAAGACATGACAGAGAGTTTATGGGTCAGGATTAAGGGGAGCACGGGGGCAGGTGATGTTACAGTTGGAGTGTGCTACAGACCACCAGATCAAAATGACAGTGAAGATGTGGCCTTCTATAAACAGATAGGGGCAGCATCGCGCTAGCACACTCTGGTCCTCATGGGGGACTTCAACCACCCTGATATCTGTTGGAAGGACAGCACAGCAGAGCACAAGAAATCCAGGAAGTTCTTGGAATGCATTGATGACAACTTTATTCTTCAAATGATCGAGGAACCAACAAGTAAAGGAGCCATGCAACAAGGAGGGGCTGGAGGGGAATGTCAAGTTCAAGGGTAGCCTTGGCTGCAGTGATCATGAAATGATAGAATTCAAGAATTCATAATGCAGAAAGAAGAGTGTGCAGTGAACTGGCTGCCCTGGACTTCAGAAGAGCAGACTTCAGTCTCCTGAGAGATCTAATTGGCAGGATAGCATGGGAAAAAGAACTGGAGGGCTGGGTGGTATTCAAGGATCACCTCCTCCAAGCTCAGGAGAGGTGCATCCCAAAAAAGAAATCATGCAAAATATCCAGCAGGTCTGCATGGATGAGCAAGGAACTGCTGGACAAAGTCAGGACCAAAAGGGAGGCCTATAGAGGGTGGAAGCAGGGACAGGTAGAATGGGCAGAATACAGAGAAACTGTCCTAGTGGCCAGAAACGAGATCAGGCAAGCAAAAGCCCAGGCAGAACTAAATCTAGTCAGAGATGTGAAAGATAATAAAAAGAACTTCTATAGATATATCAGGGATAAAGGCAAGACAAGGGAAGCTGTGGGTCCCTTCCAGAATGAAATGGGAGACCCGGTCACCCAGGATATGGATAAGGCTGAGCTACTAAACAACTTTTTTGCCTCAATTTTCACCAGCAAGGGCTCAAACCACACTGCCCAAGTCACAGAAGGCAAGAACAGGGGCCTGAGAGTGAAAAACTGCCCACAGTACAAGAAGATCAGGTTCAAGACCTCTTAAGGAACCTGAAGGTGCATACGTCCATGGGACCTGATGAAATCTATCCACAGGTCCTGAGGGAGCTGGCGGGCGAAGTAGCTAAGCTCCTTTCCATCATGTTTGAGAAATCGTGGCATTCTGGCAAAGTCCCTGCAGACTGGAAAAAGGGGAACATAACCCTAACATTCAAAAAAGGAAACAAAGAAGACCTGGGGAACTACAGGCCAGTCAGTCTCACCTCTGTGCCTGGCAAGATCATGAAGCAGATCCTCCTGAAATCTTTGCTAAGGCACATGGAAAATAAGGAGGTGATTTGAGACAGCTGACATGGCTTCACCAAGCGCAAATCGTGCCTGACAAATTTGGTGTCCTTTTATGATACTGCCACAGACAAGTGGTAGACAAGGGCAGAGCAACTGATGTCATCTACCTGGACTTAGGCAAAGCGTTCGACACTGTCCCACACGACATCCTGGTCTCAAAATTGGAAAGCCATGGATTCAACGGATGGACCACTCAGTGGATGGGGAGCTGGCTGGATGGCCACACTCAAAGGGTTGCAGTCAATGGGCTCAATGTCCAAGTGGCTGCCAGTAACGAGTGGTGTTCCTCAGGCCTCGGTACTGGGACCAGTACTATTTAATATCTTTGTTGGTGACATGGACAGTGGGATAGAGTGCATCCTCAGCAAGTTTGCTCATGACACCAAGCTTGGTGACGCAGTTGACACGCTGGAGGGAAGGCATGACATCCAGAGGGACCTGGACAGGCTGGAGAGGTGGGCTTGTGCAAATCTCATGAAGTTCAACCAAGCCAAGTGCAAGGTCCTGCACCTGGGACGTGGCAATTCCAGGCACAAATACAGGTTGGGTGGAGAATGGCTGGAAAGCAGCCCTGAGG
>JAOQGH010000019.1:37200706-37232724 GCA_025769975.1 Gallinago jamesoni | reverse complement strand
ACACCCTACTCCACTGCTAAAGACTGAGGCAAAGAAGGCATTCAGCACCTCAGCCTTCTCCTCATCCTTTGTCACTATGTTACCTCCCATCTCGAGTAGAGAGGGGGTTTCTCCCAAGTCCTCCTCTTGCTATTCATATATTTATAGGAGTTCTTTTTATTGTTTTTAACATCCAGGGCCAGGTTCAGTTCTAGCTGAGCTTTGGCATTTCTAATCTTTTCCCTGCATAACTTTACTACACCTTTATAATTTTCCTGAGTAGCCTGTCCTTTTTTTCCAAAGGACATAAACTTTTCTTTTTTCCCTGAGCTGTGACCTTATCTCTTTGTTCAGCCAGGCCGGTCTCTTCCCCCGACGGCTCGCAAATGAGAGAGAAAGGGAGGTTGCAAATCAAAACTGAGAGAACATTAACATGAAGTTAAAGAGTGCAGTTAAGAACATGGTGGCCTATAGGGAGAGAAACTTTTATCAGGAATAGAAATCTGAAAGTTTGAGCAGCCTAATTTCTGTTGTATGCTGTAGAGGTTACAGAACTAACAGCTTGCCTACACTTGAAAGTCAATTTAAATTAAGATAGATTGTAATTTAAAATGCAATATTTGTTTCTAAGTAACAATCAACCATGGATATTTCTAGTACCAAAATGAAAGTGTTATATGTTATAGGCCTATGTGTTTTAACCCCTTTCAAAGATAAACTCCAAAAGGTGTGGTAAAATACACTATTCAAGGATACAGCTTCAATTGTTAATGGTAGGTGGCTTTACAAGTACCAGGAGGGCAGCTGAAAGTAAAATGGTGCAAATTATCAGGACTCTGCCAGCAACTGCAGAAGGGAAACCACAAATAGTGGTGAATGCTGCTTGTGACATACCAGCTCAAACTTCTATTTTTTGTGTTTATAGCCTGACTTTGAGCCTGCTGATCCCCTTGCTTTTTTTTTGCAACTGCGAACAATCTTACAGAAACTCTAGGAAAATACAGGGCAGCACGGGGTACGTCTGCAATGCCCAGATCACCTGCTCTCTCACAAGCCCACCTCCCCTGCTCCTCTGCAGTGGCTGTGTGCTGTGGTGCCCCTGAGATCTCTTATGGTAGCCCAGCTAGGTGCTTTGCCAGGCAAAAGCCAGATGCAGAGCAGTTAAAAATGACCTCAAGGTGGTAGTGAGCAGGTACATAAAATAATTTAATCATATTTGATATTCATCACAGACGTATAGATCTAAGGTAACAGAAAGAACCTTTATTCTGGCTTTTCAGTCTGTTGCCGAAAGCTATAATTTATAGCTACATACAATGCTGTTTATGTATGTGCTTGAAACCATCTACAGAATTGTCTATATCTAGGACTAATTATTTAATTAACATTTAATAAGTATATAGACATATTAATATGCATGTCTGTGTCTGGGAGAGAGGGAGAAATGGATATGTGCATGTGGCAGAAGACCTGTGAAATACCTTAGCAAAGATATCAGCAGAAAAAGCTATCTTAGGCATGCTCTGAATAAAACAGATGTGAGAGTAGTGGAGACATTTTATAAATTAATTATCAGCTCAGTTAAGCTTCAAGAAAATCTGAGTCCATTAAGATGTTATGGCAGGCATAAAATTAAGCATAGTTTATCCAAACTTTATAACATATGCTTATCTTTCTATTTTCTGACCTTTGCAAGAAATCACGCAAAATAAAGGTATATCAACTGAAATATGAGCATGTTGAAAAAAAGTGCTTTAGCTGATACAAATATAGGCTTCTGTTCATTGTTGTACTCTTCAATATTGTTTAGTTTACAGACCTGTGAACTGACTGTGAAGTGGATAATAAGATGACTGATACTTCTTGACTATACCTGCAAAATGTTTTGTTAGCTCTGACTTTTAAATAAGAGTATCTGAATTACTTGTTTTTCTATTGTCATTCTGCCATTTCCTCTGCAAACCTAGAAGATGACTAAAGTGTGTTATGAAAAGCTACCACCTCTGCTTCAGCAGTGTCTTGTAGTACTCCCATAATGAGCAACCACTGCTACCTAAAGGGCACAAGAGTAGCTGTTTTCTCTGGTATTTGCTACCTCACTGGATAGTGCAAGCCCTTGGTGAAGCAAGAAAGCCTCCTAGAGCAAGAAAGCCTTGGAAAAGTGGCTCTATAGCTGTGCTGTGAAGAAGATGCATCTTTCTTCTCACGTCTGTTGATGTACAGGGGAAAAATAGCTGTGATATCATGGGAAAACTCTCCACCTGATGTTTGTCCTCAGGTAGACAGTGGTCACACAGAAGGGGTTGCTTTCTACCAATACACCTTTCTGGTTTCCTTGTCCTGCCCTTTCTGCTTTTCATTTACATAACATCTGTTATTTCATAAAGGAATTGTTAATGGGGAAAGCTATGAGAGCAGTAGCTGGGTTGCAGTCCATAACAGCTTTTTTTAAATATTTGCTGTCAATTAGAAATTCTTGGATGTTACTGGTGTGAGAGGAGTCTGGATGTTAATGGGCTTCTTAGCAATTTTTCATTCTGTAGTGTTCCCGGAGTTGTTAAAGTTTACTGTATGAAAGCTTTCTAAGTATAGGATTATTATCACAGGAATCTACAGAGAGGTGCTCTTTCCATGAACAATAGCTTTAAGAAAAACAGAAATCTGCCTGTACTGTAGGAAACAATGGAATTTGTCTTCTATCTGCTATGCTTTCCGGTGGTACCAAAGGTGCTCCTTGGCAAGAGACAAAGAACTAGATGTGAATACTGATGGTGCAGTAAGCATGCTTCAGGGATGAAATGTTTTAATATGAAAGTGGCAGCTCTGTCTTTTAGCTCTAGCAAAGTAAGATCTTAAACCCTAGTGGGATTGCTGCATCTTTACATCTCCTAATGGGCCTCAGATTGTAGAAGAGCTGAGCTGAGGACTTTCTATTCCCAGTAGGATAGAAAAAGAGATCAAACTCTGACTTTTTCACTGAAGTGATGAACCGCCCCACAAAACAAACAAAAAACAAGTTTTCCCTAATCTGTCACTGTATTTTTTATATATTGTTGTCAGCATCTCTGAAAAAAAGCTTTGTGGAATTTGCTTTTTCTCTTCCTAACCCTTTGCCGTTTATTGTTACCAAAAATTGTTGGAGGCTGCTGCCGAGACAAAGAAATCTCTTTGCTTGACTTTTCTCAAATTTACAGTCAAGAGTCTCAGAATCACTGCACTATTGTTTATAGCTATGAGACTTATATTAAAGCTAAAATTAATTAAAATGAAGGCTAAGCAGGGATAAAGTGATCTATCCAAAGGAATCCAAGGGCTTTGTGATGGAAGTGATGCTTTCATGTCATTGTTAACGTCCTGTCCATCAGAGCTTCCTTGCTGGCACCGACAGAAGATAGTACTCTTTCACTCACTTTCTGCAGATATAAATGACAAGGCAAGGCACAAGGCCATGGAAAACAGGCCTGTGAAGGAAGGTCAGTGCGTGTTAAACACTGCAGCACGTAACAGCTCTTGTCCCTGAAGTACTGTTTGCAGAAGAAGGCAATGATCAAGCTCACCTCAAAGACAGGAAGCTCTGTGGAAGCTATAAGATGCCTTGGGCTCAGTATTTTTAGTTTATTAAAGCTATCTGTTATATTTCTTTATTGTCTTCAGCTCTCTAGCCTCCTTAGAGATTTTTGACTCTACTCATTGAAATAAAGGACAGCATGCCATGGTTCCTCTGTCTTCTTTGTCCCTAGCACATAGGCTGAACTTGTTGGTTTATGGCAGATACGTAATGCAAAACAGAAGTGAAAGGGTCAACGTAATGATGAGTCTTCCCAAGAAGCTCTTTCCCAATATTCAAGGGTAAAGAAAAGTCATCAGCATGGCTTGGAGGTGGGAGATAAGGACAAGGGAAAGGCATGGTCTTGGAAGTGCTGAGAATCCTTGTGTCTGATTTGTTTGAGTCTTTTTATTTCTTTTTGCTATGAATCCCAAAAGCTTAATCATTGTATATTATTACTTCTATAACAGAGTGAAGTTATTATGCAGCAAATGTTTTAAGGTGCATGCTATTTAAAGTCAGGATTATTTTTTTGTGCCTACTTAATTTTGCCTCTTAAATGGAGCCTTACAAATGTAGTTTCAGAAAATCATTTTTATTTACTCAGGTTCCATTTCACTATCAACAGCAAGGGTTTTTTCCCCTCGTTTTATAGCACAAATACATTCAGAGCTCAAGCAAGAAAGCATTTAAGTATGTATAATATAAACTAGCTGCCCTGTCATAACCAGAAATTCATCTGCACAAATTTTGTCACGAGGCAATGGCTCCTCGTGTTCTACCTGTTGCATTCCACAGACAACCCACATTCTTGTCTCTGCACCTTTGAAATTTTAAAACTTTGCCAGGTACAGTGGAGTGGAACAGGTGAGAGAGCTCTTCTGATGCATAGTCAGCCTTGCACTATGTTCTGGGACATTGTATTCTGGGCAGAGTAATTTTCTACCCAAATAAGAACATTCATACAATTGTTGAGAGGGTACAATGAGGAGGAGCTGGCTGGTACGCATACGCTCAAAAGAAGCATAAAAGTACTAGGCTACCATCTCAATGCACATGGGCTCTTTCTCCAGGGACCCCAATACATAGGCTTTGGAGAATATCGATCTGCATACAAGGGCAAGAGTTCCTTTGGGGAGGAAGACTTGGGTGTAAACAATAATCCTTACCCTGTTCTACTCCAATAACTTCAGTGTTTTCAGGATCCTCCATTTACCTTGGAGGATCTGATGGTATTGACTGTGGTACTGAGTTTCCCTGTTCTCCACAGAGCTGTCTGTCCTTAAACAAACTTCAAAAAGCAAACTAGAAGTTGGTCCATGTTAGAGGGTTTTAGATTTGTGACCCTCCTGCAAGCCATTAAAGACAGTAATATGTAAACCAGGCAGATTAGCACAGCCTTGTGGAAACAATACTCTTCATCTGTCTCTCCTCATTTGGAGAATTATTCAGCTTTTGCTGGTGACTGTAGACACAATAATAAGAGTAAATTATAAATAGAGGATAAAAATATGTCCACTATGGGAATTAAAAGAAAATATGAAAATGGAAGACCAGTGAAATCTACCCAAGTAAACTGAATGTATATTTTCTAACCTGAGTTATGAGAGATTTAAACTTTACTGAGAAGCATCTGTTTTCCTCCATAATCTGAGTACACCTGATCATTACTGGCAAAATGAAAAATTCTCATTGCTTTACAAGATGTTTGCTTTTGCACTTTCTAACTCTTCCCTCATGTAATCTTCATCCCTGCCAAATAGTGGGAAAATGGAGGTATTTCTCTTTTAGCAGAAGAGTTGGCTTTAAGAATACCTTCATTAACTGGGAAACGCAGATACTGCCCCAAACGGAAACATGCTTTGCTATACTTGAATTGCCCCAAATAGAAAAGCCCCAAGTGCTTTGCTGCACTTGGATTGCCCCAGCACTACTACTACATGTGGTTGGATGACTTCAAACGAATTATTCTGCACATAAGTTCAATATTAAAATTAGCTGAATTCTGAACTCGGCAGGTTTTGGGTTTTTTTTTTTGCCAGAATGGACATGTTAACACCCATACTCTTACAGTACAGCTTCTAACCTCTGCCACTTGCCTCTATGCCGGATCAATGAAACTGCTTTCTAGGTCCATTATATCACTAAATCAAGAGTGAATTAATTTTTTTCCGCTGTCGGAGCGTTGGCCCCTCCCCTCATGCCGGTTCCCCTCTCTTCGCAATGCTTTGGGAAAGAAAGTGCAAGGGCCCCTCCGCCGGCTTTATTTAAATTATCTCCTTTCTGCCCTGCTTGTCGCCGGGGGAAGCGGAGGAGCGCGGCGCATGGCTCCGCTCTCCGCGGAGCGGCTAACCCGGCATCTCTCTGAGGCGGGCAGGAGGGAGAGAGCGGGAGCGGCGGCATCTCCCGCGCCGCAGCCTCCTTTTTTAATGCGGGCTGCCCCGTTCCGCCCAGGCAGCGCAGCCTGCCCCGAGCGGCGGGCAGATCGCCTCCATCCCGCCGCATTTGGTATGCATGAGCGCTGCCGTTCCCACGCAGGAGGCTGCTTTCTTAAGGAGGATCGGTGGCCGCAGCCGCTCGCCCAGCCCAGCCCAGCCCAGCCCTCTGCCCGCGCCGGGCCAGCCCTGCCCTGCGGCACCGCGGGCGCGGTGGGAATGCCCGCGCCCCGGCGGGCGGTCTCGGCGCTCGGCGCTGCCAGGTCCGCGGCGGATCTCCCCCTGGGGTTGGTGGAGGGGTCATGAATCAGACCGACCCCCCCCGGCCGCTCAACTGGACCATCCGCAAGCTGTGCCATGCCGCCTTCCTCCCCTCCGTCAGGCTTCTCAAGGTAGGGTGGGGGACAAGCCGGCGGTGGGAACCGCTCAGCATCTGCCCGGAGGGATGCGGGAGCTGTTGCTGGAAAGTTCATTCAGAAATAGTCCCAACTTTACTGTTAATTAGCCGCCCTGATGCTAATTTAACGGTACCTGAGGATGCCAAAATTGGGTGTCTGTACCCCCCTTGGGAACGTTCTTCTGCCGAGAAGGGTCTGTGAGAGGGGTAAACGGGGAGTAGGATGGTGGATATCCTCTGTGCTTCTGTTTGCTTCGTCTTAGAGAAATTAAGGCGTGAACTTCTAGGGATGAAGGAGTCTGTTTCTAAGGTGTGTTCCTTTGTGAACAGCCCTCTGCTATCTGTTCTTTGGGAAGCCCTTAGGTTTCCGAACAGTCCACTACCCAAAGGTCCATTACTACGCAGAACAACTTGTAGGTCAAAGAGTATGGGAGTAGACAAAAATTTAACTCGGTTTGTTGAAAGCTCTGCATAGGAGCAAGGATCTGTTAAAGGCTGGCAGTGCAGGCAGCCTCAGTGAAACTTTCTGATGTTGATTTATTTATTTATTTATTTTGTTTAAACCAAGTGGCACAGTTTTGAAGATGCTTTTGTGAAGGTGTTTTAAATGTGCTTTCCTAGGAGGTAATTATTAATTATTTGAAAAAATTGTGATCATAGACAGTGGAGAGCTCATAATCTCAGCACACAAAGTACCCCTACTACTGTGTGTTCCACTGAAGCTGTTTTAGAAGTATGTGTTATTGGAAAACAAAATATCTTGAATCAACTTTTTGATGAAAAATAACCCCAACATTACATGAAAGTGAAAAATCTTCTTTGTTCTTGGAACTTCTTAATTGGATTATGCAATGAAAACTTAAACAGTATAGTCAGGTCCCTTTAGCCTTCTCCACCTGTAATGTGTTTTATAAAATGTTGGATTAATGGCACTAATTAACTTGGTTCTTCTTAGTACTTGATAGTTTGGCTTTGAAATTAATAAGCAGCCAGGTAAAACATGGCTACTCTAATACTGTATTAGGAGGTAATGTTTGATATAACCATTTGATTTTGTGTGGGTAGCTCTGAAATTAGGTCAGTCCTTACTAATGCAACGTATTTGAACAGCAGTGTGGTGTATGATAGTGCACTCAGCAGACTTATTGCACATACAGCTATTGTATATGTGATACATAAGGGACCATACTGTGTAGATTAACAGGTATTGGTCATATCCTGACAGGAAGGAGCTACCCTTGAAATATATTTTTGTTTCCAAACCAGATGCATGGCTGATGGGAGATATGTTGTGAGCAAAAGAAAGATAAAACTTAGATTGCTGAAAAAATCCAAATATAACTAATAAAGAACAAATCAGAAAAGTGGTTTGGATTCTCTTGCAAAGGCTTCGCCCCTCTTCCCCCCACTGGAGAAGCACACATTACAATATCCATAGTCTACAAGTCAGATACATTTAGGAAAACATGATTTTCCTGAGGTGTGAGAACGCAGATGTGGGGAATTTTGTTATCATTTTCAGTATCAGGAAAGGAAAGAAAGAAAAAAAAAAAAAGCCTGCAATATTCCTTTTTTGGCAGACGAATGTTGCCCCCTGTGTATGGTTTCTCTTCATTGCACGTTTTAAGGGTGAATGTTGCAATTAATTATTAAATGAGCTGACTAGAAATGACTTTCTGAAGCTACAGCTGTAGCCTTTTAAGGCCAGATAGTGAGTGTACCGTGTGGTGTTAACAAAAGCAGGACAAATAACTAGAGACAAGCAACCTCTGCTCGAAGGGGTGTGTGAGAGACCCCAGCAAATGAGGTGGGACTCTGTCACCTTCCTGAGCTGATGCGCAGAACTGGTTGACTGGAGAGGGAAATGCATATATCAGCATTTTCAAGACTCCGGATCTGCTTAAAATTTCGCTTCCAATACATGCTTCTTATCTTTGTCTTTTATTATTTAATATGCTCAAAACAAATGAGTCGCATAAGAGCAAGGGCCCCCTTGTCCTAATTCCCCAAGAGACCCAATAGCCAACCTGACGGAATTCTTCTGTCATGAAGAGCTATTAAGGAAAGAATGTGGTAAAAGCAACATTAAATTACCAGATGAGTAGTATAAATATTTTCCTGCTTTTTCTCAGGGATTTTGAAAAATTTTATGTATACAAATTCATTCATCAGAAAGGTGTCTGTATTATTTTCTCTTTTGTGTCTTTCTCACAAAAAAAAAAAAGAAACCCTTACACACACACACCCCTACCCTCAAATGAGAGGTGCTCCTGTAAATCCACAAACATTGGGAAGGTGAGTGCAGTAATTCAAGTTTCCTTTTTAATTGCCCAGTTTCCAATGGATTAAGTGGCTTTAAGGGCTAATACAATATTGTTTCTCAGTGGACCCTTTTTTATACAGCCTTTCTCTACAGAGAATTCCCTCAATAACAGAATAAACTTTGCAAAAGCTGATATGTAATGACACATTTTATTATTATCTGCTTTATCTTCTTTATCTATGGTTGCCAAATTCTATTACAATGTATGCTATAAATTTATTAAGAGCAAGAGAATATAGAATATTGTCATTTATTTGTCATTTCCATGCTTTATTTTAGTCTACTGGAACAAAACAACTAAATGACATCGTTAAATTCAACGATACACCTTTGCCTGAACTTGTAAGAATGAGAGATAGCAGATATTTCCTGTTTTACACACACAAAAGATGGCATGACCTGGACCTTGGTAATAAACAGCATAAATTTTTCAATTAATACCACGCCTTCTCAATGAGAAGTTTAAAGTTCTTATCCTGTAATTTTAAGCAAAACATAATTCCTTTCACACTGATGGATCTAAATAAACACTGGAATCTAGGACTAGCATGAAGGCCTCTCACTTTATATTGCTAACAAATACATAGGATTGTCTTGAAATGACTGGTTTTAAATAAATAATAAAGGGTGTTATTCAACAGGTAGGCTGTGCTCTTATTCTGTTCTGTTGAAATGGTGTGCAGTGCTCAGTTGCCTGAAGTGACATTTGATATAGCTGTGGCCACAGTGGCCTCATTTGATTTAGATAAACCAGGATCATTTGCAGACGCTGTTCCGCTTTGCTCCCTGTGCTTTTCTTCCAGGCATATGTTCCTGTTCCAACCCACTTCTACTAATACCCTCTTGTTTAGGTACGGTTTTATAATCCTGTTTTCTCAGTTTTTCATTTTCTAGCAGGCACACAGAGTACTAGGAGATATATCTGAAGTACAGATTGAAACAAACTATTGGAGAACACTCTTAAAACTTGTGTCATCAGCACATCCTTCGCTGCTCCCATTTTTATCCCTAATAAATAGTTCCTGTAGCACATTCTATGCTGGTACTTTTTGTAGTTATTTCAATACGCTTAAACACATGCTAACGCACCATCTAATGCCTTCCCAGCTGAAGTAAGAGGATTAAGAAGTGCCTTGAGCACATGTGCAGGGAGGGCAGGTTTGTGCAGAGAGGGGAACTGTCATTCTCCCCTGCCGGTCAGGTTAGTTTCCAGACATGGCTTTCCAGCAGTGACTTGTTCAGCTTCTGTTACTCTACCTGACTGCTGAATGTTTCTTTGCGTGTTTGGCCAGGGTCTTGTTACCTTAATACTTTTTTATTTCTTTTAAGGAAGGGTTAATAGTAGTGGCAAGCAGTCCTGATCCACTTTGTCCTATTTTATATGTAAGAGCTATTGTTCCAGTTGCAGAAAGATCTGCTAGTTACATTTCTGTTTGTTTTATGGTGGAAGGGAGTTTCCAACACTCCACAGGTCAAAAGAAGAGATTGCCTCCCAAGAAAGGAAGCCAAGTCCAAATGGCAGGATTTAGGGAGAATGGAAATTTTAGCACAACATTGTATGCTCTAAAAAAATTCATGAATGACATCATACTAAAGACTTCACTCAAAGGACCCTGTGCACTAGGAGAGCCTGCAGATGTTTCACTTCTGCTTGGGACAGATATGATACAGATATGTCACGTGAGCAATACATTAAAAAAACCCAAATAACATTAAAATGAAAATAGACAGAGGACTGAAAAATAAAGTCTGTAATTCACAATAAGTTTAACAGCACAGATTTAGAGATGTGCATGCGTAGAAGTATTGTACTAAAAATTTGGAAAGCAACAAATTATCCAGCCTATTTTTTCTTAATAACACTACTAAAATACATGTGAGTAAGTAGACATGGAAAGCAGGAACTTTGGAAGGGTCAGAGGAATGGAAAGAAAGTGAATCAAAAGAAACACTGGAGAAAATGTTTTTGCTAATTTTTCCCAGCACGTGGCTCAGTAAAAATACCTGCTCAGCTCTACCAAATAAATACAGAGACCATATATCTAACCTGGGCATCAGCCTCATCTAGCTCCAGGAACTGTCAAAAGCTTAAAGAAATCAGACACTAAAATTCTTACCAAATGGGAAACTAGATTTTTTTTTTGTTAATTATTTTTATTTGATTGCCCTACCAAGAATATATAAGGTAACTCAAGAGAAAATTAAAAAGCTAAAAAAGGATTTATTAGGGTGATACACAGTGTCTTTTCAGTGTGACCATATGTACATATGAAATTCTGGCTGGGCTGAAATATGTGAAATAGAAGTGTGGGCAATATTTCTCTGGCTACAGCAAGTTTGATTATGTCCATAAAGAAGGTATCTACAGCAATAAAGACTGGGAAATATGTGGCAGGTTTTATTAAGGTAAAAAAGCACACTGTTCAACAGCTTAAAGACGCTAAAATGTGATTTCTATTTGATTACCAAATACAACTTTTTCTCTTAAATAGTCTTTTTGTGTCCAGTTGACAGTGGGGCCTTCTGCTTTATCACTGCCTGATAGTTAAGTATTGTTCTGATTATTGTTTTAGTTAATTTATCCTATCCGCCTTTCAAACTGCAACAAAATGAGAAGGTAGGTTAGTAAGGTAGGCTTAGTAAAGCCTTGACTGAAGAACTGGGATGCTTGGAATGAATCCTAATGCATACTGTTATCATTAGTGAGCTGGCACACTAAATGTTTCTGAAAGTAATATGCACATTACGGACAGTAAAATGAGGATAGTAATTTACCTGTGCCTGCACTCAGCTGCTTACTGAATTAAATTGTAATAACGAATGAGCCATCACTATGCTTCCTTCAGGAGAGTTTGATGCGTTCTGGGAAGTAATGACAGTTCAGCCCTTAGGATCAGACTGCTTAAAACACAGACATATAGAAAATATCAGATAATGTAACCATTTTCTTGTAAACTCACCAACAGAAAGCAAAACTACTCATGCCTCTCGGTATGCTGGGGTGCTGTATAGGATATGAAAGATAGATGAATTTTCAGAGTGCATGCAAATTCTGTTCAGAAAGAAATTATTTGATAAACAAACTTGTGTTTTCCTACCAGAAAAATCATTTTTATATTTATTACAGTTGTAATAGATATTCCATGTTTTTGACTCTAATTCACATATTTTCTGGAGTGCGTTGTTTGTCCTTAAAAGTCCAGAAGATAAAGATTCTGCTTTCTGTTGTGTGTTCTATTCCTGTGCCATCGGTTTCATCCTTTAAAGATGGCAGGAAAAAAGACCTGGCTAGGGCATTGCTATGCCTTTGCAGTCTCTTGCTTTATTGTCAAGAAATTAATTTAACACCCCAAATCAGAGGAGCAATGGGTGCTGCAACATGTCTTCACTGCACCTTTGCACAGGTATGCTTGCGTTGCTGCTGCTCAACTATTAACTGCAGCTCTAGTGCTTCACATTACAAAACCAAGCAATGGCAGCATGGTGAAGGCATTTTACAGCTAGCGTTGAAGAACTGATAATATGCCTTTTGGGGAGTTGCACATTCCCGGAAAGCTGCTTATTTCTTGAAGTCACGCTTCTCACCGACGGTGAGATGAGCTGATCCTTCTCGCATGACAACTGGGCATGGTCATGTGTAAGGAGTTTCTGACAGATTATGTCAGTTCATGTCTGCTGAAAGGGAAGGAATGTGGAAGCTGATAATGATTTTTTCCTTTTTTATACACAGAAGTGGTCACTTTATGCCGTTAATTCTTTGGTGCAGCATACATTTTTATGTCATCTTAGGTGAATCAGAGCTTGTGAGCAATTTGCTTTATTGACTGAATTCTTTCCATGAATATGACTCAGGTTGATGACCACTGACTTGGAAGTGACCTAGCAGCAAACCAGTATCCACAACAGAAAATATTATCCCAATTAAGGTAAAAGAAAATGAGAGATCAAACCAAAAAGCCGAGCAGTAGAAGTCATGTTTCCATGGGGTAGCCTCCATGTAAAAGAGGTAGATGTGTAAGTGCCATTTTGAAGGAAGAGGCTGTAGTCTACTAATTTCATGTAAAAGGAAAAATGATTTTGACTTTCAGGTTGGAAAAGGCTGCATGAATGCAAAGTTTCTGCTTTTAAACCAGAAAATTATAGAAAGAAATGGCTTTTCTTTCTAGGTGCATCACCACTGTGTGAGTGCTTTTCAAAAAGAAGTGGTATAAATGTTATTCTGTAGAAAGGTAGTATTAAATTTTCAGTCTTGAGGCAGCAGCTAAGGTACAGAAATTCCTGACTCTTTTAAAGTAAGGATCCTGCAATGACTACAGGTTTTTTATCCTCTTGCATGTCAGTATTATTCTGCAGTGTTTTGCCTAAATCCAGCTGCTTCATTAATGTCTTTGCCTTCATCCTACAAAGCACGGTGGAGTTTTGCTGCCTTCTGTGCCACAAGACCAGTGAGCTACAGTGACATATCAGAGGAGTCCTCCAGGGTTGTCCATGTTTCCTGCACACAGGCAGTCTTGGTTAATAAATGATCTCTGCTTTCCATGAGGCTCAGTTTTTTCAGATTTGAATGAGTGGCCTCAATTCCCATTGGCCCTTGCAAGAATTGGTAATATATGAAACACTGCAATAAACTTGCCTATCAGAAAAAAAATGCAAGTTTCCTGTTTTGTGACTGCATGAGAAATGCCTTAGGGCATTGTTTCCAGGGAACTTAATTTTTTTTAAAAAGTAACATTTTGATGTATATTAATGCAATAGAAAAAAAAATAAGGCTGATTCTGAGTAAATACTGTTGTTTTAGAAATAATTGAGAGTGCTACTAAGTACAGAAGTTATACAAGCAAGAGGCTACAAATATGATCCTATTTAATGTATTGGTGGGATCCTGTATTAACAGCATAAGTTTCTAATGCTGTTCTGCAGTACTGTTCCTTATGTTTCAAAGGATGGCATGTGAAAAATTCAGGGCACAAGACCATAAAGTGAAGCTGAGTGGTTTTATTCCACCTGAATTGCTAACAAGAATATACTACAGTGCAAAAAGAAATGCCCTTGGGGCTCTCTGGAAATTTATGTCAAAGCTGCTAATAAAGCATGAAATAAAATCACTTCATCAAAAATATCTTTCATCCCTCCAATAATATGATGACATGAAACAGTCTGACAAACTGCTTTTAGCAGTGTCAAGGAAGTTACTGAAGAAAATATCAGGATTCTTGTAACGTAATTAAACAACAATCAGACTGATTTTACATTAGTAATAAGATGATTGAGTGAAAACATGGTCTTTTGGATGCTTTTCACCTGTTGTTAGTAGATACAGGGGGCTGATGTAGTAACTTACTGAGGCATCATGATTAAGAATTCAAGGAAGAAGCACCACATTGTTTGGTTACAGAACGATGCCCTGTTTTGAACTTTGATTTATTGAATCAGCATGTCATTTTGCTGCCGATTGTTCTAAGGCAGTATCACACCTCAGTTTCTCAGTACAATGGCTCAATGTGCATCTTTGCATACAGCTACAAAGAGAAACCAAAACTATGATTGGATGAACTAATTACAGAATAAACTGAGGACGTTCCAGACTGACTTCTTTGTGAGTATATGTAGAATTTTCTAAGTTTTCTGAATCGCAGAAAGCATTTTCCAAATACATTCTTATTCAACTTTTGGGTTCAGTACTTCAGATTACTTGGTAGTTTGTTATACAGTGGGCTGTATTTGATGACTGGCTGCAAATTCTGTGTTATAATATTAAAACTGTCAAGATCTGTACAACCTAGCCATAATACTACTGCTTTTCTCAGGCAGTTTTTTTTTTCCCTACATTTCTGCCTACCTCCTTGTTGGCACTTTTCCTGAATTGCATCACTCAAAACAGTTTTCTGACATTTAGCTGGTTAGCCTATATTCACAGAAGCAATAGTGGTGCCAGGTTAAGGTGGCAATAATGAGATATATATATATATATATATTATTGTATATTTATATATATTTTTATATATATATCTCATAATGATAACAAATAATTTGCTACTTGCAGTCTAATGACTGAGCCATCCAAGCAAGAAGATAACTCTCTCTCCCTGAAGGATGGGTAGCTCAGGCATCAACATTGCCCAAAATGACCATTAAGACAAGCACAGCAATAGTTAAGGGAATCCCTTTGTTTTTTGGATCTGGTGGCTGTAATTTTTATTGTCTTGGGTTTATCTATTTGCAAAGTAATACTGTTTGGAAGTCAAACACTTTTTAAAAATATTCAGTTCAAATCCAACTGAGTCTTAAAAAAGAACATGATGCCAATCTTTTAGAGGTCCTACACTTACTTTCTTCTGTGAGAACAGCGCAAATTGGGATACATCATGAAAAGAGATCCTCAAAAGTTGCTTACCCTATCCTGCTGCTAGCAGAATTATGTTCTTGCAGGCATGTCCTGGTTTGAGGCAAGACAGAACCAGCCCAGGCCAAACTTCAACAAGGTGTTTGCCTAAGCCATAACCCTCAGGGGCAATCTTTTTACAGTCATCTATGCCATCAGAAACATTTTCCTGTAGTGTCTGCCTGGATCTTTCTTGCTGCACTTACGAAGTCTTGTGATTTCTTGTTTTGCCAGCTATGAGCACAGAGGACAGATGCAGAAATCTTTTGTGCTTAAAAATTCTTGTGCTTTGTTTGGAAATTGGCTAGTTTAATAGATCTGCTCATGACTTATGGCTCTTTGTCATCTTCCAACATAAAATATTAGAGTATTTATTCCACTATTTCCTTCACAGAAGTTAGACTGAGATTCCCTTGCTGCTTGCTTTTTTCTTTCTCTAGTCTTCAGGTGTCTTAATGGAAAGGCCAGCAGGGATGTGAGGGACTCCTGCTCAATCTTCCATGCTAATCCTAGCTCTATAAGATGGGCAAGGGTTAATAAGAAAAGAGAAAGTATCACAAATCTCCTTCATTTCTGTCTCCTGAAGAGGAGACTCTGTTAAATTGCCTACAAAGACTTTCTGATTTAACTGACTTTACAAGAATGTGAGGTGACTAACAACTATCAGTCTCCAGTGAAAGCTTTGGGGGGTACAATCACTTTCAATTTGCACAGTAGAAACGTTCTTTTTGTTTCTTTGCATGGTGATAAAACGAGTGCTTTTTAATGGTTGCATTAGCCAAAAAAAATTTGAAACTCATTGCAGGGGATAATCAGCAGTGCAGTACTTATTAAGACACTGAACTGCAAGCAGATGTGCTACTTTTATTACATACAAATGAGGAAATTTAATGCTTATGTGCATTTCCTTGGAATAAAAAGGTGATTCTGATCCTTTTCACAAAAACTTGGGGGTGGGGGTGTGCAACGAGAAAGGTTTGTAGAGATATCCTGCTGGGAAATTAAATGTGATCAGGTTATTCTGTCTTGATACATGCAATTATTTAAGAATAATTTAAAGATAAAGACCTGATCTATCAAGCTGAAGATATCCTGTGCAATTTCTTATTATTGGTAACTGTGGGAGCTTTAGCTTATTCAAGTTGGGAATAGTAAATTGTTCAGAGGGTTGCTTCCCCTTAGAAGCCAAGGACTGCTATTATTAACATCCGAGGATGAGGGGTTTTTTATGGTTGTTTTTATTTTTTAAGTAGTGCAAATTTCCAGTTTTATTTAATGTTCAAAAATTCTCAAGCTTTATTAAAATATCCCATGATAAAATGGACATCTGTAGAGTTAGAACAAATGAGAACTACTTGTTCACTCACTATAGCAGTCTGCCAGGCATGTGACTACAATAGGAAGTCTTTAAGTATTGAAGCTGAGAAAAATCGTTTGCATCAAATTATCTGACAGATTTAACATCACAGTGCCATGTGTTATCACAGATAGTTTCCATTATTTTATTTAGGACTCTCCTTAAATCCCGTTGAATCAATGGAGACAACTTCACTGCTTTTTTTTCTGGGGGGTGACCCTAATTTGCCAGATATCAGAGCTTGACGCTTGGAGCAGAGACACTGCAATAGTCCCTGATATATGTAATGTATACTATGTTATTTTGATTCAAGGCTGGGCATATATTCAAGTATCCCTCCTGCAAATAGTTGTGTGCATAACTAATGTTGCAATTTTTTTCCATATCAAATCCCAAGTCTACTCTCCCCTTAAAGTAAGTGAGGAGGGCAAAAAGCTGAAACAAAGTATTTAATATGATTAAACAAATATGAGTAGCTGCAGAGAAATGTGTGGAACATTTATTAATTAAATTGATTAGCAGCATAGCATAGTGAAAAAAATGCTTTTTTATTTTCTTTGACCAATGAGGATGTGCTTACTATCCATGGCAGTTCTAGCCCTTGTTTGCATCAATGCTATCACAAAATTATATCTTATTACAGTTAAGCTGCTCTAATGGTGGAGTTTTTCCTCCTAGTGCTTTGCATAGTGAGGTATTCTACGTTAGGTTGTTTTATGGCATATGCTTTATTTCTGTATCAATGTGATCACTTAATATGATATTGCTTCAAGCCTTGATAACTAGATTATTTGTGACAGTCATCCCAGCCCTAATTCTACTCTTAGCACTTGTTAGTAAATGCTCATTTGAAAGGCAGAGGTCATTTCATGTCAGGAAGGACTTTCTCCCCAGTGGGATTTAAGCTTGGCTGATGTGACAGTTGGAACCCAGTTCCTTACCCAAATCAAGGTTAATACTGCAACACCGTCTGAACTACACTGGCATATGTCCCTTCATCTGCCAAAATGCTATTGCTTGCACTGAGTGTATATGTGTAGTCTAGAAAAAGATCTTTTGCAGATGAAAAATCCCAGTTTGGAAGCATCAATTATGTACCACCATGAGTAAAAACTAGCACTAACACCCTCAGAGTTGCTTTTAATGCCTTAATTTGGTGTGCTCGGAATTAATATCCCTTGACTCTTGATTAATTTTTCAGAAACTGAGGCATCATTCTCTGGAAATAAGAGTCCCAATACAACTGTAACAGCCTATTATCTTGTTTCCTGAAGCTGGAGGACTCAAAATTGCTAAGATGAGGGACTTACAGTGTGTCTGTATCAAAATTCTAGCTTTTTTCTGGATTTCCTGTTCTGTTCTTCCATGATGCAATACGCTACGACTCTGAATTTTGTGTTTGAAGTCTTCCTCAGATACTCGAATTAGCTGCCATTAAAACACTTGCGTCCTGCTGTGGGGACTTTCAACTTTTCACCAGGAGGCCACAGGCAGCATAGCATAATGTACTTTTTTCAATGAAAAAGGAAAGATTCAGTATGAGATATCCATATGAGATTCAGTAGGAGATACTAATATGAGTATTCGGTATGAGATACCCATAATTAATTCAGGTAGTTGATATGTGATCTGAATATTCTGTGAATACATAAATGTTAAAGCACATTATGCTTAAAGCAGCAGTTATTATTATATCCCACTTGTTTGGATTACATACTTATTAGTAGGTCACCACTTGTACTATATTTTTTCCAAATTCCATTCATAAAAGTGGGTTATTTAAAAATAAAAAATTGAAGTAGATTAGCAACAGAAATATTGAAAAGATATTACAAGTAAAATGAAGGAGGTGAAAATAGAAAAGTTAACATTAATGCACCGTCTTTGAACTTCATGTACAGGATAAAATGCAGATACATTTTAGAATGTCCTATTACTAATGCCAGTTTATTGCAGGAAGTTTGGGTATTACTAATACTAGTTTATTGCAGACACTATCTGCTGTTTACTGTCTGCTTCCTGATCTCGTTCTGGAGATAGCTGCAGATTACTAGTCCCATATCTGAGCTAAAATTACTTAGCTCATCCATGCATAATTAGAATAACAGAATATCTCGAGTTGGAAGGGACCCATAAGGCCCGTCGAGTCCAGCTCCCTGCCCCTTGCAGGACTACATAAAACTAAACTATATGAATAACAGCATCATCCAGATGTTCCTTGAACTGTGACAGCCTTGGTGCTGTGACTTCACTAGAGAACCTATTTCAGTGGCCAACCACCCTCTCAGTGAAAAAACTTTTCCTAACATCCCTTCTGAACTCCCCTGACACAGCTTCATTCCATTTCCACCAGAGAGATGAGATCGGCACCTCCCTCTCCACTCTCCCCCTTGAGGAAGCTGTAGACTGCGGTGGGGTCACCCCTCAGCCTTGTAGTCTCCAAGCTGAGCAAGCCAAGTGACCTCAAGACTCCCAAGTCTTGCCCTCAAGGCCTTTCATCATCTTGGTTGCCCTTCTCTGGACAGTTTCTAATAGTTTGATGTCCTTCTTATACTGAGGCACTCAAAACTGCACACAATACTTGAAGTGGGGCCACACCAGTGTGGTGTAGAGTGGGTCACTTCCCTTAACCAGCCAGCTATGCTATGCTTGATGCCCGGATGGCCCTTTTGTCTGCCGGGGCACACTGTTGACTCATATGCAACTTTCCATCAGTCCTAACCCCAAGATGTCTTTTTGGGGGGCTGCTCTCCAGCCTTTCATACCCTAATTTGTGGGTACAACCAGGATTACCTCTTCTCAGGTGGAGAATCCTGCCCTTGCTCTTGTTAACTTTCATACAGATGGTGATCACCCAGCTCTCTAGTCTATCCAGATCCCTCTGTAAGGCCTCTCCATCCTTGAGGGAGTCCACAGCTCTTCCTAGTTTAATATCATCAACAAACTTACTTAATGTACATTCAACTCCTGCATCCAGATAATTTATAAAAACATTAAAACATTAATTGACTTCCCATTTGCTATTATAATCTCAATACTAGAAACAGTGGTGGAAGCTGGAGGTTGTGGTGGACAAGGAGGTTAAACATGAGGCATCAGTGTGTTCTTTCAGCAGAGAGAGCCAGCAGCATCCTGCACTGCATTAGGACTGTAGCCAGCAAGGGTCAAGGGAAGTAATCCTTCCCCTCTATTTTTAGACCACATCTGAGTGCTGTGTCCAGTACCGGGCTCCCCAGAACAAGCATATGAACATGTTGGATTGAGCATGGTGGAGGCCACTGAATGGTCAGGGAGTTTTGCACATGACAGACAAGAGAGAGCTGGGTTTGTTCAGCCAAAGAAAAGGAAAGTAGAGGGAAAATTCTGTTTCTACCTTTCTATATCTAAAAGTGGGGTACAGAAGAGTTGAAGTCAGAGGTTTTTCAGAGGTGCAGACCATCAGGACAAGTCATCATAAGGGCATTTAAGTGCTGAAACCGGTTGATGTGGAGAAGCTGTAGGCTTTCTGTCTTTGAAATTGCTTAAAATTTTGCTGTATGGGGCCTGAGCAGCCTGATCTAACTGGAGCTGTCTGGCAAACAGTGTTTTCTTGGTTTGATACAGTTTGCAAAATGGAGCAAAGACTGTTAACCGTCAAAGAAAATGTCCTTGGTGTTACAGACATCTCTTCTGTTTTAAGTGCGGGCAGAGATATATTGATATATTTTTAAGCACTTTCTTAAGCAGTTCAGAACAGCAATGTAACTGCAAGGCTGTTATCACAGGAGCTTCTTGAATTCAGGAATTGTCAGAAGTGTCTTCAGAAGTTACTCTCAATGCTTGGTGACAATGGATATATCAAGGGTGAAAGGTGACGAACTCTGTATGTATTGAGTGGATGTGGAGCAGCGTGGTTGCTAGGTATACTTTCCATTGCAATTATGTTCCAGAGTTGTTTCTGCTGTAGCAGCTTTGCAGCTGAGTGTCTTACAAATTTGTTTGGATAGCTGATTGTATCACAATTGCAGAAACTGATTTACAACAGCAGACAGCTTTCAGAAAGTTTAGGCAGCCATTGTGTCTCTGACTCTTTAGCATGCTAGCAGTTGAGCTAGCAATTTATATCAGCTACATGCTGTCAGGAGGTTTTTTATCTGTGACCTACTTCATTTCAAATTGAATATTTACTTGTTTATGCACAGTTATGCACAGCGGGACTATCAGTCATTTCTTTGGCAGGATCTGTTTTGATAAGTCATTATGAAAAAGGCTAGGCATCACTGGCGCCTCTGGTGGAGGAAGCATCCGAAAAATTCTGAAGCAGGGATCTCTCTTCAGGCTCTGGCTATCTCCTTCACAGAGAGAAGCACACAGACCCTGTTTGTGGCTCAAAATGAGGTTGTGCTGCTGAAATCATGCCTGCCAAGGATGAAAGGGAAATGGTGTGTAGGATGAGGAAGGTCAAAGTGTCTGGGGACTCATGTGTTATGGGTCCCCTTTGGATGATCCTGCTATCTACAGCAGAGGCAGTGGTGGATGTGGGGTGCAGCTGGGTAGAAACTGGGGCCTTCTGGGCAACTGGGAGGCCGGAAAACTATGGCAGCCAGGTCTGACAGAGGATCTGGCCTCTGGGACAGGTTGGCCCTGGTCATCTCAGTGGAAATGGCTTCAGTTAGCCCTAAACTGAAATAGGATCACTGGGCCATGTCCAGAACTTCATAATTTGTATGGTGAACCGTGGCCATGGACACAAGGTCCCAGTCCCCAAAGAACTGCTCCAGGGCACCATAGGAGGATTTGCAGACAGGGGTTGCTGTGGGGGCAGGAGGTGCTAGAGAAGCTTGCAGGGCTGTGACCTGCCTCTGTCAGATCTGGCCTTAGGTACAGGCAGCCAAACCCCTAGGAGCTGGGGAAAAGAGGTTGCAGAGGAGGATTGTGCAGAAAGATGGTTTCAGTTAGGGCAATTTGGTTTGGTTGGTTAGGGCAATCAGAGCTCAAGGCCTTGAAAAAATCCCTTGCATGGAGATGCAATAGCAATCAAATTCTATTTCGTCTTTTTTTTTTTTTTTTGAGCAGGGAAGAACAGAGCACTGAGAGGTGCTGCGGAAGGCTTTCCAGTCTCACTTGAATCATTGTGTCATCCCGAGTGCTTGCTTCATTAAAGAACTGAAAGCAATCCAGTAAAGTGAATATTTCATTAATTCCCTGTTATCATTCCCAACTTCTTTAGATAGGAAATTTAAACACCATTATTTTTACAGGTTTATTGTACATTTTCACTCAGTTGAAGCATATTTTGGAAAAAAAATGCTTTTTAAAATCTGAATTATATCTTACAAATAATTTTCACTTAAATGTATAGCAGAATTTTTTTATGAATAAATATTCCCATTTGAAGAGTGTACTGATATGATCAAATCTGCAAGGTAAACCACTAAGCAGCCACTATACTATGGCTTTTTCTCAGGAAGCTGTGCTGTATTTGAAGCATTGATCAAGGTACTAATATGGAAAACGCAAGCAAAAAGTTTTCTACTTTAGTGAAAATACAAATTCAGTATTTTCCCTGCACTCTCAACCTCACTGTTCCATTTTCAAAAGAAAACATATATGATATCTCTCTGAAAAGCTTAAGGATTGTTCCTTCAGTATTGGTATTGGGGCTCATACCCATCAGTTGCTGTTTGTTTGAAGGGCAGGCCTTTTTTATTTCTGATTGTAACACATTTCATCCCCTGAAGTAGTTTTCTCTTAAGCCTACTATGTATTATTAAACTAGTGCTGTGAAGGAATTGCTCAACTCTAGCTGAGGTGGATGTGTTCACGGGTATGCTCATACATTTCCTTGTGGTCATAATTTTAGCTATGACATTGCATCTTAGAATGACTGTGGGTGCAGTTTGAAGAAGGCTGTAAGATGTGAGAGACAACAAGTATAGCTATTACTCTTGTCTCATAAGGGTAAGGAAAATAAAATCTGTACCTATTGAAGGTATGTTTGCACAGCAGAGGGAACAAGAAGCCTAGAGAAGTTTCTACCTGGCTTATAGTCCTGTACTAATATACTGATATTCAAACCTTCTGACTCAAGATGGTTTCCGATGCTCTGGAAGAATTATCTCGTCTTGTTCTTCCTTCCCTCTTCCTAGGAATCCTCCAGAAGCTGCTTTCCTTTTCTCCTCCTACCCTTGGAAGATAAGCTATTGATTGTACCTGGAACCAATATATTAACTCGCAGTCAGTTCTTCTGAAGGATCTTGGAGGATCCTTTCTGAAGTACTGTAATAGCAACACCTGCAATTATTTCCAAAGCTGGGAGATCTATTCAGATAATCCCACTTCTGAAGCATGGAAGATTAATCACCTGTTAAAATTATGCAGCTATATCCAGCCAGATGACATATGAGTTATTAACTAGTTATTCATGGGACCTTGGTCATCGATGATGCTTTGAGCTCTGCTGTTTTTTCCCTTTGGCATATAACGAAGGGTTTTGTGAGGATTGAAAGTGTTTTTATATGAACCAATTCAGCTAAAAATAGAGTTCTATAATCCACTGAAGGTCAGATCATATTATTTCTTTTCCAGATGGCTCTGAATTCTTACAAATACGAGAAATGGATCTCACTTTTATTTTTCAAACTTTTATCAATAGAAGGTGTAAACAAAAACTCATTGCAGTGAATTAGAAGGATGGTTTCCTCCGTATTTGAATTAAAACAGGGATAAAGTAGTATTATTTTTCTTAGTAAATATATGGTCCATTCTATGGCAAAAATAGCAGTTCTGGTATAATACAGGTTAAAAAAAATAATTCTTGGTTTCTTAACTGTTACAGTTCGGATCATTCAGTCTGTTTAAATATGATATGCTCTATCAGTAATCATTATTCCCATTGACAATTCTATGGAAAGAAAGAAACATTGTATTCACCTCTCAATATTTTACAAACCATGTTTGGATTTCTACTCCGGTGGGAGTAAGACCCCAGAATGCTACCTTCTCAGTTTGTGATGCTTCCATGTTGTATGGACCAACAAAGTTAAGATTGATTAATTGACCAAGAAATCTCCAAAGAGAGCTCAAAGGACGAAAGAAGGTAGAACTAATGATTCAATAGATGATTCTAAGAGTTGTGAGCTAGTGAGCCGAACTGATACTTCAGTATGGTGTTAGATGGACTATGTAGCTTCTTCTGCTAGAAAACCAGGCTTTGCATATTATGTGTATGATTTCAGGTGGGTATGTATTTGTCAGCTTTGAATGACTTAGTAACAAAGTCTACTTAGTCATCTGCATATTCCAACCCAGACCTCATGCTCTCTTGTGACAGAATACACAGTTTGCACAGGTAATTTGTTCTTTTTTCAGGTTTTTTAAAATTTTTGTTAACCTTCATGGTAAAAGATGATTAATTTAAATTACTGTCTCCAAGGCCACGCAGAAGGAAGATATAAATAAACTATTTATGAGGTATGAATCTCTAGCAAATAAAATTTAAAAATTCTGATATAGGTAGCTTAGAAAATTTTTAATATGTGAAAATTAGATGCATACTTGTGAAACCTTGATAACATTAAAATTGCCATCAGAATGTAAGAGTAATGAGTGTAATAATAATCTGCCTATTCTTGGTTTTTTCAGCAATCACACAATCATACATGTAGCTGTTCTGAATAAAGCAACATACCTGTACCTGTGCATAAACAACCAAGTAAAAAGCAGTCAAAACAAAATTATCTTAACGTAAACTCTAGTTTGGACCTGATCTTGTAATTGCTGCAAGCAATTACCTGTTAAAGGGAAAAGAATTAAGAGAAAACCTTGCCACTCTTCAGAATTACTTTGGCTAGGAAATGATTATGCTACCCTAATAAATGTGTTAAATAAGCTAATAATGAATACATACCTCTTGATCTTGCCTTCAAGTCCTGCCTGAGAGACTTCACTGAGGTACATATACAGACAGCATGGAGACCTATTGTATCAGAGAATATGTGCTGTTTTAATTTCCAGCCTTGGCTGGCTTTTGTTCAAGTGGGTGTGTCATCTTTTTCTGTTATGATTCCTGAAGCTTTTCTTGCTAGAACCATATAACTGCAAAACAGAAATTAGGGGAAATTTTGCCCAGAATTCTGCCTCTATCATTTTGTAGGCTCTGGGTTACCTCTACCTATGACACAAAGATTTTGCTATGGTACTTGGATATGAAACAATAAAATTAATTATGTTGTAAAAAAGTGATTTGAAAATAAAGTCGAAGGACGGTATCAGGGCTAACACCAAAGTAGGTGATTTTTTTAAAAAAATAGATAATGTAATGCATAACAAGTGATATATTGATTGCTTTTCATTGTGCACAAACACAACACAACGATAATAATGTTGTTTATACGCACCACAAACAATAATATTTACTCAAAAATATAAAACAACAATGTATTTCTTAAAAACAAGGTAGTGGTAAAAAGAGAATATACAAACAAAACACCAGATAGTACCTTAGTTGAACACATTTGCATTCTTTTCATTAATTCATGCACTTTAAAAGATTTTTCTCCACATTTAGAATACGCCATCATTTGCTTTGCATGTAATATCTAGTAATATCTGATTCAGAAAGCTGAAGTGTAAAGATTGCAGACTAAACAGGGTAAAATAGTAAAGAGAAAAGATTAGAAAGGTGATGCTGAAGTAAATATGATACCTCTATAAACACTATTGCATATGGTCTTCATATACCAAATCTGCACTGCACATTCAAATTTATTCTTTTCATATGATAATCTATCATATCCAGTTTTCCAGCTGCAGAATAGGAAATGTTTCCCAAGCTGCAAGATGGATTTTTACAAAGTAGATTCAGCTATCATTTCTTATTGTGAGATTGATTGTTTCCACTTGATTTGTGGGTCATTTGTATATGTACAGCCATTTTATTACTTACTCAATTGTCTGAATTTTCATAAGGTAATAACATACCAACAAAAATAATGAAGATACAATTTTCTTGTGCAGTATTAGTGTATAAATTTCATTTGCTCATGGTACATTCATGTGGAGATGAAGAAGCTGTCTTTATTCAGAATAGTATCGCTAGTCTGATGCATTTGTGTGCTGTCTTCAAACATGGATGTATCTTGCAATAGTCCAGATCAAAATCATAAATTCCATGGAGATGATCAGAGAAGGTGCTTGTAGAGTATACAAGTGCTTAGTGTAGAGCCTACACTAAGGCCATACTCAAACAGCACTAATTTATCATTCCCTGTCCATGGATTATACACGATTCTTCTAAGATATAGTGCCTTATTTTGTAGAATTTATGTGATCTATTTTTGTGTCCTTATATGCAAATAATTTATGACCAACTGGAAAACTTCACTTTGAGCTGCTAGTGAAAAATGTCTCTCTCATGAGTCTGCTATGCCTTATTTTACCAGAAACATGCTATCATATTTTCTTAGTGAACTTCCAACATTCTTATCTGTTTGGTGCATTTAAATACATATATATTCATTTCACCTCAGTTATGATTGCCGCTTGGGTGTTGAAAGTAGCAAAAAAAAAAAAAAAGAAGGCTTCCATCATCTTTTTATGATGTGGAACTCAATTTTTGAAAGTGATGCAATTTTTTTCAGTTCTCTTTTGAATAAATCTCATCCAAATATAGTGCTACTGATCTCAACTTGGCAAGGTTTGTAGGTCTTTGGGGTTTCATACACTTCAGTTGTAAGGTGCATGCTTCTGCTCAAATCAGTTGGCAGCCCCAGCTGTGCTAATTGCACACTGTTCTGGAGGCTGGCAATGATTCCAGTTCAATGGGTTGCATATAGCATATGAAGATACAGTTGACTTCTTTATTATCACCTTATGGACCATCATGAGACTTCTCTTGAAGAAACTGATTTTTGTTTTATTGTCTTAACTAAAACCCCATAATGTAAGGATTTTTGACATCCATTGACAGCTGACTTCTGCCTTTGTTACAAGAATACAAATCTCTCCAAACCCACAAATTTCTATTGTACAGGACATTTGCTTTTGTGTGGAATGGTTTACTTTTATAGAACATCTTTTCCATCTGGATGACTTGTCTTTTCAGGTTACATGCACTTTGGTGCACATTCACAGTCTGCATTTTTTTCCTGTAAGGCCTGTAAATCAGACATTCCTGGTTGTCTACTGGGTAACATGATTCTATAATGCAGATTTTTGTCCCTGGCATGACATCACAGTTTATTTATAACAGAAATGTAGCTATTTCTTCAGATCATAATTTTGTCTGTGAGACTTAGCTCTTTTGGCTTTGATTTCCAAATATTAATATTCAACTACTAAATGAGTATTAGGTTGCTTTGTGGACATATGTTGGAGATGATGAGGTTCGTTTGAGTATAATATGTTTGGCTGCTGCTTGTGCACAGAGTGTATGTACGTTCTATGCGTATTTTCTGTCACTTTTTTTTTCTTTTGATATTTTTCTACCATGCAGCTTTTTATTGTTATAGCCTGCAGTAGACCCAAACAGAAAATAATTTCCTTGTTCTGCCAGAAGCATTGAGATTTCATAAATTCTTTCCTACTCCAGAACAAACCTGAGATTGCCACTCGTTCCCTTGATGACTCCTGAGACATATAGGAAACCTCAGTTTAACAGGTCTTCTAGTCAATATTAAATTATTATATCATCTTTCTTTATTCTGTGTTCCAATAAATAACTTCTGGTAAATTCCTACAGATTATCAAGGTAGGGTCTTAGTAAATTGCCTGTTATTCGATTAAGTAAATTTGTCTTCATTATAATTTAAACATGCTGAACTTCTAGGAAATTTATTTTTGTATTCTATATGACAAGATTCTTATATAATTCAATAAGCAGTTTAAAAATCAGTTAGAAAAAACATCATAAAATATTAAATATTTCAAATGCCTTTTTTTCCATTTAAGATGAACTTATAACTTGAGCAACCTGGTCTAGTGGGAGGTGTCCCTGCCCATGGCAGGGGGCTTGGGACTCAATCATCTTTAAGGTCCCTTCCAACTCTAACCATTCCATGATTCTATATTTCAAGAACTGCTTCTGGTTTAGGGGATCTTTACCAATTTCTAAAACCTAAATTAAATTCTCATTTATTAAATGCAAATTCAGAATTAGTAAATTACATCAAGACAGTATTTTAGGGCCCAGTGCAGTTTAGGCAGGGCACAGAGACCAGGCCATAGCAGTTTTCAGGTAGATTACACAAACCTTGTACATGACATAGGCTGCTTATTTTTTCTGTGACACAAATTCTGTGCCTACTCTTATCTCGATCAGTGTTTGTTTTCTGCTCAAAAAGAGCTCAAAAAGGAACAAAACATTCAATGTTACCTAACGTGGTTTAAGGTGATTCTTTCAAATCAGACAACTATATTTTTCAACCTTTATAGGGAAACAATTTCTCAGATTAGGCACTCATTTCCTTTTTTTTCTTTTCTTTTTTAAGGGGGAATCTCCTTATGAGTGCTGTGCATCTAGCCTTATTTGCTCTTCTGTTTTGAAACGGGTGTCTGAGAGTTTCTCCCAGATGGCTGTGACACCTTCCCTTGTAGTACTGAGCCAGCAACTTCTCTCAGTCTTTAAAAAGAATGATGTGTTTTGTTTACACATCTCTATAATGGATCAACAGGATGTCTTCTGCCAGAATAAAAGAGAAAATTATGGATGTGGATTTTGGAAAATGGCAGGATTTGGTTCAAAGTCCCGTGATTTATGTTTGAAAAAGATGCATAATATAGCTCATTCCCCCTTTTCAGCTTTCTTTTATACACCTGACTTTAAGCCAGATCTTTTTAATCTGGCAAAAGCTAATGGCTATTGCAAAGGGAGCACCTTTCCCGCTTCTTCAATGCCAGCTGCTTTTTTTCCACCAACTCTTTTCTTCCCGTATCAGCATGCTTGTGGCCATGTTGTGAGCAGGGTATCAACTGATCCAGCTCAGAAAGATCTTCGCTTTTAACAACACAAGGGGAAACAATGGGTATAAGTTACCTGGGACAAGAGAAAAGAGAGATCAACCTTTTGGGATTTTTGCTAAAGTAGCAAAGTAGTGGATGTCTTTTCATGGCAGGCTATTCAGATCTCTTTTGAAAGCATACTTGTTCAATATGGTGAGTGCTTGATACTAGCTCTTCCTTCCTTCATATGAACCTTTGCACTTCAGGTTTGTTTCTGTTTCTGCAGGCATCAGTGAAAATCACATACTTCCTCTCTACCAAGGTAGCAAATTCAGTCTGCGTTATTAGCATGTTGGATACCGTGTATATTGTCATTTCCTTTTAGTGGCAAACCAGCCCAGTATACTCTTGCTTTCACCTCCATCCTTACCCCTAGACTCCTGTTGGCACAGAAATGCTCTGGGCAGTACATTCCCAATGTATTACTGCATTTCTTGAGCCTTTAAATTCTTCTGGCTGTGCATGACATGCCTTAGATTAACATCAGCAGCATGCAATAAATTGCAACCAAATGCTTTCTTTTCATGTTTTATTATCTAAATGAGCTATATTCCATTGATAGTACACATAACTGTCTAAAATAAACTATTTTATGATCCATGCCAGAAAATTTCTGTATTCCAGTGTGTGTTTTGATTTGGTGTTTTTGCACTCCTTAGCTTTATTCTTGAGCAGCAGCAGTCAAAGGTGATGTTGACGGGGTCAGTGGACATATTGCTATGGTTGCCCTTGTTTGTTCATTGTGGCAATACAATTCATCAGTCTCTGTTTTTTTATGTTTTTACCTGACTTTTAAATGCTTCTGAAAATGTAAGCCCTAATGGGCCAGACTGTTCACTGTCTCACATCAGCCTTACACAGCTAGCAAGTCAAAACTACAATGGTGTTGGTATTTGTATACAGTACAGCCTCATGACAAATACAACTAATAAAATTAATTTTAAACCAGAGAACTTTTACATAGGTTTATTTTGACCTTTTTTCCTTAATCTGTTTTTATTTATTTTGAATACGAAAGGTGGATGCACACATATACATATATTCTGTGCACTTTCTCTACGTGTAAGTTCAATATGTAAATGCAGTTCATTCTCTATGTGCTTTATAGTAGTGAAAGTCTTGTTACCAAGAAGACTAGGACTGGATAAGCAATGAAAAACAGATGCTTCTCTCTCTTTCATAGAATCATATGGGGTTGGAAGGGACCTCTGGAGATCATCTAGTCTTTAAGTCATCTTAAATTGTGATCTATGGAAGGATAAGGAGCCGTGCTGGTATAGACCTGTAAGCATATGGCAGATGTTACCGTGATTCCCTTAGAACAGTTAATACTAAAACATCGCTTTCTTGAAGTTCCTGAACACAAATAATTTTTTCAAAAGGAGAGAACTAGAAACATAGGTGTATCTACAATCATGGCTTTATTTCTATCTGGTTCACAGTGAATTTTGTTTTCTTTTGGGTAGGAGTTTTTACCTTTGACACTATTCCCTTCTTTCTCCTCTATCCTCAGTAAATCTTCTTGTTTAAAAAGCAAAATACTCTTTGCTAAAATCTATGTAAATTTGGACAAGCCATTTACAAATATAGACAAATATTTTGTCTCTGTGGTGCTGTAATACATGACATTTTATTTTCCTGTGCCCTTTTTGAAAAAGTATAGCCTAAGGTCCTGAGGGCCCTAAGCAAACCTGAAGATGATCAATGTTTTTTTCTATATTCTCACAAGAATGGAGAAAGTACACTGTAGCCCAGTGTTAGAAAGTACAGACAAGGAGACAGATTCTTCATCTGTGTCTATGGGTGAGCTACCATCCAAGGGAAGTAAGAGTATGCAGGCAGAATTTTCTGTGTGATGCTAGAAAAACAAGAATTCTGGAAATCCTGAACTCATTGCAGAAAAGATGCTAGCCACTGGCAAATGCTACTTCCTTTTTTCTCCTAGAAAGGAGCATTTAGAACCTTCCTTATTCCATTTCTGTCGTGGGAGAGTGAGGGGAGAGATCTCTGTCTGAAAATAGTTGAAGTCCTGGGGAAGAGAGGGAGTGTCTAAGGGCAGTTTTGCAGTGCATACCCAGGAATGCTACAAAGCTGAATACTTGGGAATTCTGCACGTTATGAAGGCTGGGGTTTGCAGACAGGCATTCAGATACAGTTCTGCATTCTAGCTGTCTTTTTTTAAACACCAACATTGTAAAAATGCATGAAGACTACAACTCAGCAGGATGTTGTTGTGAAGGGCATTGTACAAACATAATATACAAATGAGTATAAAATTATGCAGTGAAAGCATCAAGAAAGAAATAGATCAATGCAGAAATTGGGTGTTTGTATAACCCGTACTGTAAACTGTCACAGAGCAGCCCAGCAGAAACCCTTCTGCTTCCCCCATTTGTTTAAAGAGTTGGTGATTTCTGGCTCTCCTGGGGAGTTGCAGTTGGTTACTATGAAACTTGAAACTGGCTGCAAAAATCAATTCACTTGAAAGTACTGTAGCAATGGTTTGTCTCAAAAATAAGGACATTATACATGAATTTTAATATAATACAATTCTTAAACTATATTTTAATGCTCGCTGTATTAGTAGAGGTCCAGCTTTAACAGTTGTTATTGCTACTGTGCTGTTACATGTTATTAAAATATTTATGTTTAATATCTGTTGTGTCCAATTATGCTCTCTCTATATGTTGTAAATCCTATGAGGGACAGCTGCTTTGTAAGTTCATAATTGATGGCATTTGTCAATTGACAAATATGTTCAAGGTCAATATTTCCTGAGTTACCTACAAAGAGATTTCCACTTCCGTAGGATAATAATAATAATAATTTCAGGATCTCTGCCAAGTTGTTTGACTTCTTTTCAGAATATTGTTTCTTTCTTAACTAACTCCTCTTGTAACTATGGTGTATCTATAGACTGTAGGAAAAAAATACGATTTTTCTCAGAACAGTCTGGTATTTGAACTTGTTGAGTCTCTGCTCCTCCAGCCTTTCCTAGTGAAGACTCTTTTCTTTGAATCCCGTCAAACTTCCTTTAATGTTGACGTTTACAGAAGTTTGACATTTCATGTTAGGCAGTCTCATGTGAATAGTCTTTTTTGATAAGAAAGTGTAAAATCTTTTCTATTGCCATCTTTCACAAATAACTACTCTTTCTTATAAGTGGATTAGTGAGTTACAGAAATGCTGAGATCATAGAAGAAAGACTCTTGCCTTAGGGAGGATATAATCTGGAAGTAAACAAAATGATGGTGTTTTTCACCTACTGGAAGATAGAAGAATTATTGTGTGTCTTTTCTGAGGAGAAAAAAAAGTTGATTTGGTATTTGATATGTTCAAGTCTGAATTTGTAGCACTGACTTTGAAATGTAAATACAGCACTGTGTACTCAAATCATTACTTCTTTTTTTTTATTATGTAGTTTATGACTCCATTTCCAATAATTATTTCTTTGAGATCAATTGTAAGCTAGAGTAGTTTTCATAGCTCTCAACTGTAAGGAAAACTGCGCAAAATGTCTATAGTAATAGAACAGATTAAAACTGAGCACACCTGACTCAGAGGGGGAGAAAGATACTGGCAAGTGAGTTGGCAGGGCTTGTTGAAAGGGCTTTAAACT
>JAOQGH010000019.1:37137412-37192187 GCA_025769975.1 Gallinago jamesoni | reverse complement strand
AGTACTCGAGGTGGGGTCTCACCAGTGCCGAGTACAGGGGGACAATCACCTCCTGGGTCCTACTCACCACACTGTTCCTGATACAGGCCAGGATGCTTTTGGCCTTTTTGGCCACCTGGGCACACTGCTGGCTCGTGTTCAGCCAACAGTCGACCAACACCCCCAGGTCCTTTTCTGCCAGGCTGCTCTCCAGCCATTCTTCCCCAAGCCTGTAGAGCTGCCTGGTTCATGTTGTTGACATTTGTGAATGTCAAACATGTAGTACATATTTCCCCTTCCTCCATTTCCAGTGGTATTGGAGAAAGTCCGTGAACATTTGAATGCAGTCGTCTTCTAAGGCCACAGAATTTTTTCTTTTCATCTGTCCGGATGCATGTGTGTAAGGAAGGTAATCTCTACCTCATGTCTTGAACGTAGCGAGAAGGATGTTATTTGCTGTTGTAGACAACCAGAAGTCATCTGGTCCAGCCTTCTGATAAGCAAGGCAAATTTCAAGCAAACCTTGACCCTCTCTTGCCTACAAGTCCCTTTATGTAGTGGAATTCAGCAATTATCTCTCACCCTCATCTCTGCTCCTCATATGTCATATGCTCCTGTAATGAGCTTTTTTGTGTTCTTCCTTACACTGAAATTACCTGAGTGGACCACATTAATGGTAATGCTACATATAAGGTCCCTTGTTACTACTGCAAAACTGTCACAAGGAAACATCTTTTAGATAGCTGGTAATAACTCAGGTTCAAAAGGAAAAAACTGACCCTTCTGTTTTTCTCATTTTACTTGTGCAGTGTTCAGCCTGTGTCCTCTTCATTATGCCTGTATGTAATTGCCACCTTCATCAAGTCAACGACCATATCATTCAGTCTTGTTCTACCTATGATACTTGTGACACCTAAATCCCCAGAAATAGAGCTGAATGGCTGGCCCAGACAAAAGACTCGAGTAGCTTCTGTGGACTGTCATCCCCTAAGGCTGCATCTCTTGAGCACAGGATTGTGAGTAATGGTAGAGCTTTCTGGATCAGTTTATTGGTACAGCTACCATTAGGTCATTGTATTCTTTACAGTTTTCATAACGATCCAGTGGCAAATTGGCCTTAGGCAATGACGTGGCTTGCCATTGAATTGTGAATAGCCTACGCATGCAGTCACTCGGGGAAGTGTGTTAACAGTAATTAATAAGGCACTCATACTGAGTGGACCATACAGAAATCTTCAAAAGAGCTTACATCCAACTTCATTTAATTGACTTTGAATTTGGACAAAGGAAATCAGGGAAGAACAGCCAGCTCCTTACGATTCACATATAAGTACTATCCTGAGTTTTAAATTTTTTATCAGTTTGTAGAGCACATGGAAGAAAAAATAGTGTTTCTGTGGATTTCGTCATTTTCCCAGGTCAGAGACACTCTTATAAGGTAGCCACCAGCAAGGCATACCAGGAGTAGCAGCTTCTGTCTCAAATTCAGTTTGGAGCACTACAGAACTTTCCCCAACAGCCAACTTCTGCCAGCCTCTTCCTATCTGATTTCCTCTTTCATTGTACTTATAAATCAGTTTTAAACAAAATTCATAGCCTTTGAATGTGGGGAGGATATATAAGTTCTGCGCTATATAAAACATGATATTTCTGTGTGTCTGTGAGTACTTATGTAAACATATATATAAAGAATATTCAACAAGCCCAGACTGTGTTAGAGGCTGATTATAGAACATAGAAGAGTACCAAACATATTTTTCTTGCTTTCCTTATCTTTCCCTTACCTCCCATGACCCAGAAAGCTGGGGAAGTCACTTGGGACTAGATGTACCAACCCAAGTCACCATGGTTTGGCTGCTTGTCTTAAAGTAACATTTAATAAAATGCCTTCATCCCCAAGCTACAGTCAGTCTCTTTTTTGCATGTTTGTGCATACACAAATTTGTTGATCACTTTGGTCATAATCACAGTCCCAACAGGAATCGCTGAATTCATTATTCTACCCATAAAGAAAATACCCAAGTTTTTGGAGTTTGGAGGTTTCTCCCATTAGACTTAATTCTCCAGGATGACTTAGCTGTCTACACAAAATTTATGACAGCAGAAATTCAGTTCCATGTCTATGCCTAACAGAGATGCTGTACTTTCTTGTGTTTGTGAAACGTGGAAGAAAAATGAGGAGTTTTTTTCTTATATTGGCTGGCCATATTACATTGGTCTGATTTTTTAACTCTGAAAGAAGGTGCCCTTATGACCAAATAAAAACAAACAAAACAAAAAAAAAACCCAAACCAAAACAAAACAACAAAACCCCAAACTCATAATAAGGCCTTGAACTGTATCTAAGTTGATGTTTTACGAGATTTTCAGTTGAATTGATCTAGCTCAATAGGCTTAATGTAGTTGAAAATGAGCCATTTCCCTTTTCTAAGCAAGATATGAACTGAAACTATCACAACAAAAAAATGAAAGTTGTTCTAGTAAACATTAACATCTGAATCTTACTTCCCTCTGTAATACTGTTTAAAAGCAGAGCGGAGAAAAAATCTTTTAATAGACGATAGCTGTTTTCCAGTGATGAATCAGGAGAACATATATTGTTTATTTGCTAAGCATGAATAATGTAGTTGTTCAGTGTTGCATAAGGCATTAAAAGCAGTCTGTGCCTCGAAGAACATTTTAATCTAACAACACAGATGTTGAGTAGGCAAAACATGCCAGAGTCCCCAGCAGTAGATAATTGGTATTTTTAGTCAAATTTGTAATTAATATAATTTATTCACTGTTTGTAGGCTCGATTGAAATGGTCTTGACTAAATACTCACTGAGACAAGAGTCCATTTACTAAGCTGTATGAAAACATACTTAATAGGAGAAGTGGTTAGTGTAATTTCATCAGGCATCAAGCAGATCAATGAGTGACTGAACTGCTTCTTTGAAATTATTTGCTGTACTCAAAGCAAAAGATAATTCTTTCTACATGAAGAGGAAATGCTATTCCCTTCTGGAAACAGCAATTGGTATTGAATGCAGGCTGTTGCTGTTACAAATTTTAACAATTCCTTCTTGCTACTCCTTTCCCTTTTGTACCTGCACTCCATGGGCCTAACAATATTGTGTATTTGAAGTCAACGGGGACTACATGTGTTTGGGATATGAATCCATAACAGAAGAGATGAGTCTCCATTGGCTGTGAGCAGTAGCTCTTTCTCTACCTGCCTTGAAAATCAAGGCTCTGTCAGGCAGAGATGCAGAGGCCTTGCAGCTGCAGTCAAGGGAAAGGAATGTTTTAAATAGCAAAGCTCTCTCTGTGATGTGTTCTAAAAAAAAACCCAACCATAGTGTTTGCTCATTTGGGTGCCCAAAATTAGAATATATGTTGGCATGAATCTGTCTCTGGCAGACAGATAATGCAACTGCTGATTTCACAAGTCTTGTGAAAATTGGTATCTGTGAAGCTCTCAGACATCAGCAAAGACAGATGCAAAAAAATCATTAGCATAGCCTGTTTCTCCATTTATAGCCTTATACAAGAAAAGAGAAAATGGATGTTTACTGATTTTCATAAACAGGTCTTGTGCATACACCTCAAAAATAGCTGTGTGCTCACAGACTGAATTTTTCTGTAACTGGATTTTACTAATGATTATTTTTAAAATTCCATTGAGATTCTTGACAAAAAATTATTTGTTGCGTTTTCCTACTGATGTATTGAAAGTTGTCCTCAGATGCAGGTGTAAAAATGTCTTCCGTCTTTCTCAGTTGAAACGTCTGGAACTCTAAGGATTTGACGTGAGAGTGGTAACTTCAAAAAGGGACTGAAAACCAGCAGCAAGTTGTGGCTGGCAGGGTTGGTCAGAGACTCTCCCAAGCGATGGTGAAGCTCTGCTAAGGCAGGTTCCCAGAGCTTAAGCTGAGAGAACAGGGTAGTGGAGGGGGACCTGGATTACCTCATCAGGTTTTTTAAAATTTCAGAAATTTTATAAGAGTACCAGAAAGCTGGAGCAGGATATATCCACTCCCCAAAGACAAAGAAAACATATGTGATTGCTATTCTGGGTTCTCATCCTGCACTCCCAGCCAGGATTCATGCCACAGTGATAGTGCTGTGATGGTGGGAGAGCTTGAGTTTCATCCAGCATGAAAGAGGCAGCAGCACTGTGGCAGTGCAAGCACATGAGTGATTGGCATCGAGTGGGGTGATAACCATGTGCATAGGTCTTGTCCTGAATGCGTAACTCTTGAAGGATATGGTACTGATCATTGGATTTTATAAGGTAATACAGTTCACCTGCAGGACTAGTAAATTCTTCTATTTCACTAGTGGAAATGCAGCCTGCTTAGGCCATGTCAGAATCCTTGCATTCTCAATGTGGAAAAGGGGGAGTACGTAATATGCAAATGATGTGTACTTTGTTTCTAATTTTATTCTTTTTGTGGCTTCTTATGATTAAGATGAGATGATTGCCACAATCAATTTTTCCTTTGACAAAATGTTGCTCTCAACAGGTATTTATTTGATATATTTTAAATCATTGATGTTCTTTGGGATTAAAGAAAACAGGAAAAGCAGAAAGTGAAATTTAGTGCTGTCTACAGAAAAAAATGGGGGTTTTCTTCCTTAAAATAAGAAAATTACAAATTACCCCTCAGAAAAAACAAAAATATAATCTAAAAGGAACTTTTAAAATAGGAAATATGTTTTGCCTAAAGATTATGCAGTTTACTTGAAGTAAGTTAAAAGTACTTTGCTTCATGTAAAGCCATTCTTAATTGCATTATTGAATGATTAAAATCAGCTCTAAGCAACAGTATTATTTAATTAATTAAATTTTATTGTTAAGAGATGAACTAACATGGTATTAGTTGGAATGCCAGTATTTGTGAATCTAAATCTTTATAAACCCTCTGATTCTACTTCTTTTTCAATTGTTTTCATGCCTAGTACTAGTATCAAATAAATAAGCACAAATATATTGCCCCTTTAGAAGTCCACAGTGGAAAATACATAATTTTCTAAATATCAGTATACTCATGTGTAGAACCAGCAAATGTATTTTAAATATCCTCCAATAGCCATTAAAATAATTTCTGAATCCAGCTTAGTAGTTCTGTTCATGTCACATTTCATTTTATTGCTTGCATTTTAACACACTGAGGAGCTTTCTGATGATCTGTTTATGACTTTTTCACTTCCTCAATTGGTAGATGTGTAATATTTATTTAAAATTAAATTTCATGGTGTCAACCACAGCCATTAAATTTCTGAAGCACAACATATGGCAAATTCCAGCTTCTGCTCAGTCAGAAAGAGATGGGAGGTATAGTTAACAACATTAGCAAATAGAAGATGGCATATATGCAGATTTTTTTTATGACTGAAAATTCTAAACCATAAGCTTTGGTTTCAGTTATAAGGGCATGAATAGTATTTAGCATTTTGATTCCCTTTATTTCAATAAAGTAGTGCATTTATATGGAAGGAGTATGGTGACTTCAGAGCTGACACACAAGTTAAATGGAAAGCGGTACTGTGTCTAGTGCAGGAGCCACATGTAAAGTTTGGTGTTGATACTCCACTAAACCATGCTTGTGCCTGTGACACCACAGCACATGCATAAACCAACAAGTTTTACAGCCGATTTGGAGCAATCCTAATGATTTCTATGGATATAACTGTGGCAAGGTGCCTCTTGCTGTAGATCTGTAAGGAGAGGGAAACAGGATGTGTGCTTTGGAATGCTTGATTTGACTTTTGGCAGTGGCTCTGGAAATTAGAACTAGATGCAAATAGTTCATCTCAGGACCAGACTCTGAGCATCACATTGCTTCCAGCACTGAATTAGTGAGCAAATCTCATTGCCTAGGAGTTTGAATCTCACTGCCAGAATTTAGACGTGTTCTTAATAGAAACATGACATTATAGGAAATCTCTGCTGTTCCATGGAAGACAGAAATCAGTGTTTTGGCTGGTTTTAGGAAAAAGTTTGTAATAAACAGACCATTCAACCACTTGGTGCTTTTGTGTATATATATTTATAAGATATTTATCTGTATGCATCAAGTGCAATGAAGGTACTAGGTAAGACAATGGCAGCCAGTGGACTCCGTAGTTACATTGCATAGGAAATTCTCAGTAAGTAGTGAGTTTAGGTACATAATAACAGGATTTCTGTTCTTGAGAGAAGAGAAAGTGGAAAAAGAAGAAACGGGGAAGTTCAAATTACTGAGCCTTTGATTCACAGAGTAAGACCAGTGTGGATAGGATATATTAATATTTTCATATCAGGTCCAGCTTGCTGTCAGAACAACAGCAACAACATTGCTGTCAGAAAAAATAGGGCTGGTCGTATTTTGGAAATAAATTTAAATAGAACTTTCTTTAGAAATGAGAAATACAAGGTAACACACTGTTATATTATGTGTTTGGTATTTCTAGTTATTGGGTCAGTCACAAAAGGAATAGTCAGTTCCACCTGTTTCTCTTAACCTCTGGCTTTCTGCCCATTTTTCGTGGTTCTGGCTGCCATGAGCTTGGCCGTTTACCCTACATAAGGTTACTAATGAGCTGAGGTGTTTAACCCAGACATTATCACCATTGAATAATACTTGCAGTGTGTTTGGAGGCAAAGGCTTGGTCATATTTTAGGTCATTGCTACAATTAATTGCATGTTGTTCAAAGTTTTTGGTATAAGCAGGAAGTAGTCCAAGAGCTACTGGTCCTTCCCAAGCTGACTCTTTGGGAAGCAAGGTAATACCAGGGTTAGAGTTTTGTCCTTGTATCTGGTACCTCTGTTAATGCTCCTAAATGACTTGTGAGCTTTTGACATGAAAAAGCAACTATTAGGAAGTCGCAGCTCCATTTCCATTATTTTAGCTTATTCATAATAAGACTTTTCTTGCATGCAGGAAGCAAGAATCTCTGTCATTCTAACTTATACTGCTGAAGTGAATTTTACCATAAATGTCTGAGGTACCCTCAAAAGCCTTTTCCATTTTACAATACCAAAGCTAAGGCTGGGAGAAAGCCAGAGGAGAAAGTTGTCTTCATGTAAATTTCCCAGAGCCAGATCAGTCCCTATGACAAGTGGATCCATGGCAGTTGCTGACATGTAGATTATCATACACACGCATGCACACAGAATAGGGTCCCTCACCCAGGGGAAGAGTTAGAAATGGGATTTAATGATAAGACAAGGCAGATTGCATTTATCAGGCTTAGTACACATCAGGTAAGTGTACTAACTGGCCCTGTTTGCACATGAATGGACAATTTTATCCCATTTTTTGTTTGTGCTTATTTCTCCTCCATCCTCATTTCTCCTCAAACCACTATGATCCCTCCTGATTCTTGCCCTGAACATTCCATAACAAGTCTTGTACAAACCCAAAAGGCTCTTCCTGGCAAAACGAGTCCCACAGCTTTGTTGGCCAAAGCCGTGCAGTACGTGTGAGGATGCAGGATCCATGGGCCCCAGCGTTGCTAATGGGGCTGGCTGCTCTTCTACTGTGACTCCAGAAGCTCAGACAGGAGCTCTTGGAGGGTGACCAGGGATCTCCACCTGCTTTTCCCTTGACCTCTTTGTGTTTGAGGAGACTAGCCTCAAATAGCATAGGAGTTTGCTCCAACAGTAAGGAAAGAGAAAATCTGGATTCTTTAAAAAAAAATCAATTCCATGCAACACACAGACAAATAAAGTACTAATAGTTTAGGTGCTCTAAAAATATTGTGAGGACTAGGGAGGGAACAAGGAGGGAGAGAAGGATGTAGCTCTTGATACTGCAAGGTAAAAAGGGGGCTGGCTCTGCTTAGGGACCACCTGACAATTAGCAGGTAGCTCTCCTGAAACAGGTCTCCTTCCTCACGTCACCTTATGTAATTACGGGAAGTTCTCCAATATTTCATAAACAGACCTTGGCAAATCTCAAAAAGTTCTATATGAGCATTATGACCATTATGTTTCCAACACAAGGCAATGAAGTGACTGAAATGAAAGGAAGTTGAAGTGAGAAAATTCAATATGACAGAAATTTTGATTTTCAGTAGTCTTTTCCATCAGAAATAAAAAAAAATTAGCACAGTTCCATGAAATGTTTTACTTCTAGTTGTAAATATTTATACTTTTTAAAACTGGGAATCTCTTCTCTCCAAAAATGTATGTTACTTATAAAAAAGTTGAGTACAATATAATATACTACCATAGTATTTTAAAAAATATGTTTATTTGCTTGATTGTTCACAGATTGATGTATTGATCACAGTATTTTCACAGCACTTCTCAGCCCCAGAATGCCTGTTTTATTAGTTCTTACAATCTTCTACTGATAAAAAAGAGTGGTTTCATTTTGCTGGTGTTTTACAGGTTGGGAAACTGAGGTAAAGTCCAGGATTAATTTAAGTAAGAGTATTCAGGAGTTTGCCAGCACAGCAGTATTTTCAGCCTCCAGACATCTCCAGGCATCTTGGATACAGTGAGAGGAACCCCCAAAATTTCCTTTTGCCAGAAACACACTGTTAATGTCGACAGGTTTAAGCCAATAGTGACATCCAGTGGTCAGACTCATCTTATTTGAAAAGTCTGTTTTCATTCCTCTGGCTAATCACCAGTAATCTAAGTATAAACTAGGTTAATTTAGCGCTTCTTTTTTTTCCAAGCATATTCTACGGAAAGACAGATTTTGAAAAATGTGCACCGCTCAAAAAGCTGCTCCATGGGTTATGTCCATGAATCCATTTTGGCATAAGGACTGCTTTGAAGTTCCCTGGTTGTAATTATTGCTTTATGACCCTGCTGGTTATAATTATAGATTGTATTTTTGAATTGATGATCAAAGGTTCAATGTGCTAAGATCCTTTTACTGGATGTCTCAGACCTGCTGAAAGCTTGCAGAATGTGGTGGAGGTGTGTCTGTGTATCTTTATGTGCATATTCCATTACTCCTACTGATCTTGTCTCTGATGCTTCACTTTTTCCATGTTGTTATACACTTTGGGAGCAAAAATTCACCTAGGGAAGACTGACATGTGTGACTGAAAGTGACCACATAACATCAACAAATTCACTCCAGTGTGGGCAAGAATACTGTCTAATCCCTTTCAAGAATGTCTCACAGAGCAGGCACCCACAAAGAAAGAACAGAAATACATTTCTGTCAAATACAATACAATTCTGTCAAAATATCATTAAATACTTCTTCTGCTTTCTTTATTCAGATTTAGTTATTGCCATATGTATCTCCTAAGATCTCAGTGGTTTTCTCCTTACCGCGTAAGTAGTAAAACACGCTCCTCAAAATTTAGCAAATAATGCTAAATTTGGGCAGGGCATGGAAGGGGCAGGACTTATGATAAGTGCATTGAAAATTATCTTTTATCTCTGGGGAGCAAACTGATGACTGAAAATGCATATTGTAAGAGAGGAAAGTGTTACAGAATAGGAGTGAAAAACGGGAATTCTGCAGTTGTTAGAGCAAGAAAAAAGCTGACATTAACTCTCACAATGAAATATAACCAACCAACCAAAATGTGTTTTGTGCTTTTTTCTATCATTCTAGATATGAAAGTTACATTTCACCCTTTTTTCTTGTTGATCCCACATCTGCTAAGTAGTGTCTAAATTATTGCCTGTCACCAGGCTGACCCCACAAACTCAACAAAAAAGTACTTGGGAATTAACATGAGGTGAATCAAAGAACCAGGTCTGGACTAAAAGATAACTGTGTCACATGATTTAAGTGGGCTACTTTATTTTAACAATTAAGTTTCTGGTCTGCAATGTAATTATATTTCAGAGATGTGACATGAGTTTGTTCATTTAGCTCACACTGCCTTTTGTTGAATTGTACCTTAATACTATGTTCTATCTCACAATGAATTGCAAACCAGAATCTTCTTTCTCAGGAATAAGACAACAAAACAAAACATGGGTACTGAAGTAATAAGGTATTTTGTTGGTAGCAAAATTATTTTAAATTTTATTATTAGTGAGATTAGAAAAGTGTTCTCCTAATGACCTCAGGAAAGTGCAAAAAGCAATTTTAGTCTATTGCTTTTGTCATAAAGAGAGTTAAAAAACATCACATGATAAGCACTGATTATTATTACAGGCTGCAAGCCCAATCTAGTCTTCGAGACAAACATATTTTGCTTATTGCATTTTGTGGCAAAATAGTCATGTTTCTTGTAATGTAGTAATAATATAAGTCTAATAATTGCAATGACAGAAACGCAGTGTTGCATGCAATATTCTGTGTTCATAGAGAACCTTTTATCCCCCGAAATGTCAGTGTGTTTCACAAACTAGGTATGTACTAAGGCTATATTCATCACTGAAAGTGGAAAATACACATCATCTGTCATTACTAGCACATATCAAAAGTGAACTTAGCAAAACTAGGCAAAACACGTCATCCCTCATCACTTAGGGTGACGGCAGAAAGTTACCTTGCATGGCATGTTGCAGTGGAGTTGCAAAGAGAGGAAGAAAGTGGTGATATTTGACTTATAAGTGTTGAGTAAGTTCTCCTTTGTAGTAAATATATAATGGAGATTTTTAATATTTGGGGGAAGTAGGTGTAGGAATTCAGGTGAAGTGGTTTGGGTTTTTTTTCTGGGGACACTGCAGAACTTTCTATGATTGACGAACGTAAAGCCATGTACAATATGTGCAGTGTGAATCCAGCGCTCCAAAGAGTGCATGTCATGCATTGAGTACCACTGGGATATATTCAAAGTCTTTCTTCCCATACCTGACATTATCTTTCACCATTGATCAGAGAGGCTTAAAAAGTCAAACTGAGGCACCGATAAATAATTGCACTCACACTATTGGTGAACAAGTAGTTCTTGTTTTCAGTGCCACAAACAGCAATCCAGGCAAAGCTTAAATTTTAAGGTACCCCTCCCTTGATTTGGTATGTGCAAAATCAAAGATAAATGGCAAAATGTAACCGTGTGGACATGCAATGTTTCCTTTTCTGCTCCTGAAAATCCTTGTGTAGGTTCGATGCCTTTTTCCTTTAAGTCTCAACAGGATAAAACATTCCCGTCTCTATTAGCTTATTTATTTCTTCACTAGTTCCGTCTTTGCCTGCCTCCTCATGCAACTGCCTTCTTGAATACATTTCTGTTAAAAGTTAATTATACATCTCCAGTGATAACCTAGTCTCCCTTTGGCTTCACAAACCATACTCTTAACAGATAAGATAGCTGCGATACACTATTTCCTTTTCTTTATTATGAAAGTGGTTTGGGTTGGGTTTGTGGGAGCGCTGTCACTGTTGTAAAGGCACTGGTTGCTTAAAGCTCAAATCAGTTCAGTCAGGGGCTTATGGGAAAGTGGAGGGGCGGGAAAGAGGTGACAGCGTTTTGGGTCAGCTTACACTGTACTGCTTCCTGTACAATATGTAGAAACCGTCAGGGTGGGATCATTCAAGGACTGCAAAGCAACTGGGACTCTGCACTACGCATTCATATTTGCCTGAATTGCGTGTTACAATAGGGATTTGGGAAGAAGAGATAAAATAATCACCCATTTACTAGGAGCATAATGAAATACCATTATAATCGAACTGCATTGGGTGTGCATGGCAAGGTGTGCAGGGGGGAGGAGGGGAGAGGTTGGCAGGAAGGGGCAGGCAAGGGGGGCTAACAAGGTAACAAGGTGGCTTCTGTGAAAAGATGCAAGAAGCTTCCCCCATGTCCGATAGAGCCAACGCCAGCCAGTTCCAAGATGGAGCCAAGGCTCCAAGGCCGAGCCCATCAGCGATGGTGGTAGTGCCTCTGGGATAAGATATTCAAGAAAGAGAAAAAAAGTTACTGTGCAACAGCAACTGCAGCCAGAGAGAGGAGTGACAATACGTGAGAGGAACAGCTATGCAGACACCAAAGCCAGTGGAGAAGGAGGCGGGGGGAGGTGCCCCAGGTGCCAGTGCTGAGATTCCTGTGGTGAAGACCACTGTGAGGCAGGCTGTCCCCCTGCAGCCCACAGAAGATCCCGTGCTAGAGCAGGTGGATGCCCAAAGGAGGCTGTGACCCTGTCGGAAGCCTGCACTGCACCAGGCTCCTGGTGAATCCTGGAGGCAGGACCTGTGGATCCAAGGAGAGAGGAGCACACACCGGAGCAGGTTTGCTGGCAGGACTTGTGAGCCCATGGCGGACCCACATGGGAGCAGTCTGTTCCTGAAGGACTGCACCCCATGGAAGGCACCCATGCTGGAGCGGTTTGTGAAGAACTGCAATCTGTGGGAAGGACTCACGATGGAGAAGTTTGTGGACAACTGTCTCCCATGGGAGGGACCCCATACTGGAGCCGGGAAGAATGTAAGGAGTCCTCCCCATGAGGAGGAAGGAGTGGTAGAGGCACCATGTAATGAACTGACCAGAACCCCCATTCCCTGTCCCTACACACTGCTTGCGGTGAGGAGGTAGAGAAACGTGGAATGCAGCTGGGCCCAGGAACGAGGGAGGGCTTGGGAGAAGGTGTTTTAAGATTTGGTTTTATTTCTCATTCCCTTACTCTGACTTGCTTGGTAATAAATCAGTTTTCCCCAGGTTGAGTCTGTTTTACCCTTGACGGTAGCTGCTGAATGATTTCTCCCTGTCCTTATCTCAACCAAGGAGCCTTTTGTTCTATTTTCTCTCCCCTGTCCTGCTGAGGAGAACAGTGATAGAGGGGCTTTGGTGGCTGGCCTCCAGCCAATATCAACCCACCAGACTGGCACACAAAAAAAAACAACCAACAGTGCACCTTTTCCTGACACATTGTTGTTATAATGTTACTGAAGGCCTTGAATAGACGCCTCATCTTCTCCCAAGCAGAAGTTAATTTTCTAAGTCTGAGCATACGTTACATAACTGGAGAAAAGAAAGCAAACCACTGCCTTTGCTAATTAGCTCCTCCATACAAATAAAGGAGAATCAAATACTAAGAGTTTAATTAGTTGTTAAAGACAGTTCCATTCTTAAATAGTTAATTAGCTTTCAGAAAATCAGAGGTATGGTCTTGAGGGCTCTTAGTTACCTTCTCTCTCACATACACACATGTTAGTCACAAAAAAACTTAAATATTATTCTTGTAATTTTATGTAGACAGATTAAGGTGAAGGTGGAGAAGAAGCATGATCAAAGATTGTAGTTCTTGTGGCCTAGACAACCGAGCTTTTGTCCCATTCTTACTAATTCCATGTAATCAGTTTCAATGAATTAAACTCACTACAATAACATCTTCCATCTAAAATGAATTACTCAGTGTATTGAGTGCAGCCACCTTTCAAAAAATTATCAATTTTCAAAGAAACTCTTATCACAGTTATTAAAAGACTTCCAACAGTTCTGTTGTTATTTCCCTTCATAAATAGTATTTCTACTTCAAATCTCCAAGTAACATCAAGAGGGTAAGCAGTGCTTAGTCAAATTGAAAATTAAGAGATGTGATTTGTACTGAAAAGAAGATTAGTATGGTTATATTGCAGATGTTTGAAGTGTTGCATTTCACATACAGATAAATAAATTACCTCTCTTGCTTCTGGTTTAATGATTTCTATTCCATCTGATATAACGGTATTTTATTTGCTTCAGTGATACTACACTGACCTCAATGTGACTCCTGTATTTACCAGTTTTATTTTATCTCTGGAGGGAGTACTGGACGCTAGCATAGTTGATGGTTCCTCTGGACATAGCTAGCTTATCAGCTAGCATATTAATATAAATCAGCATGACTCTCCTGAAGTTGATCTGATCCTGCTTTGCTCTTTTCAGAATACATTTTTCACCGGCAAGGTTAGAGTTTTGTCACAAGCAGTAGGCAAGTTCTGTAACCTGATGAACTTTCTTATATCATAATGTCACAGCAAGAACACACCGTGCAATGATTATACTATTGCTGGCTACTGTTTTATTCTGCTTTCTGTTGTGATCAAGTTTATCTCACCCTTTCATGGGAGCACAAGGCCTCTCTGGTATCTCTTCCGTATTTGGAACCCATTAGTGCACAAACATGCAACTAATGAAGCTAGATGAAATTGAGCACCAGGATGCTTGTTAAAGCAGGAACAAAAATGCAATACTAAAAGCAAAAGTAGAGAATGTACAATGAAGTTAAATAGAATAGTTGAGGCAGAGAAGCACATAGTGTATATCAAAGCCAGCTTTTTGTCTTTCGCTTTTAAAATAATTATTAAGATATCTGTACAGCAATTTTGCATAAACTTGGAAATTTCAATGTTTCAATTTTAAAACATTTTCATTAGGGCTCGCAGACAAAGTGATTGTGTTTTAGTGGGGGAACTGTTTCATATTTCCTTTGTCCCAGTTTCTTTTAATCTCATTCAAAACATTCCTTAACAAAATTTATTCTATGGAATATATAATAAGAATAAGAGTATATAAATAGGAATAATAGTAATAAATACATTCTAAATTAATGTGAGCAAGAAAAAGATTTAATTTTTATCCATATATAAATCAGGTCATGTATGTAATAAGTTTTTAAATTGCATTCCTAATACAGACTGATTTGTTACTGTTTTTAACATATCATACAATATGTACAGCTGTGGGCACAAAGATATATGTGAATATTTCTTTACACATTTAGGAAAAACTAAGAAAGTATTATTATGACTTGTCACCTCTCCTGCCTCAACTTTTGTAATTTAGATAATTAACTAATTAACATTAATTTTGCTTGTCCCTTCGTGAACATTAATCATTCCTAACATTTGAAACTGAATAATAACATTTCACTGAAAATTATGCTTTCTGGTCTCACCACTTCATTTAGCTTATCAGATAATTAAACGCTTTGCTTCATGTTTGAGGAAATCAGACATTTTAGTAATGACTAAAGTTCTGTTGCTCATTTTATGCAGATACATTATTTTACTAAGAATTATTTCAAAAAATTGCATTTGGGTTTTGACCTGTATATTCATTCAGGCTATTTTATGCGTATATTTCAGATTCTTCAAGCTATTTTATGCATAAATTCTTGTCATAGCCTTGTTTGCCTACTGCGTCAGAACTCACTGACAGTGCCACATTTCTGGTGTGTATGTTTTATGTTGCTAAAAACCACAGGTTATCTTACAGAAGCAATGGATTTGTATTATTTGCTTTCAAGAGTGCTGGCTGTCCTTAACTAGCTCACCGAAGAGTTGGATGACACGAGTAAGAAGTTTTGAACCCATAAGTTTTGAGCCAAGAACAAAGTTGTTAGTTGATTTAGACAAGTACTGATACAGCTTCTGTTTATGTGACATAGGATGCCTTACCTGAAATGTCTATAGCACTTGAATGGATGGCTTGTTACTTTGGAGTGAGAAAAAGTGTTGTCCCTATAGTGCTTGTTAGAGTGACTGAGTGGAAGCCAACAGGAGACATCTCAGCTGAAGAGCCCTATTCTCTATGTATTCCTTCCTTTTTCCCTTCCTTTCCTCCCTTCCTTTCTTCTGTGCCTTTCCTTTCTTTCTTCCTCTCTTCCTGGGTATTTCTGGATTACAGAAACATTTTGTATATGTGTGTGCTGATGGATCTTTAGAAATCTGTGTGTTACTATTTTCATTGGTTTGTGAGGTGTGAAAGAAACTTAATCATTTCTGGGAAAACAGGTTTTGTGATGCAGTCTGGAGGTATCCTAATAGTACCAATTGTTTAGCAAATGCCATGTTGGCAAATGAAGGTGTTCTTGAAAAGGTACAGTGCTAGAAAGGAAGCTGCACTTGCAGAAACAGATAAAAAATGAGAACATAAGGCCATTCACCCACCTCACCACCAGTTCACTCTCAGTGGTTTGTCTTCTATCATCTACCCCTAATTGTTTTCTGAACTCCTCTCTTTTATTCAAGAGGGGATGTATTAGAAAGCAATGACCTTCCTTGAAAACAGCCCTCTAGCTATTTCTTAGGTATTCTTAGCTTATTCTTAGCTATTTTGGACCTCAGAACTAATTATATTCCTTGGACTTTGATAGGTACCTGAGGACATGAGACTTAAGAGACTGGGCACCATCCCACAGTTTACAGTGTGTTGTAACAACTTCTCCAGATGAAATAATAGACAAAAAAATCTCTAAGCAATAAGATGATATCTGAAACTGAGTTAGAACTAAAAAATTGTGTTTGCACATCACAGTTCATGAATCTCAATAAGGTGAAGAAGAAAATGAGGCCTTTGTGCAGAGAGCTTGTGGGCAGAGACAGAACCGGCATCAAGATCCCTTGATTTCTACTTTAGTGTGATAATTGGCAGAGCTATAAATCCTTTGAATATCTGCAAAAAGTATGTTCTGTGTGAGAATGATAAGCAGCAGTAGATGCAAAAGGAAAACATATTAAAATTAGGGCAACTATAAAATTATTTTCCTTTATATACCCCTCTAGCTTATAGTAGACAGCAGTTTAAAACATCAGTCAGGAGCACCTTCCAGAGCAGTGTGTTTTTAGATACTTTGCTTGGAGACACTGATGGTCTCTTTCATTAAATTATCATTTTATTAATCCTTTAACTCATCCATCTTTAATTTATTCCTTTAGCACACTGTATTCATGTGTTTCACAGTTTAAATAGTACTCTAGCTGAAAGAGATTTTTTGTTTTCACATGTGTAGCAAAACAGGGAATTACCATTCCCTGCTCCCTCTCAACAGTATTCACAACACATTAAGAGGTGTATTTTATTTTCCCTCCCTCTGCCCTGCTTTATTTGTCTCAGGTGGAAATGTCCTACACTACGTAGTACTATACAAGTATTTCATATCTGTAATCATCTTTGTTGTCATTTTTTATTTTTCCATAAGCATCAGATATGTTTCTTAAAATTAACTAACTAGAGCTATATAACTTTTTGTGTGTTTTGTTCTCAAATTCTTTCACAATAATTTGTAAGGTTCTGTTTGACTTTCTGATAACACTTGGTGCTGAAATCATGGTTGCCAGGAATTATCCATGATAATTTCAAGATTTTTTCCAGAAGGGAATGGCTGAGTCAGGAGCCATACTTGTACTTTTCTCTTTTGTTTTACTATGTACTTTCTAGATTATATTTATCATTTTATTACCAATTAATTCAGTGTTAAAAGAAGTCTGTATTTCCAAGTTGCCTTTAGGAATTGTGAGTTCTGAATAATTCTGTGTTATATAGCATCCCCTTTTCAAGTCGTTTTCCAGTATGTTAAACTGTTCTTAGTGCCTGTAACCTCTCCACATTGTGATGTCTGTTTCATACCTCAACGCTGGTGAATTTGGAGATTCCCTTCCATTGCATGATTGCTTTGTTTCTTTAAGAGGCTTTGCGACAGACTTGTTATGACTTCCCACAATATTCCTAGACACTAGCAGCTCAACCACCTGCTCATGGAATCTGTCACAGAACTCTACCGTATTTTTTGAGAGATTTTTATCTGCAAAGCTGTATTGATTTCCCTCCAATACAATTTCTTTACCCTTCTGCTTTCTGTATTTCATCATTATTGTTTCTGCTAGTTGCCTTGGTATAGATCACAAATAAACTAGTCTGAATTTTTCATATAATTTCCAGACATTATTTTGCAGCCGTCTGCTGTTAAATTAGAAGCACTGACTGCACTGGGCCAGGATTTTACTCAGTGGTCATTATGTCAGAGAGGTTGAAGGTACCAATTAATAATATTTCAGAAATACATTCAGATATGTTATGTGTGAGATATTTGTTTCAGTAGACTAATGCTTGATGATTTATTTCCTTTGGCTGTCTAGGCTGTCAGTTCTATTTCATTAATTATTGCTACACCAAATGCCACAGTAGCCAACAACTCACACTCTGCACCTGCTTCTCAATATGACACATGATACTAAAAAAATATTAAGAAGAACAAATTCAAATTGGAATGTTCCCTCGTTTTTTTTAGTATCAGCAATATTTTGCATTGAAACATTTGCTCGTGAACAGACAGGAGGTAAGATAAAGATAAGAGCATTCCCAGAAGGTTAGAATGCAACCTGTTAATGAAATAAGCAGCATGCATGTTATGTGGGATTATCTTTAAATATTACCATAACAAAGTTCAAAGGCTTTGCAGAGATTCAATTAATCTTCCTTAAATAAATTTTAGTTCTAGGTGTTTGCTAATAACACCTACAGCAAATCAAATGCTTACTGTAAATGCACAACCAAATTTTTGGCTGTAGATACTGCAGATTTTATTTGCAGTCAGGAAAGTTCTCAAATACATTTCTCAAATGTCTACATTTTTGTATTTGGCACTTACTAGTAGCAAATATACAAAGTGAGTGGCTGCATCTGCTTCAATTAATTTTAGCAGGATCAAAGCCAGGTCCTGAAATTACAAGGCATCATCCCTGGTTTTATGTAAAACTTGAAATTTTTTTTGCTTGTGGTTGTGGGGAGAAGACTCTGAAGAATGCTTGTCAAATCTATAATCTCCTGAGTATCAGGACCCAGGCTTTTCTCGGAGGATTATTAACTTTGTAACCTGCTGCAGTCAACACTTTCAAATTATACTGTGGCCCCTCTCAATTTGACTATTTAACAGGGGATTTTCTGTTGTCTCCATGACATCTGACAACTAATTCTAGAGAATGCTTTTCTTTAAATAATAGGAGGATTTACAGAGAGCAAAAGCAAGTGTACGTATCATAGGAGAGAGCTGTTAATTGGTTTTCCTGTTCTTTGGAAGTAACTCCTGTTATGATATCTGGCATAATCAGCATACATTTCTACACAGAAAATAGTGTTTTACAAAAATCCAGAATATCTTTAATAATTACAGAATATCTGTTAATTTGATTTCAACGGGTACTTGCTAAACTTTCTGAATCCAGGTTTATCTTGCAGTAATTTGTTTTCTTGTTTTACCTTTTTAAGAGACCTTGTTCTTACATCTAGATCCATTTAAGATAACAGTAGTCCTTTGTTTCTTTGCACTATGCCTCTGAAGAATCACCTATTGTAGTATAGTTTACATGAACTCTGTTGCTCCACGAATCTAAAATTCAAGATGTGTAGGACTGTCAGCTATGGTTTATGGGGCTACTGGCTATGGTGGTGCTTCTGTTTCTGTACTGGTTTCTAAATGCTGTAATGATAGAGCTTAAAAGTAGAAAGCCTTACCTGTTTTTAAGCCCTAGAAAATGTCTAGGACCTAGAAAATGTTTCTAGGACCCCGTTTTTGAGTCCTAGAAAATGATCTCTCTCTTCATGTGACACCAATGCAGTGTCAGTCAGTATAGAGACTGAGAAATTTTCTCTTCTGAATGAAAGAAAAGAATAAAGGTTTAGTGCTTTCAAGGCCTCTGAGCTTATACTGCTTGCAAGGGGAGCTTCAGGTATAAAAACTGTCAAGGTTCCTCAGCAAATCCTATCCTTTCTCCCTTATTGGTGCAAGAATTATGTGAAGTGGTTGAGTCACATTTAATGACTGATTGATACAGTTTTATCCTGTTTTTAGCTCCAGCTTTTAACATGGCTCCAGCTTTTAACATGGCTCCACCTTTTAACATGGGCTAGGTTCAAGCCTTGCACAGCATTCCACATCAGTCAGGCCGAATCATCTCTGCGCAGATGCCTTGTGGCTGGGGAGCAGGGATTTTGTGTTCTGGCCTGATGGAGGACTATGCAGCTGTCCCTTTGAACATGCACGAGGTAAAAAATCTCATCTGTGTTAGATCAGATAGAGCTGGGAAACTGAGTATATGTCTAGAATATTGCAGGCTTTTCTGGTGCAGGAGTCTAAACTAAGTTGTTCACTGAGTCAGTCAAGAAGAGCTTGAAGGCTTCTTTTCCTAGAGTCACATGTCTGTTCCTAAACAAAAAAACTCTTATTTTCTGAGGCAATACATGTTTGCAACATCTGCTGACCAACTCCTTGAAATGTAATATATTTTTTTTAAAAACTCATTTTGGGTTTTCCTGTTTTGATCTTTGGTCTTTCCTTAATTTCAGAAGGTTCTAGAATGCTTATAGAGTATTAATGTGTGAAAATAACCATTTTTTCCCCTCAGAATTGCAAAATACAAAACCAGGAATAGTTGCCATTTCTTGAATGTTGTATCCTATTTCCTATTTTTTATTTTTTTTCCTTTCCTACCCTCACCCACCCCCAGAACCATTGCAGAATCTTCAGCCTGATACATTTTTCTCATCGCTGTATCTCTGTTCACTGCAGAGATATTATTTTTCCTTTCTCTCTTTCTTTAGTAAGCAAAGTAATCTGTGTCCTTGACCCCAACCCCACAGATAAATATATGGCTTGCTCATTTCAGTCTTCTATTTGAGGTGTATGGGGCCACCCTTTGCATCATCAGAGAGTAGTTCCCATTTGATCTTTCTCTTCTGATCAACCTGTAAACTTGCAGCTCAGTTTAGGAGCACTCAGATCTTCTAGCCTATTGAGATGCACAACTTTCCCTTGATGTATGCAACTGAGTAGTTATATACAGGAAATTAATTTAGGCATTCCATAATGACTTACTAACATCCAGATTGCAAATTCACGTTTTCAATTCTACAGTTCATACAATCTTTCTCAGCAAAACATATTTCATTAACTAGATTGAAGATACTTTTCTAAGTGGAAGTAATAGCAACCCCTTATGTTTTAGCGAATACATTTTTAATAGGAGCACAGCATATAATGACACAATGTGTTAGTGCATCCACAGTTCAGCTGAGAAGACTAGAGTTTCTAGTTCAGACCATTGAATGAAATTAATTGAGGGAGTGTTCCCATAATCTTGTCAGTTGCAAGGTTTGAGTTTCAAGGGGTATTGGGGTTCAAGGGGCAAAGTATTTCAAGGGTGTTTCAAGAAGTGATTAAAAGCAGGTTTTCAGTGCAGCTTTAGTTATTTAAAAAATTAACTTCTTACAAGGACTGAGGATGCGATGGTGGAAGACTGTGTCCTTTCAACACCCATTTATGTCACAAAACCAACAAAGACCAGTAAACAAATTTGAAGTTCTAGCGATGTTTGCCAACGAAAAACCTTTAGATTAGTACTAGAAATTGCAATTCACGTGACTCGGCAATCTTCCTATATAAACTTACCTAGCACTCACCTGTACTGCTTTTGGTGTCAGAAATCATTGATTTTTCCCTCACTTCTATGAACAATGAGTTATCTTACAGTACGTATGTAAATTTCAGATTTCTGCCCAAATACACTCATGTAATACGAGCTAGAAGATTTATGATAAATTTTGCAAAATATGAAACCAGTAATTCTGTTTATTTAGACACAAAGACTTCAGAGGTAAAATTAAATCATTCCAATATGTCAAGACTCATGTCTTGCCTAATGTTATGAATGTAGAGATAATATTCTAATGGCTTTATGCACCCTTTGATATATTTATGTGAATAAAGATAGAAATAATCAGAGGTATAGTCTGTGTTGTTACACACACAAAGGAAAAAAAAAAGAAAGAGACATCCCCATATACCCTCATATGCCTTTGTTCTTAAAAAAACATTGGAATCCAGAGCTGTTGTAAACATCAATTTTACTGGTGACTTTAAATTTTATTGGAAGCTGTTAATCTGTGTATGATTTTACTTGGATTTGTCTAAATTATTTTTTCAATTATTATTTTGATTAATTTTTTTTCCAGACCTAGGATGAAAGTTTTAAAATTCAGTTTTAATGCAAAATTGGTCATCACTGTATTTGTTTAATTCTCTATCTTTAGTATCTCACACGGAACACACTTAAATATATAGGATTTAATTTACCTTTCTTCTTTTAGTGGAGGATAATTTTGCTTAACTATCACATTTAATTTAGCATGAAAGTGCATTTTTCTTGTTTGATCTCTAGCCATAACAGACAAACTCTGTTTAAATACAATTCAGATCCAAAGCCAAAAATTCTGTTCAGCTGCCATAATACTGCTGAACATTTCTCCATTATTTATAATTTTCTTTTAGTTTGAATTCATGTGTTTAAGAAAATACTTAATAATGTCTTAATGTCAGTAATAAACTGACCTTACTGATTAACTGGTGACAAATGAACAGAACAGATACATTTTACTGTCAGAGACAGTGAATCTGTTATCAAAAAATTAATTGAAAGGTCATGGTAAAACCAAAGAAAATAGGAAAGGATACTCAGAAGTCCCTGCTATGGCACAGGGCTTAGTTGTTCCCATCACTGTACTGCGAAATAATACCATGTTTTGAACTTTAAATAGGTTAATTGTATCTTGAGCTTTGACATAGTATGTGCCCTAGTTTAGAATACTTAAAACTTTACCAACCAGCTTCAAAAAATCTTATCTGACTTCTTTTTGTTTTCCACAAACTTGCCTGAAGAGAATACACTAAATTTTCTGTTTGTGAAGTCCATGTGCTGTATATAAGTGAGATCAGAAATTGTCAGGAAATGTAACATTGAAGTGTTTTGAAAACCAGTAAATTTAAAAGCCATGGAGCATTTAAAGAAAATTAAGAATAACAGCCAAAACCTGATCAGTTCTTTGTAAACCAGTAGAAAGTAAGTGTTGTTTTGCTTTATTTGTTCTTGGTACTGTGAAAGCACTTTTTAGATTACTTCCTTCATGCGGGAAGAGTGGAGAGGCAGCTACAAAGGCACTGTTACAGTATTTCTCTGGGAATTAACAGAGAGTAAAAAACAGACAAAGATTAGTCTCATAACAATGTTTTCAGGGTCTATATAACTTAAATATGTCGTTGAAGTAGATTTTTTAAAAGTACAAAAGCTTTTTTTTTTTAAAAAAGTGCACACAGGGAAAGATAGGAAGAATATTGTGTAGAAGATGTAATCAGAGTGTGCACCACAGGTGATACATTTCCTGGGTACACCAGAGAACTTTGCCTTACATTTTCTAAGCACTTAAAGCTCTATAGACATATACCATCAGAATTTAGTGTTGTAGCCTTCTCTATATCAGAAGTTCCATGAAAATCTAATTTTGCAAACAACAATTGTGATATCTATCCATCAAAAAATGCTAAATATTTTTTAAAAGATAAATCTTAAGGCAGGTGTAATGATAAAGTATAATTAGAAAAAAAAAATAAAAATCAGTAAATGTACATGTTTTGGTTGTACCAGTGTAGTGACTGAGGTTCCTCAAAAATATGACACCTAAATATGTAATAGTTGATGTGACTGCATGTTCACTGAACTAAAGAAGATTTAGTTGCATAAATAACATTACTCACGTACACACGTTTCTAAATAGGAAACCAAGAGTGCCAACATGTTGAAAGATTTAATGTAACACTATGACCGCTAAGTAGAACTCCTTCAGTCACCTGGATGACTTCCACACTTTATCACAGCAAATTGTTCCCTCAGTAATAAAAATTACTGACTCAAAAATTACTGACTCAAAAAAACTTTATCATCTTAATTATACTCTAAAATTTCATAATGTTTGCGATATTTCTTACTTTATCAGCATCTCTGAATCCACTAAATATACTGAGGTTTCTCTGAATATTGTCACCTTCTTGCTACCCCAGATATTTATTATGTTGAATTCTGTTATAAGGTATACTGTAATTTGAAATTTTCTGGATGATATGATTCTGGATGATATGAGTCATGTTCAGAGATTATATTAATTCATGTGAACATAGTAGTTTTCATCCAAAAATAGTTAGCTATGGAAGAAAACCCCAAATATTCTTTTTAAGACATATCTTGCTCTTTGTTCTTTCTTCCAGGCTCAGTACTTTTTCTGACTTTTATTACAGTAGGTTTTCTGCCTGCATTGCCCTTTTCTAACTGCAATTCATTTATGAGTTTTCCCTGATATTGAAATGAAATTGAAAATCTAAGAAACCAGTAGCAGATCAAAGTTTTTGGAAATACATTTTTGCTGGTGTGTATGCAATGGCTTGTAAGTGCTATTGCATAAAATAAGCTGGCTTGTTCAAGTTTCTCCTCAAGTCAGCATTGGTAGATAACTTATAAACCATTACTTTAGATTTTCATGTCCCATGGATTGACTTGGAAACATTTTGAAAAATTGACGGAGTTTATTAAAAAGAACTTACTTTGTCCCTCTTTTGCATTCAGTGGATGTTTTTTCTTGTTCTGTGTTAATGGGGTCTCCTGTGCTAATGTGAAATACTAACACAAAGCCCAGAAAATGTCTTTCCAAATTGTCACCAGAATCTCTCCAAACAGTATGATAAATGTCAAGTTTCAATCAAAAAGTAAATGGTTCTATTCTGTAGAGACAGCAACTGAGCTGGTGAGATTCATGTTATTTCATATGCCATACACAGACAGGCTCAGGGAATAAGTAGCTATTGCAGATATCTAAAATGGCCAGAAATTCTGGCTAACTGTTCTTCCTGTTTTAATCTGAGTGTATCTACCTGGAACATTTCATTCTTAAGGATGGTTTAGTAGAATTTCAGACTTTATGTCTAGATTTTACATAGCTACAAGTTCTCTTGAAAGGGCACAGAAGCTCTTTAGTCCTGCTTTGAATGTACTCATACCCTTCTAGATGTCTACACAGGTTTAGGTTTGCCCATCCTCTTCTCTTGCAAGATTCATTTTTTGCCCACTTGGAGTAAATTCCAGCATCAGTCTCACTTACTTCCACTGTAAAACACGTCTGACAACTGAACTGACACCTCCAAACAAATTTCACACATTGTAGGTAGAGCTTGCTGGCCTTGTATGGCCTGTAGTTTAGGAGACAGATTTTAGTGGTGCTCTATCTGCACAGAGTAGGACTGAGAAATTGAAAAGACAGGTTTATTTTAATATTTATAACTTTTCTGCCTAGCAGCAGTGATGAATAAAGGCCTTTTGCAGATCCAATTTTTAGGTAGATTGGTTATATTACAAACTGAACTGTTGTCTTCTAGAATTTACTCTTTTTTCCAGTAAAACAGCCTGCAAGATGTTCGTATAGAACTAATGGAAATTGCAAGGAGACTGTGTGTTACTTTTATAGAGTCTGTAGAATCATAGAATGGTTTGGGTTGGAAAGGTCCTTCAAAAATCATCTCATTCAAGGCCCCTGCCGTCGATAGTGACATCTTTAACTAGATTAGTTGAAAGATATGAAGGATAATTCTTTTTCTCTGCCAGTGATGAAGCTAATGTCCTGTAAGCTCTGTCTATTCTGAATAAAAAATTGTAAATAGAAGGCTACAATAGAGAGAGATTGCCTTAAAATATTAATTATTATAAATATAATTAAAATTTATGCGAATTCTGTGATACCTAGAGAACTTAGATCCACAGAAATCTTTTCCAGCAGCTACTGTACCAAGCACACATGTGTGCAGGATCATAGCTGGGGCAGGGTTTGTCCAAGTATAGGACTAGATGTCTCCGGTGACCACTGTTGGTTTTGTTTCCCTTTAAGGACATTCTCTGAAATCTTAGGTTTTGTTGTTAAATTTGATCTGATTATGAATAGTCTGGAAAAAAAGCCCTGTACTTTGAGCTTGCTCCAGCATGTTGGTGTATCTGCATGTGCTCTGACTCACTCCAGACTGTGCTGTTGTGGATTATCACTTGCTTTAGCTTTTCAGTCATGTCAAAGTACATTTTTGTGATTGTCTGACGTTCGTGATAAAAAAAAAGAAAAAGATATATACTTCAATAATGATGAACCATTTTAGATCACATTTTACTTTTCATGTTTTGTTTGTTATTTGGGATTGAATGTATTTTACCTGGACAGCCTGAAAACAAGTATACAAACAAAATGACTGCTATGTTGGGTACACACAGAAAGAAATGTAATATTTTTATATTCAGAAAATAAATAGCATCAGACTTTTAAAGATACATGTGCAAAAATACTTTGAAAACAATACAGGAATATGAGAAAAACAAGGGAAATATAACCTGTCAGCCCTACCTTCACATGAAAACAAATCACATAATTCACAAAAGAAATCAAAACAATGAAGTAATTTTACTAATGTTCTTAGATGTGTGTATGTGCCAAAAATGCTTTGAAGCTTACAAATACAGAAGATACATGGAGGATTTGACTGAACATTCAGAGCTCACAGAAGGTCATTGTGGGTTGGACACATCCACTCTCATATTAATAAACTCCTTTCTGAAACAGAGGAGAGATTTGGAGATAACCCAATCAAGTTTTTGGAGTTGTTCAGGAAACTTGTAGTGCTTATTTTCTTCTGCTCTGCCTGTAGGAATAGTTGGAGATGGTTGCTGTGGTACTCCAAGACTTATTCTGGGAGATCAGGTGTTTGTAATTAACCAAATAAAGAAGCTTTTTTTAAAAGGGGGAGAACAAAGAGGAATTTCTTAGGGATGATTTGCTGGCTGGTGACTGCAAGATTTAAGGGAAATGGTCTTTTGTTTGTGGTTGCTTCTTCCTGCTGAAAGCAGGAGAGGTAACATCTGGAAAGTGCTCCTAAAAGCTTAATGTAGCTTTAGTTACCTCTTTTTTGCATATTTCTCAGGAAAAGCAGAAAGGAAGTAAAAATGTTCTGAATTTCCTTTGTGAACCCTAATGATGCTTCTCCAGTAGCATACCTGCCCCTTTGGGAGTGAATCTCCTGATCATCCCCACTCACTGTGGTTGTCCCTGTCCTGGTAGGACCTCAGAGAACATTGTAACAATTTCTTTCAGATGAAACCAAACAGGAAAGTGCATGACAGAAGCATGCATATTGTACTCCAATTTCTACTGGGCATTCAGTCCCTGGGAACTGACTAGGACAAGTCCAAACTCTCCTAAGAGCATGCATTGTCAACCTTCAGCAGCAACTGTTTCACTATACTGATTTTCTCCTAGGAACTAGCTCTACTATTGAAGACACTGTCTAAACTTATTAGCTGCACAAATTTCAAGACTCATACTAGAGCAAGTTACTTAGAAAATAAGAAATTACCTTAATACAAAGAAATGTTTCTTAAACAAGTATAATACCACTAGAAATCTTAAAATTGTACTAAAATGAGTAACATTCTTCACAAATGTTTTTCAAATAAATATTGATTCCATTGTCTTATTCCCCCTGATTTTGCTCATTCAGAGGGCTCTGTAAATTCTTCCAGGATGCAGATTTTTTCAGTTGGTAGTCCATGCATGAAAGCAAAGTAGGCTTCTGGATGCATTGGGATTAGTAGGAGGAATGGGACATTTTCAGCTCTGCCATGACAGTGCATGCAACCCGGTTAGCTGTAATTGAAAGACATTAAAGTCTGAAAGTCTTGACCCAGCAAACACAAAACTAGTAACTTTGCCATATTCTAATGATTACAGAATTGATTTTCCTTCTTTTTTTTAAAGATGAAACCCAGTACACTCTGCAATCATCTTCCATGGAAAGGTGCATGCCACTTCTGAAAATCAAGTATTAAGTGTACATCTGATGGCAAGAATCCTCCCTCTATTAAGTGTACATCTGATGGCAAGAATCCTCCCTCATCATTTTATATTGCATTTCGTCTGTCAGAAGCCAAGACCTGACTGACAAGAGGTGTGATAAACCACCCTCCAGTCCCCAGTAGGGTGACAGAGATGCTTATGGTTGCATTGTCTGCATTACACTTCTGACAGCTGAGGTTAGAGATCACTCTTGAAGGTTGTCATACTCTTTTTTTCCATGAAAAAGAAACTTATTCAAGCTCTAGCTCCCTTTTTTCACTCTTTGTTGCAATATATGGTGTCAGTCTATTTTTAGCATTATCCACTTAATTCTGGCCCTTGAGACATCTGATTGAAAAGAGAATGACAATGTGAAGATAGCTACTGATGATAAAAAGTAAACGGATCATTTTACCATTCCACCACTGATTTTCAAATCTCTAATACTTGGAAGCCTTTTGTGATGCCCTCTGGAACACTTCCCACCACAGCCCATTCCTTGAGGGAGGTAAATGGAGTTCTTCTGTTAAAAGAGCTGTCAGCTTGATAGAAGGGAAACGGGCATTGTATATGTAATGAAGGTACAAACTATTTTGGCACAAAATTGTAGCAATTTCAGAATAGTCTACATTTTGTGCAATCATAAGCCTCTAAGAAGTGCTTTAAAATGCTTTGTTGTTGTTGGACAACTTTGAATTGTTTTGAGATAGGGATATCTGCATTTGGAGTTAACCCCATTTCTTTTCCGTAATTTTCCTCTCCCTGTGGACATTTGTTCCATTATTGGAATAGCATCATTTAACAAGTGTTTCTACAAGCATTAATACCAGTTTCCCTGATCTTTCTTTCATTGGTTACTGACTTTGGTGTTTAAAATGAGGCAAAGTTTATTTCAAACTTTTCCTGTTTTGAGGGCATTTCTCTGTCTATTTTCCTTCTTCCACATGGGCTGACTGTGACAATTAATGCATATGCTGCTTCTGCATTTTTCCTATTGTTACCAACACCTATGGGGTTGTGTCTTTCTCTACAGGCTATTTTAGGACCTCACTTCTCTGCAACCTGTTTTATCCTGACCAGTTTTGATAAACTACATCACTTAGGTCAAGAATCTAAGATATAGGGAAAGAAAAACATGGCTACATGAATCTGAGAAGCCAAGTTAAAAATAGGAAGAACATTTACCTGACTTACTTTACTTTCCAGTCTCTGGCAGGCCTGAGTCTGAAACTAATGGAAATTTTATAATAGGACGATTCAGGAGTTTTTAACAAAATCCACTCAGCACTAAGTCCCATACCAGCTCCAGGTCTATTGAGATGCCTTCTGCCACATTTCCACTAGGCACCTCATTATATTTTTGCTTTTGAGAAAGACGCTGAGAAATACTAAATTTCGCACAGGAATGCAAAATAGCTTACCTCTGAGACAGTGACCAGTCTTAGGCAAAATTTACTCTGGATCCATATCCATACTGGAGACCACTGTAAAGTAAATGATTATTGACATCGCATATTCTGTGCCTGAATTTTACCAAGGTTATGATACTGAACCTTATGGAGAGCTTAGAAACTGGTTTCAGAGTCAACAGGATCTGAGGACTTGGCAAGAAATCCTACAGCGAAAGATTCCGGGACTAAGAGTCCCTGTGAGATAGAGTTAGATTGAAAGGGTAGCCACACAGTCAAATGAAGTTGTTGCCCCTCCAAAAATATAGCTAACTATATATACACATATATATAAATATATACCTTGAGGACATACGAAAATAAAATGGAAAATTGAGACACAGTTTCTAAGTCTGTGGAAAAGGGGAATCTGTAATGCTGGTGTTTTCAGTGGATAGTTCAAGTCCAGTCAGCAACCTAGCAACTGGACAACTAAACTGTCTTAAAATAAAATCAAGTACTCCATGAAGGTACCTGTCAGCATCCTGAAAGAGAGAAATTGGAGTTTGTAGGAGAGAAGGAGGAAAGACACCAAATCATATTTGTTCTTTGGAAATGGATGTGAAAGAAGTTTTCCTACCACCGTAGGTCTGAATGTTTTGGTCAAATGGCAGTAAGGCATTCAGCTCTTTGCTTCCTTAAGTATCTTTGCCAGCAATTATCCTCTTTGTAAGCATTCTTTTATGTGTTTGATCAAAGAGTGATAAAGAGAAACCTATTTCAGTGTTTACAGTCCATCCACCTAGGACATTTGTGTCTGCCTGCAGTGAATACCTATATGTCTGAGAATATAAGGTTAACAAGAGCCTAGAGTACCTGATCCTAGTATCCTAGGACTAATAAATAACAAATTTAGATGCAGATCTCCTTAGACTGAGGAGGGAATTGAAAAAGACAAGAGGGAAAATACATTGTATAATTTTTTTTCAGATATTTTTGTTGTTTTGTTCATTTTTAAGATAACATGATTCCAGGTCAATTTTTATTTTTTAGAAAAAAAAACAACATCGTCTCTTCCCAGGATTCATCATCATCAGCTGAATCAACTGCTTACTTTTACATCTGTCATCTCCTCCTCTACAATTTGAATTAAAGCCTCAAAGTAGACTTTGATAACACAGAGCACAGGAACAAAATTTACCAGTTTTCTTGCTAAGTCCATGGATGCTCCCAAGAGTCATTGCCTTCTGAGCAGCAGCTGGATGTTCACTGTGCTGAATCAAGTACAATGAGAGTAGAAACTGTATGCACTGCTCTAGCAATTGTTCTGGGAACACCCTTGAGACATTCTCAGCTCAGTAATCTCTTGCAGAAGGATTCAAATTGAATCTGTCAGTTCTGCTTACATACTTATAAAAAGTGGCTTTAATTGATGATTGACTAGATTAACATTTTACTTATAGTACTTACATGCACAGAATTTCAGGTTACCTGTTCTCTAAAAGAAAAATTCTCACTTACTCAGTGGTGGAATGGGTTAATACCTGCCTGGTATTTACTCTCCTCTACTCTCTTTGTAGTCTTTTACTATTCATTTGGTATACATTATCTGCTGAGGTATTTTCAACAATACCTTGTGAAGGCCACATGGTATTTGCTTCACAAGTTATACTATTAAATTATGGTAATTTCCTGGAAAATTCTGTAATATTCAGTCTTAGTACTCTGAAGCAATGCTTCAAGTAAAATGGATGGTGTGAAAAGGTGTTGGTTAAACTGAAACTAAGTCTGTTTTGCCTGCAAAGTAACCATTAATTACAGTATGTAATACACCATAATAAATATAATAAATACATCATAGGTAATTCTGCCATCAAAAAAAAGTCTTTTGAATCAACTTTTGTGAACCTATTTAATTTTAATTTCTAAAGAAAATGTAACTGTAGTTGGATGCTTAAGGAAATAGAAGAAGCCAGTTTGGGTTTTTTTTCTTCTAGTGCTTGTAGTATCTTGTTGTGGAAACTTGCCTGTGGCAGGGTTAATTTTATTTCCAAGGAGCTTGTAATTCTTTTATAAAAATGTGTTCAGAGTTGAAGATGGGCCAAACCAGTTCTCCTACTGAAGACATTGTTTATGAAGCTGAACTAAAGAAATTCATTATGTGCCTTAAATAAAGGATCGGTATAGCAAATTCAGTGAAATGGCAACAAAACTTCATTTTGCCATACAAAACCCTTGAGTCCCATACTGGAAATTTCACAGATGTCTGCTACGTGGTTGAAAGAACATCTGAAGAGAAATACTTTTCCACAGTCCTACTTTTAAAATTTGGTGTTCTATGCTTATATTTTTAATTCCAGAAACTGAACAACAGCAAAGCACTAAAATAGAAAGAACAATGTAATTTACAAGAAACTAATTAATTTTGCTTCACAAAAAGCATTTCAACAGAAGAAGGTGTGTTAAGCAAATGTTGTATTTAATTCATACCTGTGGTTGTGCTCATGAGTCTGTTTCCTTTCCCTGGCTACAATGTAATTTAAGAATAACCTTATTGAAATCCATTAAATTTCACAGACACAAATAAAAGGAGAATATGACTGGATAATTATCATTCATAATAAGTAAGTTTAATACATGGGCTATTAAAGCTGATTAAAAGTGGAAGCCATAGAAGGCCATTTTTGCAAATAGTCACTGGATTTTGAATTCGAAAAGAAGACATTAAATAGTCTCACTGGTTTTTTGCTTCTTCCCTATCTTCTCGTTGAAGGAAGAAAAACAAGGAAGGAGTAAAGGGTAGCAAAAGAGAGAATCAGAGTTCAAAAGATTTGCTTTATTTCTTCTGAAGTCTGAGAAAGAAATTTCCCTGACTGATACTGTTGGGTTTCTTTCTGTTTTAAGTGAAAGGCTGTTGATGCTTCTCTTTGATTCCAACAAGAGCTACTAGTCACGATGGATGAGCTGTTTTCATTTCATCTGTGCTGGCCCATCTTTCTTTTCTTCCTTATCAGGCAGTTTCTCAAGGTATCCACTTTATGAGCTTATAAGACACAAGTGCATATGGATTATATTGTTTACATATACTCTGCGAAATATATACATCAATGCACATACTAGAAATTTAGAATCAGATCTAAGTAGCTTATTTTTAGTATACATTTAGCCTCTAAGAAAAGTATTAGTTGCACTATTGCATACTAACATTTTGATCTACCTAATGCATGCCAAAATTGTTCTCAGTTTGCGTTGTCGATTTATACGCAAGGATAAGTATTTGTAAATTTCTGTGAATGTGAGTGAAGAGATTTAAAAAATTAGCCATCATATAATCTTGGTCTGAATATTTCTTTTTCCATTTGGAAGGATGTGGTTAAAGCATCTTGTGAAGGCAGGAAAATAGGAAGAAATATGTATTTTAAAACCATAAGGAAAGATTACACCTGATGATTTATTGTATCCTGAGGATAAAATTATGAAACTTCACGAATATTATTTAACTTTCAATATAAAATGACTGCATAGTATTTAGGTAAGTGGGATAGGAAGGAACCTTTATGACTGTGTTTAGGAGAGTCATAACGAAAGAGAAATACAAGTTTCAGACGTTATTCCTGACTTTTCCTCATACCACTTTTTGCAAAAGTGTTTCTGAGACAATCCTCATTGAGTTTTATTTGTTGTTTTCTTGTACCCACATCTCTTCATTTGGGTACAAAAGTGGAAGCAAAAACTTTACAAAATTAGATCACCAGCATGTTTTACTAGCTTTCCATCTGCAAAAATAACTACATGAAATGCTAGGCAGCTGATGAAGTCCCTCTTTGTTTTTGAAAGGCTATGTTGCTGGTCTGGCAGGGCAAGAGATGGAGCAGAAGAGGGAGTTGTTGTTTTCTGTTTTAGACAAGGACTCTTCCCTGAAGTCATGTTCAACATGTACTATTTAAATGCAGAATCCAGGGCGGGGAAAAAGGAATTCACCTTTTTCATCTCTAGAGCATGTCTTCTCTTTTGAGTAAGTCTTTTGTAGTGGGCTAGAGGGAAGAGAAAGTTTGAAGTGTCTTCACTGGTGGGATTCATTAGTAGGATGACTTTTCCAAGTTTGGCAGGTGGCAGGAACATTGTGACATTTGTGTCTTAACACTGGAAGAAAAGTCCTGTGTTCCTGTTCATGTGTGGGAAGCGACTGTATTACTATCAGCATATTTTTGACAAACTAATGAGAAAATCTGCAGTTTCTAAGAGGGAAGGGAGTACAGTGTGATGTGCTGTGTCACACTTCTGTGCCACATTTTCCTCCACTCCCCAAAGGACTCCATGAGAGTAAGACCTCTTTACACACTTACACACAGTCTCTGGAGGCAACTCCTGTCATCAATAAAGGAAAGGTACCCCTATAAGGATGATACTGAATGCTGTTCAAGCAAATGGACCAACATAGAGAAAGGTGTTAAGTACCTGAGAGAACTGGCTGTGAAAGAGGTGTTTTATGGTGACTGGGATAAAACTGTAAATCCTGATGAAATGTCATGCAGACAACCTATGTTGCAGAAGTTTTCACGGAGTGCACCACCAATGTATTCCCACACTTTATCAGTACTGATCTGGGCAGGAGTTTGATGATGATTCATTAACTGTAAATGAAGTGGCTAGCAGAATGCAACATGACGACAGTCTCTCTCGTCCCCTAACTAGCTGTAGAAAAACTGACTGAGAAAACTGAGAAGATGATTGAGAAAAATGAGAAACTGTTTGACAAACTGTCTAGGATGGATTGAAGATCCTATTCTTCCCCTCCATGGACCAATGTTGCAGCTGTCAGGAGAAGACACCCTCCTATGAGACCAACTCAGAGGAGACAGAACACACTATGAAATATCCTGAGGTTTTGCCTCTGTGACTATGGAGAGGACATGAGTAAGTGGGATGAAAAACCTACCTGGGCCCTTCAGGCACAAGTAAGCGAGTTGCAAGGTAAAGCAGATAAAAGACAGAATTATTCCAGGAGGTCTGCTCCTCCAGTTCGTAGGGGGCAGTTCTCCGGTCCAGGTAGAAACTCATCTGCCAATTATAGACATTAGAGGTGCTCTGCCTTCAGCCAGGAGGAGGAGAGGGATAACTGAGTTTATTGGACTGTCTGGATTTGATGGCCTGGCACATTAGAGCCACATCCTGTGTCACCAGGGCCCTCACCTCATTCACCAATGGGCCCGCATGTTCCCTAGCTGTCCTAGTCACTCATCTGCTTACAGGGGTCTTGCTTGTTGCCTTTGACATGCCATGTTGGAATCAGTTATGGCTGATTTGGCTTTCCTAACTTCATCGGATGCTCAAATGATGTCTCTGCATTCCTTCCAGGCTGTCTCCATACACTTTAAATAGCTGTTTCCCCACAACTATTTTTTATTTGTCCATATGGAGATATCAACAGTAACACAAACCTGATTAAAACACAGCCTCTCTGTATCACTCTAGTGAGTGGAAGACCCAGTCCTTCATGCTGTAAATTTTCTGCCATAGGCAACACATAGACAGCACTTCAAATGTATTTACATATACTCACAGAACACAGTAACAATCGAAAAATATGTAATTAGGTGTACATATTAAAAAGTTGATTAACTAACCTATTGCACACAGTTGTACCATCAGGACAATATGTGAGATGATGTACTCTGACACTCCTGTTTCTCTCTCAGAAATAAATGTTGTTGCTTTCTTGAGGGGGAGCATATGCTGCTTTGCATCAATATATTTTAATAGCTTGATCTACTTATTTAAACTGGCAGCCTGCTCACCAGTCATCTGGTGGTAGATCACGTTTATTCTGAGATTACAGATAGTTCATTTATGTCTGGACTTCTAATTGCTTTCATGCAGTCTATTTTACTGTTTTTCTCCTCCATGTCACTCAGCAGTGCAGCAAATTTTACTATTTCATTGTCTAGCTCAAAACATGCAAAAGGTGCTAGAACAATATTAGGAACTGACTTGGAAAGAAATTCATTGTGATGTAGGAATATATACTGAGTTTATGATAAGAAAATATATCAGAAGGCTTTATCTGGAAGAGGTAAAACAGCAGCCATAAAATGCTTTTTAAATGGCACATTATGCTCTGATGTAGCATTTTTTATAAGAAAGGTTTTAATTCTCACAGTGGTTGTGCGCAATTTAATTAATAATGAGACAGCTCCAGCAGTACAAGGTTTTATCTTTAATTTTAAAAACATATGCTTAGAGCACATGCCTCAGTCAGTTCAGGGATCTGGTCATAATTACTTAGAAATTTTTTTATAGAAAGGCAGAAGTAATTCTAGACTGTTTAACAAACAGCTTTCACTGAAACAACATGAGTTTATGTAACATGGTGTGTCTTGACACAGTTCTGGAGAGCTGTTTACTGCCGCTTGTAAACTGCTTTGCAGGGGGTCCTGTTATGTGCAGTTGTAGATGTAGCAGAGGACTGAATAGTATTTAGACCAGGTCTGTGATTTACTCATCCTGGCAGGTGATGCCCATTTACTCACAAGTTTAGAACAACTATTAGGCCACTTCTCTACTGACTCCCTACACATGCTGTTTTTCTAGGTTCATTTATTAGGAAATACTTCTGGGCTGTCAGAGCCGTCATTCTTCTAGACTGACTCTTTGAGCATGACCTTCTAAAAGTAGAAGAGAAGGCTTCACTAAGATGGAAACTGCAGAGAGCATTAGAGATGTGTATTTTGACAGGCTTGGAGAAGGGAGAGGGGATGGTGTCCCATCAGTTTGTAAGAGGATAACTGGGACTTCTCTGATCTTGTAGGTGTAAATAAGACCTTAGGTCTAACTGCTTGCTGGTTAATGTTTCACTTCTGAATCTATTGCTTCTTTTTCTGGCTCCTTTTTTGAGATTATGTTGTATTTATCATATTCTAATTCTGTTTCCAGTAAAGTATCAAATGTAAAGATATGGTGAAATTAGACTGAAACTTGACCTTGGTGCAGCACCTGAATTCCGGTAGAATTCAACCTGCAGTTTCTGCTGCTTGCTCTTTTCTGCTATCTTCCCTGAGATAAGCCAGTGTCATTTTCATGGAGGCAATACTACTGTGAATATGCATATTGTTGGCTTTGAACAAGAAATGGTGATGTTAAATATTGATTCATGGCAGGCTGTTATCTTGAAAAAAACACCCCGCGCTTCCAGAACCCTGTCTTTGTGTACTTTTGGCTGAAGGTCTGCCCACAAAAAGCTAATTATAAGGAATAGCTGATGACTGACTTTTCTACAAAAACTAGTGAGCAAATATAGCTGACAGTAAATATGTAATTCCAGACTGTCAAATGTCTGCTTGGATATTTTCAGTGCTGGAATATGCTTCTGCCTGCTTCTTTAGTTTTTGTCCCCGTTTGAGTGACACAGGTCTAATTTCTAGAGAGACCTGAGCACTTGACCCAGGCTGACCAACAGGATTATTTCATACCATGAACATCACATTCAATATAAATTAGAAAAAATTGCTGTGTAGCTCTTTCTCCCTTGATGATGTCAATCCAGAGAACTCCTTGCCCCAGTGCCAGACCCCTGAGGCCTTCCCTTCCTTCTGAAGCCATTGCGCTCGCAGTGTCCGCCATTTGCTGTCCCTACTGGGAGCGCACAGCTTCCCCTGATAGAACTGGCTGAGTATAATCGTTGTGCATTAAATATTAGTATCAAGATCAATATTTGTTCTTCAGTATTAGTTTTATCCTATTAAATCTTTTTATGTTTCAATCCTCAGGTTTCTTCATTTTTTCCCAATTCACCTTCCCAGGTGGGGAGTCATCCGGGGATAGAATAATTGCCTGAACAACAATAAATTGTTGTAGGCTTCTCAAACCATAACAGTTGTCCTTTTATGTACATGAATGTGGTTAAAGTTCTGTTTCACCTGTCGTGGCATCTTCTCCTGCCCTTTTGGGGAAAATGAGTCAGAATCTGGCATCCTTTTACTACCAATTTCTAGATTGAAAGTACTGAATTAAATTGGCTGAAATCTCAGCTATGGTAATCTGCTTTCCCAGGAAGACTGGACATATAATTGTCTCTTCAATTGCAATTTCTCAAAGATCACTGCATATAACTCTCTCTGGGCACTGTGGCAGTCTGATTATTTCAGAGCCTTCTGAACTTTCCATCTGCCTGCTTAACTTTATGATGCACTAAATTCTTGATCTAAAGTAAGGCTGGTTTTGAGGTCTGCATGCGTTATTTCTTTACAAACTAAGACATCTTTAGACTTTGTGTACATTTGGCAATTACTCTTTTTTCTGTCCTGCTTCTGTAATATGTAATCTGTACCAGGTGTGAGATGTCCTTTTAGAGGAACTATGTGAAAAAAAACATCTGTTGCTGTAACACTCAGCACGTGCGTGGACTGCTAGACTCATTGACCCTCGCTTCTGTGCTGTTGGTGTCATTAGCATATTGCATATTTCTAGTCCCAGGAAGCACTAACTAGGGAAAGAAAACATTGTATATGATGAACTCCAAACGTTATGCCCTAATTTCTCAATGATGGAGATGATTGTGTTTCCAGCATTGGATGAGAGTGTAGAACTAGCTCTAGAACTGAAACAGCGCATGTTTTGAAGCATCTGTAATCCTTTAGTATCATATTTATTTTTTTGTTCTAAGTTCCCAGGGGCCTTTACTCTCCAACCGCCCCTCATGTTTCACATGTGTTTAAGTGTGGAGGTGAATCTCCTACTGAGCGGCATCCTCATGAGATCTGTCTAAATCAACGAAGAAATGATGAAACAGAGTTAATACCAAATAAAAGAGAAGATAATTATTTTTTTGTATCTGTTTTTCTGGTCATGAGTCAGGAAAAATTAAGTGAGAGATCAGAATGTCCCAGAGCACAAAAATACCTAAAATAAATATTAGCAATCTTTTACTGAAATTTTCCACATAAAATTTCCATTTTTCTTCCTTATTATATCTAAAGTATATTTTAATCAATACGCACTTAATTTTCCTTTATAAAGAATGTAATACTCAAAGTGATAGAGGGGTGTGGTGGGATGGACAAAACTCCAGCCTGTGCTTATTTAGGATAAAGATGTATTTCTAGTTAACAGAGGGTGAGGTTTTTCTCTCTGATGATTTTTGGCTGCTTATTGACTTTTGCCTCAAAACGATTTTTCTTCACTATGGTAGCAAAAGAGATACCAGGACTGAATCCCATCAGCTAATAACAAGAAAAAATGATGAGAAATGTAATCTCTATTGTAAGAGAGATAAAATGGTGGATTGTTTGGTTGTTGATTTCTTTTTCTTTTTATGAAGTGGTATAGCAGGATGCATTGCCAAAATGATCTGTGAGGATCTAGAGATTATTTTTTTTAAATACAGGGTAGAGAAGAGTGGTTACTTCAGCTTAACAAACCTTAATGTTTTGAAAGTATCTTTAAACATAGTTGAATAAATAGGAAAAAGGATGAACAAGTTAATCCAGAAACAGTTACGGTTATTGACAGAGAAACAAATGGTAAAAAAGTATGCCAATAATAAATGAACATTAGGAGCAGGAGGGAAAGTTCCCTGACCTTATCAGCAGTAATGCTCTGAAACGCCCTTCCAATGAGAATTGTAGATGTGAGAGACTATGCTCCTTTAAGGACACATCCAATTATACAAGAAAGGGATTATGTGATAACAACATCTGTGTTAGGTGCACAGGAAGAACTGGATGCTTCAGTCACCAAGTCCTGTTCCCTGTCAGGTCAGCAAACAGAGGCACCCTGGGTTACTGAAGATATTCACCGGTTTATCCTTGAATGGCCAGAAAAGGATCAGATGAGGCTTTGGATTCCCTTCTCAAAAATGCAGGAAATGATACTGGCAAGTTTGCTTAAAGATGGCTGCTGAGGCTTTTCCAAGCTTTAATCCTAGTGAAAATCAGTGCTAACTAGATGTTCAGATTTGAAGGGGCTCTGCTAATTTAGCTGTGATTCCTTTAGTCACCAGCTGGTCTGCAAAGCCAGCCAGCAGTTTTCTAAATTACTATTTCCCAAGGTAGTCAGGAAAAGTGTTAGTTCTTGGAATAGCTGATGTTAAACCTTTTTAGTCTAAAAGGGGGAGGGAACTTTGTTTATTCATTTTTTTACTTTGTGATCAATGAGTTTGTGCAGAAATAGTAGGAATTCAGAATTCTTAAATAGTTTTGTCTGAATTACTTTGGATCAATGCTCTGCAGTCCCTTGAGCATAGTTTTATTTAAGTGGATTGAAAACAACACCAAATGCCTGCAGCTCCCTCCATGCTGTAGTCAAGTCCTTATTACTCAATTACACGCTTTTACATTCATTTTATGTTAATTCTCCATTTTCTATCCACTACATATCTGCCTCCACCCATTTCTGTGTTTTTTCCCAAGACCTTCAGATATTCTGCTTGGAATTTGTCTTGCAGATTTACGGTCTTAAAACCCTTATAGTTTACTTTTCTTTGGTTCAATTGTATGTCTTCATGGTAAGTCACCATTTTAACTGTACAAACTAAGGCAGAGTGCTAAATCAAATTTCAGAGTTAAAAACTGAAGCATCTACAGCCATATTCCATCAATACGTTCCATATGTACACATTCCATCAGTATGTATTCCATCAACAGGCTTGGTGAATGTCTCCCTGCATGGGCTTTGCTGACAGAGCAAGTTGCTAATTGCTAACTTTTTGTAGCTTCAAGATTGGGGCTTGTCTTAATTCCAACTGTTGGCTGCAATGTCTGTGTACTCAGTGATGTTTCACCACAACTATTTATTTTTTTTCCTCCTTTAAGGTATAAGTATTTCGCATTACCAAATTTGGACTAAAATAGTAAGAATATAGTCATCTGTTTTTCATGCATATCCATAAAAATCTTGCCTTGTACTCGTGTCTTCTTTTTTCTTTAAGCACTCTGGGAAAAAAAAATCACACCACTTCCATAGGTTTGAAAAAGGGTCTTTGCTTTTGAGCATTAGGTTTTTCATTGCCTCTTTGTGCTACAGTTTTTGCATTTATACCAAAATAAGGGATTCTTGAAGTCTCTTACAACATACATGGGTTTTTATTTTTTTAAAAAAATCTTTTTCTTAAAGTTGCATCTGTTCTAGGGCCTTTCCTGTACTAATCTTCACTTAGCAAATGTTATCAAACTACGCATTTGGAAATCTAAATAATCTGTGACATTACTAAGATATTACACAATCCTGTTTAGCCTTGTTCCTGTTGTTATTTTCAATTCCTGTCCTCCTCTGCTTCTTGTATGCATGCACAGACTATTTAAACTGCATTCTTAGAGTACAAAATTTCTTCTTTATTCATGACTTCTTGTGTTTTGCTGGTGCTATATAATATTTCCATACTACCAATATCTAACCATAATAAAAATCTGCTGGAGTTAATGACAAATAATTTTAGAAAGAACAATTTCAATTTTTTTTTTTTTGTTACAGTATATTCTCCTTTTAATCCTCTTTACCCATTTAGAGAAGAGGAAATTACTTTAGTGTCTAGAACATCACAAAATATCTCTAATGGAATTGTCTAGGAATTGTATAAAAAAGTGTACATCTTTGAAAGATTTGTTTGCAGAAATTCATGACCATAAGGATACACCAAAGTTCATTCTTTGAATAAACTCATAGAAGTTATCAATTATGTGGAATATAAAATTTAATTGAAAATGATCAAAACAAAGTGGTAAGAAACAGAGCTTGTATGTCATGAGGTATAGCCAGGATGTTTTAAAGAACATATCTCACATACAGTGAAAAAGCAAAATTTGCTTTTTGCCATTATTTTTGTGCTGCTAGTTGTAATCTGTAGATAATCTTGTTCTTTACTGTCATCCTTACTGCTTACTATGTATTTTTTTCTTTCTTTTTTTTTTAAGCAAAACGTCATGTCTTGAAGACCAGTTTAACAGGTGCCATTTATCCAACTTTTTCTGAGCTTACATCTATAAATTGCCTCATATTCACCTCCAGATCCTCTTCATTCTCATAACTCCATTGTCCTTAAGGAAAAGACATAAAGTAGCCAGAGAAAATTCTGTCAAACTTCCTCATTTGTGAGCATCCAATAGCCCAATCAGATAACTTTGCAAAATTTCCCCCTTTGATTGACAGCATGTGATACAACCCTGTTCCTCCTAATGAAAACATAACATTTTCATTTGAAATCTGCCCATAATCATAAAAGGTCCATGTCAAGTGCTTTCTCTTATTACTTGAGAGGTAGCTTCAAGTGGTCCCCTTTCTAAAGCACATCCACTTCAGCACTTTGCTTTCTGCAGTCTCAGTTTAGGGGCGAATGATACCATACTTTTGAACTATAGTCAAAAGATCCTCTTTTGCAGCCTTTTTACTTTAGCTGTAGGTCTCACTGGTTGTCTCTGGTTTACTGCTGAAAGTAGAATGATGTGCCATTAAAAGCAGCTGAATAATTTACATGCACTAATAATGTAAAAGCCTTGCAGCCGTCTTAGGGAGAGCTCTGAAACAGAAGAGACATGGTGAACACAACAAAATACATTTTTTCAGGAGGAAAAAAAAAACAAAACAAAAAAAAAATCAAACAAAACCACCACCACCACCACAACAATAAAACAAACAAGCAAAAAACCTCCAGAATTTCACGCATCCTTATAGAACAATGAGCTGCACATTCCCAGTGCAGTCTGTTACAGATTACAGGGATTGCCTCAAACTGACTGCTCTCTCGCTCCACTTACTGACATACTCTTCCAAAAATAAAATGTGGATATGCATGTCTAACCAAAATACAGCTTTTAAGAATGTGGCATTATTTAAAAAAAAAATAAATTCCCTTTGATGATGGTTCATACCAACAAAATGGGTTTCAGGAAAGAAATAGGTACATTGATGTCTTGTCAGATGACTAAGTGAATATTTTTGTCTAAATATTACAGTATTGGCTACTTTCTGGTCTTATATAATAAAATAATCCATTGCTTCCTACTAATTCTTATATCAGAAGTAGGAAGCAAGTTTGCATTTTAGATCATTTCAAAGGCCAGACTTCCCTTGTGTTGAATCTAATATCCAAAACCTTAGTTATGTTTGAATGAAATTTTGCAAAAGGCATTACCTAATGAGAGTCTGTTTCACACTGTGTTTCTACACTTTATTTCTATGGCAATATTGATAATTAATTAGATACAGTTTAAATGCTGAAAGGGAAGAAATTAAGGGGATTATGCTGTTGCGTTTTCAATCGTGTTACCTATTACTGAGCTAGTAAAATTGCAATTAAATGTAATTTGGAGAGTTCATCACATTGTAAATTTTGACCAAGGCCTCTAGCAGTTTATTTGTGACAAAATGTTCCTTTGTTCAAACTATTCTATTTTTAACTAAATGTTATTCTGTTAACCTGGCTCGTCTGTTCAGTTAGCATATGAAAGAGCAATCTATAGAGTTGAAAAATGTTATGAGATAAGGTAATTTCCTTTTACCTTTTTTTTAAGCAATCTAAGTGTGGGAAATATTCTAGTATCTGAGCTTATTAACAGACATCTCTTCCCCATCCCAGCCACTGGGTATTGTATATTTATTTTGTCTTTGGGTTTATGGCTAAACGCCAAGTTGAGCTGTAATGCCTGTGACACCTAAATGATGTTTTGGTCTTGCGGAAGCAAGAGTCCTAACTAGGCACCGAGTTGAGCAGAGACACCACAGGAGACCAGCACGTGGCTGTTTGCATGGGGTTTTGGGGTGGCAGCAGAGTTAGAGAGGGGATATGTTGAAAATCAGCTGGTTCTTGGCATCTCCACTCACTCACAGGAAGCCGACAGGAGGAAGCATATGTGTACAACCTGCACGAGAGCCCTGTCATACGGACTGTCCTTGGTGAGCTCAGGAGCTCTCGTGACGGGCAGCTGGCAGGTAGCCAAAGTCAATTAGCTGCAGCTAGTGTTATATAAGTAAATCCTTAAATAGAAAGCAAGTGCTGCAATGGCTCCTGCTTTCTTCTGGCTGGCCGTGATGTTAACAGGGGAAAGGAGGTATTGCCAGAACATCTCTAGATCATGTTGGGGCTGAATTCAGAGGCAAGAGGCTCTAGAGAGCAACTGTATATCAGAGGGAGCAGTGTGGTCCCCTACCTCCTCTCCTGGCAGCTGCACTGAACATTCTTCCTAAAAATCAGGCCAGCACTGCTTATTTAAGATGAGAAATCATTATGTGCAAGACGAAGCATACATCTGTTAACTACTCCCAAATGTATTTCTGTCAAGAATCATCAAATTTCCATATTTTACAAATACTGTTTTTCTTACCAACCCTAAGCAACCAGTGATATGAAGCCTTTTAGGATAAAGAATTAAATACTGGGAAATCTTTTACAGATTTTTACATCATTTACTTAGATAATCCCACTTTTGGTGCTTTTTTTCGCTTACAGGATTTTTGATGTAAAATATACCAATTTCATGTATCACTTTGGTTTCTGTTCTTGAGTACTTGGCAACATTTTGCTATTCCTGTTAAGCGTTATGTTGAAGTTTTTTGTTCTGAATTTCTGCATTCCTGAGTCATTTAAAATTCCAGATAAATGTGGCAGCTCTAATATACATCAGGGTAGTGAACCTTGCCATGATGTTTTGATGAGAAGTCAAACCTAACTGTTAGTTTGTCTTTGGGATGCTAATTACTGGGCCCAACTAACATAAACAAGCAAAGGTTTCATGGCTTTTCCCTACAGTGCCATCTGAGGTGGGGCACGAGATGGAAAATGAAGAGAGCAGGGAGGCTGAAAAAATTGTAAAAGAATGTGAAAGAATAGGAAATGCTGTTTGGAATATAACCTTTTATAATATGTACAAAAACAGTGGTGTTCATCCAATTTAAAATAATCACTCCAGATGCTGGTGTACATGAAAGTGAATCCATAAAGCCTCGGTGCTTGAAATGGGAAAATACAAGGAACTGATGAAGCCAGACCGAGAAGTCAGTGGAGGAAAGAGGAGAGCAGGAACTAATGTTCAAGTTCTTCAACAGAGTTTGCATAGCTTGTAGTATTTTGAAAACTTTGAATAGGCAGGACCTTCTTGTGGCCCATTGTGATGGACATATGCATATCATATACAGATCACTGATTCTTTTCTTGCTATAGTTTGCAAGCTTTGCGTCCTTCTTCCTTACCCTTCAAACTCTTCATGCTCATGTTAGCATACTATACAGCATATATCCTTTTGTTTTTCTGGTTATATTTTCTAGCAAATAGCATATCTACACTTTACTTTTCATTAACTTCAGGTGTTAAAATTGACAAATCAGAAGACGAAGCTTCAGTGTATTTTCTTAACCAATGCTGATATTAAAAGTAAGGAAGTGCTTTGTGGTTTTTTGGCTGAAATGAACTATCCCAAATACTCTGAACTGAAAAATATGGAGCTAAGTATGGACTTTTAAAGAAATCTGCTATAATCTGTGATATATAAAATAGTTTCAATTATTAATTCTACATACTGTATTAACTATAAATTATTGACGATTATCTGACCTCCAAAGAACTGACAAATAAGTCAATATTAACAAGCATGCATTAGTCATTTAGAATTTGGGGATTATTCATGAATATATTTAACAATGCTATTGACAATATACCTAGGAAAAATCAATGAAAAAGGTTAAAAAGAGAGCTGCTGTCACAGGCATTTATGGATATGGCACAGATGTAAGTGGGATGCACTTAGAAACAAATGGAATAGACCATACCTCACTGAAGAGAAGGAATTGATAGTGCTTTTGCTGCAAGGCTCTAGTCTTGATTGAAAAGACTTATATTTGGGGCATCTGAAGCAGTTGGTAATTAAGTGTATTTAATACTTAATTGCAAATAAAGTCTTCCACGTGTAGAAATTAAACACATTTTATCACATACCCAAAGAGTATCCAAAGAATGTACTATGTATAATATTAATGAGAAATGAACATTAAAGATTTAGCTTTCCTGGTGATAAACATACTTTTAAGAAAAGCTGGGGGAAGTGGCATGATTTCAGCAAAATAATGCCTTCTATGGAAGCAAAATAGTAATGTTATGACCCAAAAAAATTATAGAAAAAAATAAAAGCAAATAAAAAAGATCAGTACAAAGAAATCTTTAACAAAAGTGGTAATTTCCTTCCAAAATGACTTGTCTAACAGCTCTTCAATAATTTCATGTTATATTTTTTCATGATAAACACTTTGTACTGTAAGATCTTGCACTAAATAAACAAGTTCTAAAAATTCAACATTTAAAATCATACTTCATTGTATTTGCTTTGCATATTCCATTGTATTAAGCGCCTGAGAATTAATTATTCATTAACTCAAATGAAAGCATCATCGATTTTGTCAAAATTAATCTAAAAAATGTTTACATTGAGCATCACCTTTTAAAAATTATTTTTCTGGGCAGAATAAAAAAAAACTCTCTTTGCATAAAGGAAATGATTACATTAGACTTGAGATGAAATATGTTATAGCTGGCAATAGAAAGGCAAAGCAAAGAGAAGTCTGAGACCACCCTTCTTGCCTGTCTGTTGGTTAGATTATTCATTCAGGACATGGGAAACAGAAGTCAATATTGGTTTAGTTTATCTAAATAATTAAGTGCTTCTTGGAGTCAGAGGTGTAATTCTGGTGTTCCATTACTATACCCCTTGAAAAGTGTGCAGAGTTTCAGAAAGACCTCCAGGTTATTATTACTGTTTCAGCAGGTCAAATTTTATGCCACAGAACCAGATGCATTGGATATTCAGCATGTTTTCTTTGAGGGATAGATGTGAGGGAACTTTTTATCCAAAATTTTAGTCCAATTTTACATCCATGACGAATGAAGTACTAAATACTAAGGGCAAGAGGGAAAATACTGGACTGCTGGTGAAGGTACTCTCTGGGCATTAGCAGCACTGGATTTCCATTCTCTACATGAGTGAATGTTTGCATATGCAGAGATTAGTAGTGTCAGCCAGACAGGATGGCAAAACCCTGCTCCTAACACGCAGGTGGTCAACAGTCCTTCTCTGGAAGGTGGGAAATATAATTCAACAAACTCACCTGCAGTTTACTTACCATTATTTCCCTTGTTGAGTAAATATCAGGATCAGGCTCAAGAGTTGCTGGAAAAACCCATTTCGCTAGAGAATAGTATTCATAATTCCTCAATGTCTACTTTTCTCTTTATCTACCACCATCTCTTTATTTTCATTTTTGGGGGGAAGGCTTTCTTTTAAGCACTGTACCTCTTCATTCCATGAAGAATGTGTTGATCATATTAATTGGGTTTTGGTCTATTTTTGTTTTACCAGGGGTTTTAAGTATATGCTAATATATGTTTTTCTTGACATATACAAAATACTACAGGGATATATACTGTGAAAGTTTCTCAGCTGCAGAAGTAGTTTATAATATGCTAATTCAAAATTGTCATAGCCCTAAGTTAGGCAGGGTATTAGCTGGATCATTAATCATTGATTAACTAACGCTGTAAAATACAGAAAACTAGTGGATCAGTGCAGAATAATGCTACGTGAGGTTGCCTTAGATGTAATCCCCCTTACACCAACAGACTAAGCAGTCTTGATTGTCATACTGTCAGAATATGCTCTGTTCACTCAGAGTTCATTTCTGTAAAAATGCAAAGAAAAAGGAAAATCCAAAATGTCATTTATTATTCGTCAAATATTGGGTTTTAAATATAAATATTTTTACACTGTATTATACAGAAGCCTATGAACCTGTTTACTACAACTGGTTGTAGACAGTCTTGCCTCAGACTCAGCAGCATAATAGGGTTTTAGCTTCTGAGGTCTGCACTTCTGCCATTCAGTCTCAACAGTAACGACATAAAAAATTGCGTATGTTTGTGAACTGCAAGAGCAGTGGGTGAGATAATATTGACTTGCTTGCAACTCCTTTTTCACAAAATGTTCCTTTATAGGATAATTCTGTCTGGTAAGGAGAATTCCTACTTTATCTTGTAGAAGTCTTCGTTGAAGAAGTTAATCTTGTCCTGAAATCATTTGGAAAATATAGTAACTAAAGCGCATGTTCTAGATAATTTTACCTCTGGAATGTTATTTGTCTAGGACAAAAAATATCCTTTAAGTTATTTCAAGTTTACACATACACTGCACGCTTTCTGGCAAATCAGTGTTATAAGAGACTATGCTTCCTTGTCAGAAATATAGATCTACTAATTTCTTCTGCACTATACCTTCAGTGGTATGGGGGAGGGGGGTGTCATGTAACACTGGTTCCACATGTGTGTTCATTTCTCCCTGAGAAATCTCATATGTGTCTTTCTGTTTCTGTGTAACTCTATCTGCCCTACATGAGGTGGAAACTATAATGTGGGCTGTGCAAAGGAACAACTGCTTTTTTTACTCTTTCGACAGAAGCATCTTCCATTACTCCTACTTCTGGCAAAACTGCTGGTTCACTTTCCTAATGCAGAAAACCTTGAACTAAATTCAAAACCACAGATACAGCTTCTGTCATTCTTAACTGTTGGTTGTACAGAGTGCTGTGGGCACCTCTCTCAGTCCATGTGTGCAGATCAAGTAGCGCATTCTGGCAAAGAAGGCTTCTGCCTGGGTATAAGAAATCTTCTTTCCTGTTTTCTTACAAAGATTTTTATCCTTATCCTAACATTTTCATATAATAGTTCCATGAGAGATTAATTAAATTCTGAAATACCTTTTTATTTAAAAAAAAATAATATGGATTTGCATGAGCACTACAAGTGTACTTGTGGTGGGTTGACCCTGGCTGAACGTCAGCTGCCCACCAAGCTGCCTTATCGCTTCCCCTCCTAAGCTGCACGCAGGGAAAGAAATACAATGAAAAGCTGGTGGGTTGAGATAAGGACAGGGAGATCACTCAGCAGTTACCATTACAGGCAAAACAGACTTCACTCAGGGAAATTAATCTAGTTTTCTACCAATCAAATCAGAGTAGAGTAGGGTAATAAGAAATAAAACCAAATCTTAAAACACCTTCCTCCCACCCCTCCTTTCATCCTGTGCTCAACTTCACTCCTAATTTTCTCTGCCTCCTTCCCCCAAGCAGCACAGTGGGACGGGGAATGGGAGCTGTGGTCTGCCAATCCTTTGTCCTTACAGGGAAGACTCCTCATGCTCTTCCCTGCTCCAGCATGGGGCGCCTCCCATGGGAGACAGTCCTTCACGAACCTCTCCAGTCTGGATGCTTCCCATGTGTCCTTTCCACAGGGTGCAGTTGTTCAGGAGCAGACTGCTCCCGTGTGGGTCCACCACAGGCTTATGCTATGGGGGTTAGCTAGCAGGGCAGGAATCCACAATCACTGCTTAGGACAGTGTCAATTCACCGGGTGGTGAGAGTGACTTGTGTCATTATTATTGTTATTTTTCCTTTTTCTGTTATTGATTTTATTAAACTGTATTTATCTCAGCCCACAAGTTTGACTTTTTTCTCCCTTTCCATTCCCTTTTTTTGCCCATTCTCCCCAGCCGCCTTGGTGAGGGTGTGAGCAAGTGGCTGCGTGCTCCAAGTTACCAGCTGGGGTTAAACCACGACAATACTAAAGCCAGCAAATATATCATTTCAACAGAGGAACAGGTCATAGATAGCCAAGTGGTGGTTTATATAGAAAGGTTTGAAGAAAGAGTAGGCAACTTTTGTGATGGTCAGATTGCAAGGGGAGAACGCTGAAAGAAGAGTTGTATTGGTCGTCAGGAGGTAGACACAGATTTTTTTTCTTTCCAGAAAAAAGCTATGTTGTACTCTAACACTCTTCAAGTGTTAAGAGTCTTCCCTAGGAACAGGCCAGCTATGTAAAATGTTAAAACTAAGCCGGCAAGGGACATGGGTTGAAAGTGAAGCATCATTAAAAAAATCACCAACTTGTAACTCTCTTACAGACAGAGCTGTCTTACCGACAAGCTTAGTATGTTTCACTATGTAGCATGGCCAGACTACAGGCCCTTATCCAGAACTGTTACTAAGAAGCAAGCTCATTTCTACTTATCAAGTATGTAGCTTTACTTCACAGTTTAAAATCTCTTTTCTTTTTTTTTGTCTGGCATATTAACAGCTTTAATTACCAGATAACAACCATAAATGTATGATCACAAATATATAAATAAGTCTCTGAATGCCTTTGAATGTGTCATGCAGTTTCAATGGCTTTCTATGTCTTGTTCTGCCATATATTTTCTTTGCAAACTGTCTCATTACGTTGCAGAAAAATATTTCTAGCTTAAAAAGTAAGCAAGGAAAATCTATAATCATGTGTTATATTCCAGTTGTACCACCTGGCCTACAGATAGGTTAGTAGTAAATATTAGAAGGTTAATACCTTGATCAGTGATCACTCACCCTTCAATAAGGTATTCAGGTTTTGGATAGACTCATTTTTGTGCTGAAATCTCTGCTGCTATTGAAATCAGTACTGACAGTTTGATTTAACTGGGAGCAGTCTTTTGATTATTTAGGAGAATGTACTGGGAGCAAGGCAGAAGAAATGCAGCACATTAAAAAAAAAAAAGTTAAAAAAATAAAATTACATAATTCTCCAGGTACCTCACAAAACAGGCACAGCCAAGCTTATGTAACTCAAAGACTTTCTTTTGTTGGCAAAAGGTTGCACAGTTATTTAAAATTCACCAGCTTTTTTTTTTCTATTTTCTTTTTATACATTTTTGGCCAAGTCCCCTTTCTATTTTTAGTATATGAAAGCGGCATTTGAGAGTATTTTTTGTAAGAGGTGCGTTTTGTTAAAGTAGAGGTGAATTTCTTGTTGGGCCAATTAGTGCCTAAAATTGGAATATGTTTGTCAGAAGGTTCCTACAGAAAATCTACTAAGTGACATCAATATGTACTAGCTCATATTTTGATATGCAGTAGCAGGACATCAAAAAGCTACAGTTTCTGGGCTTGGTACTGAGTTTTGGTTCCCTACGTGTCACTGAGATGAGAGGTGAATGTATTAAGTGCCTTACAGAACTGAATCCTTTCATTGCTTGCTATATAATGTATGCAGTGATTCAGTTAGTAAGAAGTTAACATTTTTTCAGGCCGTGTGTAACAAAAGTAGCTGTCTGAGCTGTGATATAAAGACATAAATGAATAAATGCTGTTACTTCCAGGACAATATGCAAAAAAAGCACTAAAACTTTTGAAAATAGAAATGTTTAAAAATTAAATGAATGCAGTAGGAAAATTCACCCATCCTGCTTTCTGTGTAGACAGAACCACCTCTGCTCTGACTCCAACTTAATTATTAGATTATTGACTATTAGACTTGATTATTAGACATCTCTGGAAAACATCTGCTGTGTTTCAGTCATGTTAAAATGCTACGGCTTCTTTATCAGAGTCTGCAATAATAGGCTTAGATGTAGGGCATATTGTATGCTGCTATTATTAGGACTTTCAGTCAATTCTGACAAACACAGGCATAATATATTTTCTTTGATCACCTACAGCATTTGAGAAGCTACTAGTTTTTTTTTTCTTTTTCTTTTTTTTTTTTTTTTAAACTTTCCTATAGGAATTTTCCTTTTCTCATCTAGGGTAAATTTCTCTACTTGAAATCATCACTGGAGTTGGATAAAAATTTGGAATTTATATTCCATAAAAGCCTCAATACTTTAACATTTTAGAGAGTCTGTGGTCTCCGAAGAAGCAGGAAAACCATGAAAGCCTCAGGAAGTAAAGGGAGTGAAAAGTTTGGTTTAGAACTTATGTGAAATTTAAAGGAACTGAAGTGGTTATGGTTTTTTAAATTGTCACATTCTGACTTTCTTGGAACCAGCTCAAATAAGGGTTTTGTTCTTCTGGGTGTCAATGTTGATGCACCTAAAGTATGTATTGCAGTTTAGGCATCTGGTGTAATCCCAAGAAGCTGAAAAACTAAACTGGGAGTGAGAAGCCAAGTCTACTCTGAATCACAGAGTACATTTTCTTTATAATAAATGCCCCTGGGTGGGTGGATTTCGAAACTATTACTTTCAGCTGTGCTGAACCCCCTTGAGTTGTTTCAGAAGACTGGATTCTCAATCAGCTGACCTGATTTTCTGTAAAATGTTGTATTTACCTCAAGAAGCAATTTTTGTTTTAAATTAAAATGTATGTATGAGTTGTGGGAGAGCTTGCTTCATGCAACCAAAAGGAATAACTTGAGATTTCTTGTTCTTACTGTTGAAAGATGTGGCATGTTCTTGCCTTAGCTAAGGGTGATTTTCCTTCTATTGTAATTCCAATTGTTCTCAGTGGGAAAAAATGCTTCTTTGCATTTTCTCATTGCTCAGTGAGATTGCTACTTTTAAAAAAGAGTATTTTACTTGTAAGACCCTTATAGATTTGCATCTATTTTTTAGTCTTGATAGGTGTATATGCCAAAAAAGATTTTATTCTTTCTCCAGTGCTTTTTTAGTGTTTGACAGCCCACAGTGTTCTAATAAATGCCTAGTGATATCTGACGCTGCAGTTTTCACAATGTATTTCTTATAGGATAGCCAGATTACATTTGAAAACTATTTGATAATTTGTTTGTGACTGTAAACATCTGCTGACTTCTACAATTTAAGAACAATCTGCATTCATAGAGGGAGTTCTGCCTGGCAACCTTGAGCCATTGTTTGCCAAACAATTACAAAGTGTGAAATCCCTTCGTGAAGCTGCATGCATAAACAGGGAGGCAATCCTGTTGTGGAAGTCCAAGTGACTTGCATATAGCTTTATTATAAAGTACAATACTAGCTCTGTAGTGCCATCTGCTGAAAAGAAGTGAGGACCCACTGGTACATGAGCAGGGTTTTCGAATGACCCTTTCGCTTGGATGGCAAATTCTCACTTCCCTCATATTTCTCTGTCTGTCTATCACTATCACTTTATCTTAACTTTGTTTTTCTTCTTACACTGAATCTCATTAGGGTTCACAATCATAAAACCCTTTCTGCTGCAGTGTTGTCACTTCAGTGGTGTTTATGCAGCATGCCCAGGAAAGTTAAGACCCAGACTAAATGTATTTCCTATTAATCAGACAGAAAAGTTTTTCTGTAACTTCATTGTTCTCGGAGACCCCAAATATAAATTTAGGAGGAAATGGACAATGTAAATCAAGAGGTGGTTTCTGTTTTCAGGATCCCTGGTTCTGTTGTCTAATAACACCAATGTGGGTTTCTTGCTTGGGTTACTGAAGTTGTGGCGGGTTTTTTTCTCTATGCTATATGAAAACACTGTCCACCTCAAACAAAAGGCCTTCACCCAGTTTTTTCATAGCCCTTGCGCTCACATCTTGCTATCCTTTCCTTTGCGGTCGGCCTCAGCTACCTCTCGTCCAATCCATATAACTACAGCCTGAAAGGAGAACACACAGTGCAACATCAGGAATGATGGAGTCAGGGAATGTGCACTGCCCTTCTGATCGAGCACGGTCTGCTGTCCTCCCTTTGAATACCATCTCAGTCAAGAATGCTCTCTTTCAGTGGATAGCGGTTGACATAGCCCTAAAGGTGTCTCTAAGGCATGATTTTTAAGTGGATTCCTGAAACCTGAAGACAATGATAGATTCAGTACTGTGGGAGCAGCATCAGGTCTCATTTACTTAGACCTTTGAGAGTTGTTTTAGCAGAGGGATTCCGAGTTATTGTTCTCACTTGTCATGATACCTGTCATGATACTCTTTTCAACAAGATAACTTTTTCTTAATCAGTAGCTAGAAGTGCTGAAAGTGGACTTTAGGTTGATGAAGAATATTAATGCCTGCAAAGAAATAGAGTGAAGTATTTGCTTATAACAAAATGCTGGGTGATATATTTAAATGCTAATGAGGGAAATTGAGGTCTTAAAAATATGAAAAGGCAGTGCTTTTGCTACTCAGGATATGACATTCTTAATCTCCAGTTAGTCATTATGGTTTGCTTCTGTCTGCATCAGTTCAAATGAATATAAATGTAAGGAAAACAGCACTGTGAGTGACTGCCACGTAGGAACACAAGGCTACAAGTATCACTTTACTGGGAAGAATATCTTTATAGCTCTTTGATAACAGAAGTTGAACCAATAGGTTTTCAAGACTTTTACATCTGTAAACTTTTTTCATTAAATGTAATAGTGTCAAAGCCTGGGATAAATCATGGCAAGAATATTAGTATAGAAAGCAATATGATACAAAAAGCATCCAGGACAGCAGAATTTACAAGTCTGATATCCAAATAAACATATTCTAGGACCAAAAAACAACAGTCCATCTGTTTTGCAGTAATAATAATAGTGATTTGAAGTCCGAAATTCTCCTTTAGTATACAGGCAAAAAGCAAGATCATTGATAAAATATACTAGTGTCTTCGAAGGGTCTGAAAACTAGAGACACAGTGGTTCAGGAAGTCACAAACGAGAAAGTATGTATAGAGGTGGGTCGGTAACTGTAGGGGAGATGGGTCCCTTGGAGTACCCTCTACACATGCTGATGCCTAATGGAAGGGCCCATTCCATGTGAAATAGAATTAGCCTCTTTCTCAAAGGTAGCTTTTTGGACTAGTCTGACTGGAGAACTGTGCTCTGATTTCTTAGTAGTTTGCAAGTTCAAGAATTTGGCTTTAATCTGTTTTGGCCTGGGACAATTATATTTTGTTTCCACAAAAACAGTAAGCACGTGCTTGCATCAGGCAAGTCATGAAGATCCTGGTTCCTGTGGTAAGCAATGCATGTTCACATCCTTTCTTTATCTGATTTGAGAGACAGGAAGTAATGAAGGCAGAGAAAGCTGTGGGCCTTCCTCTCACCTGTTCCCTGGTGAATACAGATCAGATTAGCCAGATTCCAGGTCACCTTTTCGTATCATTACCTGCAGAAGTGGAGATTTCTTCTCACATTTGCTGAAAAAAGTTAACAAAAATATATCTGTGAACCATTATAGCATTGCCTCAAAATATTTTGTGAGAATTACATGGCTAATTTTAATGGCTATGTCAGCAGATAGTCACTGTCATTTATTTTGTTTTCAGAGCCTAGTATTTTTGTGGTGCTGGTTAACATGGCCTGCCTACTGTTCAGTTGTTTGCCTTGAAATGACACTTCATTTTGTTGCTCAGGGATCCATAAAAACGGATCATTGGAAAGAATTTGTGTCACATCAATAAGCCCCTTATCTAAACTCCCAACGTTTTTCTAACTCAGCCTTCTCAGGCAAAGTGGTAAGCCCAGTTTACTAACTTTGTCACCAGCAACTTAATAAACTGAGAAAAAGAACAACTAAAAAATCCAAACTTGATATGTTACATATCCCATCCAGCCAGAATCAATTAAACAATCAATTTAATCTAATTAAATTAGCATTTAATTAATAAATGAGAAAATGGTTCCATCAGAGGATTGAGATTTAAAATATGCCTGATAATTAATAATTTTGCTTACAAGATGACTCGGATACTTTCATGTGGCCATTATAATTCAGGAGCAAAATATTTGATTATGTTCTGAAATACATTTCATGTTTGAGGTGTTCATGTTCAAAGGAGCATTTGGATTGATTTTCCTCTAAAACCATGTGATTCCTTATGGACACACACAGCTGTAAGTCTCTAGGAATCTTGTGTACTAGTGCACCAGAAAATAATTTGGTCCTCAGTAGCAATATAGGTAACTTGAGATGTCTATGGTGAAGGGGAGGTCTTTCATTCAGATAAGTAATTTTGCTGGAGCTAAATATAATATGTACGTGATGTGCATCTCAAATCTGAAATGTGGTAACAAATGAGTTCTACCTATTTAAGCTGAATAAAAATAGCTATGACAGAGTAAGAATAAATACGTCATTAATTATGAAACTTACTAGTTTACTGTATCACCAGCTGTTCAAAAAATAATTTAATTCAAGAAAGTAATAAAACTAAAATTGACTTAAACTTAAAAGATAGTCAATAAAATAATTTACATGAACAAATGTGCATACATACAGGTTCAGCAGAGGGCCACGAGGATGATCAGAGGGATGGAGTACCTCTCCTATGAAGACAGGCTGAGAGAGCTGGGGTTGTTCAGCCTGGAGAAGAG
>JAOQGH010000019.1:37126657-37136721 GCA_025769975.1 Gallinago jamesoni | reverse complement strand
CATCCCTGGAGGTGTTCAAGGCCAGGCTGGATGGGGCTTTGAACAACCTGCTCTAGTGGGAGGTGTCCCTGCCCATGATCAAGGTAGCCTGCAGGTAAGCAAATGACTGTTGATATGCAGGCCTTGGGAGAGTACCAAGGAAAATTTTGGGACATCTCTGCTGTCTGTGCTGGAAGAATTAATGATACCTGTGTTGGTAATCATGCTGGCTTTAAAAGAGGATACTGACACCTCCTTTCTTTGTAGTGGCAGGATCAACTGGAGAATGTGGGTACCCATCTATATTGTGGCAATACTACATGATCCTACTCACTGGTTTGTGAGTGAATACCCAAACCATGGTTTAGCCCTGGTGCTGAAGTGCCATCAGAAAAATTCCAGACCCTCCTACACCAACTGTACCCATTCTAAATATGTGTATAAAATACTTATTCTGGAACTGTGATCACTGGCATAGGAGGTTGTTGACATTAGCTGTGGCCAGGAGCACACCACAGAGGTCTTCCTGGCTAACACACCACAGAGACATGATGCAGGGTCAATGAATGCAACCCCAGATGATGAGATCTCCTCCAGGCTCTCCTGTATAATAAACCTGAGTCTGCAGTCGTGGGCACCCGGGCAGGCAGCAGGATCTGTGGTGGTGTGTTTGTGCAAAAGGTCTGTTCAAGACAGACGTAGCATGGGCACATCTCCAGAGCGTGGCTGTTGTCCCAGATTGTCAGTTGAGTCATTTTCCTTTTCTTTAATTTTGTTGATCATTTACCCTCAAGTTGTCTGGTGTTACCACAAGGTTACCTGATCATTTATCCTCTTTTTGCATGGTAATGCCACCAGATTACCTGGTATTAGAATAGGCTTAGACCTTCTTTTGAGACCTGTTTATGAACTTTGCTGTTTCCCTGGGGCCACAGACGACCTCAAGCTGTATGTTTTAGAAGACCAAAGGGACTGATATTGCCATCAGGAAAATATTAGAAAAAGAAAGATCAATAAAAGCCATAAATGAGTTGTGGGGATGGAAAGTGAAGGTAAAGTAGGCACATAAAGCAGGACAATTGCCATATTTGAATGTTCATGAGATCTGGGCCTTACAAGGAGCTTGAGATGGTATAGATAATCACATGAAATATGAAAGCCGGTTCCATTTGGCTTGTTACACATACACAAAGCACAGCTACCTATTCATTGTGGCAGTGGAAGGTTTAAAGACCACCTCTTTGCACATGTGTTTCGTCCTGGAGGACTTAACGGTGGTACAGCCCACTCATCAGATTGTGTCCCCACTTGGGGCTGGCACACATTTGGAAACCACAGGGAAAAGGTCCTCCCATTTAGCGTTTTCCAAAAGGAAACTGGTTCACAAACCAAACTAGTGAGGTAAGTTATATGGGAATTTAGTTCAGAAACTCACTACTGGTTTAAATGATAATATTGTCACAGTGTATATCTCAAAATAAGGAAAATTTTGATGCCTTTTGTGTTTGATTAGTGACTTTTGAGAAGAAAGAATGTTTTAACAGGGTTTTGTTTGTAAAGCTATCCTTGAATAATGCAAATTTCTAGAAAAATCAATAAAGTGTTTTTAAATTTAATAATCAGAAGGTGATTTATAGCCATTCTCCACACTAAACGAGCCTGGAGGCTTGCTGGTTTTCAGGGAAAGCTAAATTAAAATGTGGCACTGGTAGGATTTCAAGTGAATTGATGAGGGGACTGTTCCATTGGCATCATGAGGCCTGGAGGCTGTCTCTGTTGAAATTGCTAACAGCATGGGAGGAAAATTATTTTTCCAGCTGTCATACTCTAATTTTCTAGCTTATGAACTCAAAGATCCAGTATTGTTATTCATCCACTGCTAATGTACTGAAATTGTGTTATTTAATGTTTGTATTTTGCTTTTCATCTCCAGAAAGAGACTATGTTTTGCAGTTTCAACAGGGAAGTAGAAGAACAGCTATAGTGAAATTGAAATTGCATTTCCCCTCTTGTCTGCCCTGGGAGATACTGCTTTTTTTAATATTCAGATAAAGGAAGAATAGGGGTGCTATGACTCGTAATTGATCCATACTTAAATTCATCAGGGTAAACTTAGGTGAAAGTGTATGGTACTTATTGTGGTCGATCTCCACCGGTCAATCACAGTTAACTTGTATAGTAACAGTAGAACCAGTAATGCGGTTAGTATTGTAGAAGTGCTTGGTAAAATAAACAGAAATTCACCATTTAAATTTTTCTTTAGCAGAATTTTTCCCTCTTTCCTTAAAAATATAGAATTATTAACGACTTACATGTCTTCAAAACTATTACAAATTCCTAGTACACCTTTTTGTCAGTGAGATAAAAGCTTATAACACAAAACCTACAGCTGAACTCCTTTATGCTTTCTGCAGAATATTTGGTTGGGGTTATTTTTGCTTGATCTAGTCTCTAAATTGGTTTTGTACTCTAGAAAAGCATATATAAACAATACTGTTCATGGCTCTCTTGTGAAAGTTTAGGATTCATTATTTTACATAGCCTAGAGTAAGATGAGATCCTGTAATTTGAGAGAAAAGGGAAAAACTATTACTGAGCCAGGGTAGTGATCAGAACCCAGCTGTCATTTAGACTCTGGGATACCCTTCCCAGCCCCCTCCCTTTATTATTTTTTTTTTTTAAATGGTGCTGATTTGTCATGTATGTATAATGCCTGTAATCCCCACAACCAAACTTGTCAGTCATTCTCTACCATAATAATGTGCTGAGGTTTTGAAAAGTCTGGTGATGAGTAGGATCTCATTTAAGCGACAAAGAATACTCAGATAATTGTTTCAAGTGCAGAGCCATGCTACACTGCAGACTATATTCAAGTCTTCCACATTGTCCAGATTCAGTGACCTAGAAACAAGAACTGCAGTACTAACAGAGAGATTTGAAATGTCAGGAGTTTCAATACAGAGAATGCAAGGGAGTAATGGCATAGAGCTTTTCACATGTAGCTTGACACATTTTGCTTCCTTTAGCGGATCTCCAGCAAAAAGAGTTGTTTTTTTTTTAAATTCTCTCTAAGGAATCACCTAGTAAGAAGCAGTTTTATAAGGGAAAACTGAAAGAAGATATGAAAGTACAGTAAATAGCAGTTTTGAGATGTAATGCTACACATTGCCCTGTTTTGAAGCCCCAAGCTTGGAGCTGGCCTTTATTCCTGGTAGGCACTGGAAGAGAAAGTTTATGAAAATTGTTGACCAGTAGTTCATATGTCTTGACTCTGCATATTCACATGCTGTCATAAAAAGAATGACTCAACTCATGCTGATGCATCCGAGATAGCTTTCTGCTAACTAGTATGAGTGCTGAAGTTGAACCAGCACAAAGGTTAACATGGCTTAGTGCTTGGTCAGGCTTGGTTTTGCAGCTCACACTGCACTTTGTTTTTGATGATTACGTGTCTGTTGATACCTGAGTTTCCAAACTTGAATCTTGCTTTGTACTTCTGCCTGCTGTAAGGCATCTGGCTGGTAACAACTTACTCCTAAACTGATTCATGCGGTGGAATAACCTTATGCTCTTGACAACCACTACCTGTACCTCGATCAAAGCTTTGGCCCTGTATTGCTTCTGCCACTGCAACCCGCCAGTGAAGAGTTTTACCACCATGGGTAAATTTCTTAGGCTGCAACGAGTACTACAGCCTTATGGGCTGCTCTTTATTCCAAGACATTTGATATTGCAGAGCTTTCTCCATCATATCAGGACGATTTCTTGCTTTATCCAGTGAGGTGATGACATACAAAGCAGTGACCTCTGGAAAAGGAGAGAGAGAGATACATTGTGCATACTCAGCACATCCCCAACAATAATTGTGAGCTCAAAGAAAAGAAAGAAAAAGGAAAAGAAAGCAAACTTTGAAAGTGTTACATGGCCTGAAGTCTTCTTTAAATTATAACTGTTCTTACTGGGCCACATATTTTTCTTCAGAGAAGAAGAGATGAAAAACTCTGTTTTCTAGAGAAAACATTCACTGTCATAGCTCTTATGACTCTGCAAACTATATCACACTGTTATCACATCACAAGTTATATCTATGCAGATCGGTGGCAGTCACTCCAAAGCCTGAATGTTCTGCAAAACCTGTGCAACTGAGCCAGGCTGATGAAATGGAGATGCTTCACAGAGTAAGCACCAGTGAACTGAAATTGCAGAGAAATGTTTGCTTTTATGGAAATTAATAAGAAGAAAGGTTGGAAGGAAGGGAGCTCTGGAGAACATCTAGTCCAAGCCTTCTGCTCAAGTAGTATGAGTTACAGGAGGTTGCTTAAGTCCATGTCTAGTCAGGATTTGAAAATCTCCAAGGACAAACAGTCCACCTCTTTGACAACCTGTTCCACTGTTCAAAGACAGTTACTTTTTTTTCCTCTGTTTAAACAGTATATACTGTATTTCAGTGGGTGCCCATGGCTGCTGGTCCTGTCAATGAGCACCTCTGAAAAGAGCCTGTCTCTGTCTTCCTTGCAGCCTCACTGAATTTCACTGAATTTCACTGAATTATTAGAGTTGGAAGGGACTGTAGAGATCATCTAGTCCAACTCCCCTGCTGAAGCAGGATTGCCTAGAGCTGCAAGTATTTATATACATTGATAAGATCAGCCCTTGAGCCTTCTCTTCTTCAGGCTGACAGCCCCAGCTCTCTCATCCCTTCCTCATAGGAGAAATGCTCCTGTCCCTTCATCATTGTAGTGCCCCTTTGATGGAGTATATCCATATACTCTAGAGAGTATACCCATGTTTCTCTTGTACTGGGGAGCTCAGAACTGGACACAGGATCCCAGATGTGGCCTCCCAGTGCTGTGCAGAAGGGAAGAATCACCTCCCTCAACCTGCTGGCAACACTCCTCTTAATGCAGCTTTTCTTGCTGTATTGGCACATTGCTGGCTCATGTTGAACTTGATGTCCACCAGGAGCCCTAGGACATTTTCCACAAAGCTGCTTACCAGCTGATTGAACTGCACAAGGTTCCTGTCTGCTCCTTTCTCCAGCCCTTGGAGATCACTCTGTGTGGGTGGCAGCACAACCCCGTGGTGTATCAAGCACTCCTCTCAATTTTGTATTGCCTACAAATTTGCTGCAGGTGAACTTGATCCCATCATCCCAAACATTAATGAAGTTTTTAAACAGTATTGGGCACAGTATTTACCAAACTTGATGTTATACCACCTCTTTCCTCCTTCCTTGGTAACTTCAAGTTTCTTCTTCAAAGCAGTGGTATCCATGAGGGCTTTCAGATGCATAACTGGCAACTTTTTTTCCATGGACAAGATTTGTCGAAATATTTTAGTCCAAACTTCAGAAAGGTATTTCTATCATGTTTGGTTTCTGAAGTTACTGGGTTTTTTTGAAGCTTCTGAATTTTTTCTTATATATTATGTCGTTACCCATAGAGGCCTTATCTCCCTAAAATTATTAAAATTCATACATAAGATGATAGCTATGGCTATTAAGCATTTTCTTTTCACTTTTTCTGAAGACGATTTTTAACTCCTCCCTCCTTTTGCCTATTTATTTTTGTATTTCAAAGTTTGTGCATAGGTTGAAGCTACCTAAAAAGTGATTCACCAAATGAGGAGCAATGAATTTTACTTTGCATTACACAAGTGAGACACAATTCAGATCACTTAAACAAAGAAACTTTATGCCCTATCTATCAAATGAGGAAAGGACATGTCTGAGGGCATAAAAAACACACGTATTAGCCAAAGATAAATGCTCTGGAGTGTGTAGTACTTGATGGTACTGTGCTATGTATATGATGTTTGTAAACAAATTCTGACTGAACTGGAAGTGTTGATTCAGTATGGTACAGCAGTAATTTTACATGAATGGAGATGAATTTCTGACCATTGAGGGAAAAATTGCAATATACTCTGCACTCGTTCTGGTAAGAAGGAAGAATGAAGGATAAAATGAATTGAAGTATCCAGCTGGCTGAACTCTTGCAGGCTCTACACTTCAGTGGCAATCTGCTGCAGCATAATTTTTTTAGAGCAACTGAGTTCTACTTCTCAGGAGACACTAGCTAACAGGTGAGAAAACAAGTGGCTTTTAGCTAGAAGCATAGAAAATAACTAGATGCTTAAAGAATCAGTGAGTCATGTGCAGTGCCTATTTCTTGGACCCATGCTAAGCCCTACTTGTTGCTACCATGGCATATGAGATGCATTTAATGCTTGCCATAGCAAGCTTTCCTCTGTCAAAGAAACTGCCCATGGCTAATGTATACAAGATACATGAGATGCAGTTGCGATCTGAATTGCATGTTATTTTCAGGATAATACAATCAACAAACTTAGAACATGGGTAGGCAAAACGTATCCTAAGTTCATTTAGCTGCTTTCACCAGGAACAGTTTCAAATATTGCATATTCTAATCTCTTTATTCTAGGGCAACCAATGATGTGTCTGGTTTTTCATGAGTTTTAATATCCCCTTTTTAGAGTAGAAACATGCCTCATTTTTCATACCATATCCACTCCTAGCACAGCATGTGAGCAGATTTTTATCTGACCACGTTACAATTTTTAAAATATTGATTTGCAGAAAAGCCATACTTACCGGTGCATATTTCTGGTATTTCATGTGGGCATGTTTCCTGATGTGCCTCCCGTGATGTGGGACCCTGCAATGCCTGAAATATCTGTGTGAAATATTTCCTGCTACCAGTGGGATTCCCTTTGTTGACTTAGTTCTTGCTACATGGACCTCTGTTAAAATAGCAAATGAAAGAGTGTATTAGTAATGTTTATGCGTGCCCAGGGCATAAACATTAAAGACGTACAAGGATAATACTAGAAGTCCCTGAAAACTGTCTGTAACCCCAAGTTTAACCTAAGACCTTTGATAGCATAAGAGAGCTGAGCTAATAGGAATCCAAGGCCAAACGGTGGGATAAATAAAGGCCAGTCAGACATAAAGTGTGTGGATAGATGTGACTGTTAAGGGGGTGAATGTCTGTAACAACAAATAATTGTCAGATATACAGGGGCTGGCAAAGAGAAAGCAAAGTGCAATCAAAAGAAATTGAGAGAGCTGAGATGTTTCCAAGAGAGGCTTTGGAAGAGAAATCTGTAGCTCAAAACAGGCTATGGCTGCTAGCCAACAAAACAGATTATAAGATAACATTTTTATAATAGACCACCAGTGGAAATAGATGGAAACTGAGTTCTAATATTTGTTTTGGTGCTGCCAGTGCAACCTTTTGTTCCCACTCTCCACCTTTACTTGTATTTCCACTTACTCACTGTCTAGACTAGACTGAACTCTGAGTCCCTGTGTTTCCATGAAAAGTACCTGCAATAAATAACTAGATTCTGATTTCAGATGGTGGTCCTACAAGTTAGTGCAATATAAACTATTGATAATTCAATTAATATTGCATAACTAAATTCATACACTAGGCTTCCTGTCTATAAGGCTTTCAAGTAATAGTATCCCCAGCTTATGGAGAAACAAGGGGGAGCTGGGAGACAAGTTGGTTTGCTCAGTGTAGCATAAGAAATCAGTCTGCGAAACTGATTATGTGAGTGGCAAGTGGCACAGATGTGCTTTTCAGAAGGTACTGCTTCTTGTATGTTCCTTCCTTGACAAGGCTGCTTTAATTTTGATACATTTCAAAAAGTGCTTAAAAAGTTTCTTCTTTTTTTTCTACTCTTCTACTTCATTGATTCTTGAATTATTCATTACTTCCAAGTAGGAAACAGTATCTGTAGGACCAAGTGTCACTGAACCACTGTCTTAGACTATCTTCCACTTTTATTACTATGATGACTAGTGTCATGTATTTTAAAGTATTATTTGAAAAGAAAAATTTCGCAGCTTTTTTTTTTAATCATCTAAGAAAATATGTAGTATGATGTTCACAGTTACAGGAAAATGAAACAGCTCTTATTATTTTTCTTCCAGAATCTCTCATTTTGGGTGTCAATTTAAGATATAAAGCAAAATTATTGTAAATCCTACAAGGTATTATTATTTAGCAACTTACTTTGTTAACCTCAAATTCCAAATGCTATTTGCAAACTGTTATGTCTATTGGGTTCTTATCATTGTAGAGACTAAATAAAGAAGGCATTGAAATGTTTCAAGCCACTAAGGTTTACCAGATGCTTTCTTAAACTGCTGTTTAAGATGAATGTAAGTTTTGCTATCATCTACTGATGTGTATATAAATGGAATTTTCAAATGGAGAACACAAAGGAAGAAAGGTGAAGCATTCTCAGGTCACTAAACACACTGGCAGGGAAGGAGAGAAGGAATAAGAGTCACGCATATACAAAATTCTCATATTAAATATTCGGTGGGTTTTTTTTAAGAAAAGAAATACAGTATTATATTGATTAAGCAACAAAGTCAGTGCTATCTTATATGCAATGAGAAGGATAGGAACCTAGTTTTTTGCAGTGCTGTGGCCATATTCTTCAGAATATTGCTAATTATTGAGGCAGCATACTTTGAACTATAAAATCAGGAAATTATGGAGTTACTCAAAATAAGAAGCCAGCTTTTCATTAGCAACTGATAGCCTTTGTTCAGTTAGCAAGTTCAAGAAAAGAAAGATATTTCAGATGAAAAATTTCCTGATTTTTCCAGGAGAAAGGATTTAGAGAGCAAACAAGTAAAGCAGATAGTCAGAAGATGATGGGGAATGTGTTTGTGCTGCACAACCAGACTTCATGTAGTGAAAACCTCATAAAAACAACTACAGCTTAAAACTCAATGATATTTTGCCTACCCACAGTTTAAGTAATGACTCTTATACTTTTGGGGTTTTTTTTAGAAAATGATTAGTTTTGACAGAGGTTCCATTCTCTGTACCAAAATGGTACAGAGAACTTAAAGACTGGGTGGGGGAATCCTTCCTTGGTTTCCAGTTCCTCCTTCTACTTTTATACACTTTTGGCTGATAGATAAACTTATGATAAACTGATAAACTTATGATATGACAGGAGGGCTCTATTCTGCTGCTGAAGTAAGGGAGATTATTTGTAAGGGTGAAAGTAGCTACAGACCTGACAATCTTTGTCAACTGCCAAGTGAGAAATGATTTGCAAAAGTGTCAATGATATATTACTGTTGGAAAGTAAACTTCCTGTAAATAACTTCCTGTGAATAAAAAGGTCTGGAAGCAGATGGTGAAATTGTCACTGAACAGGCAAGAAAATTCTTACAAAAAGTTATTGGATTTTTGTTGTTGGTAGTGGTGGGTTTTTTCAATGTATCCTACAAAGAAATCTTGAGTCTTGTTTCAATAGCATCAGTTCTTGGTCCTCTTTCTCTTTGCCATAAGAAATCTAGAGGCAAAGCTTTTGTTTGAAGATAGTGCACCAAACCATTATCACCCTTTAATGTCAAATATGTCCACAAGATATATTTTTATACCTTCTAGGAATTAGTTGTGATTGGAGAAAGAGTTTACAGTAATTGATACTTATTCTTTGTAAAAAGTGACATTTATATTGAAGTTCCTTCTGCATCATGTATTTATCTTAGGATAAAAAGTAGGTCATGGTAAAGAAAAGAAATCCAAACCATTGTTAATCACAGAGATACGTGTGGGGTGGAACTTTCCAAAATGATGGAAACAACCCAATTCAGTATTTGTCCTTGTCATTGTGTCCATAAAATCCTATGTTTCAAGCTAACAGTGTGTTAGCTTGATTTTTTTCAGCTTGAATTACAGAGTGTGTGGCAGCAAGCTGCCGAACTTCCAGAAGACTCAGACCTCTAGCTCTTTGAGTAGTCCAGACCACTGGAAATGCAAAGATTTTCGCATTTGCTAAGGATGAACAAAAGTGACTTAGGTAGCTCCTAGTAGCTAAGACATTAATTTTGCAGTTAAAGGAGCATGCAGAGTCTTTTATATTCTTTGGATCAGGAACCTACTACAAAGCATATACTGCTAATGAAGAGACATCCCTGTAGAATCATAGAATCATAGAATCATCTGGGCTGGAAGGGACCTTCAAAGGTCATCTAGTCCGCCCCCCCTGCAGTCACAGGGACACCTCCAACTAGACCAGGTTGCCCA
>JAOQGH010000019.1:37116099-37126649 GCA_025769975.1 Gallinago jamesoni | reverse complement strand
GGGAGAGGGAGAGGGAGAGGGAGAGGGAGAGGGAGAGGGAGAGGGAGAGGGAGAGGGAGAGGAGCAGTTTAGCTTCTCAGATAAGGCAGCAGTGGGAGCAGAGCTACCTGGGGGTTGTTTTCATGATCTATTTTTGCCAAGTGGAACTAACTTCCTTCATGCACAGCAGAATAGCAGCCTAATTGTATGAAGACTATAAATAGACTGTAATTGAGAAGGATATTCTAAATTTTGAGTCATGGATGTAGTCTAATAATCAGAGTACGCTAATAATTCAACACAACATAGTACAGATGGTGATGCTGCAATTTGTATTTACTAAATGTCTTCAAACCATTTTAAAGCTATATTATCTTATTACAGTCATTTCTTGAAGTATTGAGTTCTACAAGCTACTCTCAAAAATTAGACATCATTAAAAGTCTATCCCTTTTTTTACGCAGTATATGTACTTCATGATGCAGTGTATTCACTGTGTTGCATTAAACCCAATAGCAATCTTTGTGCATAACCCGTAAGAGATCAAGATTTACTTGTCCATGGAAATTCTGCTTAACAAACAAGTGACAGTAACCTTTTGAATTTGAAGATTGTGTTGTAATTGATCATCTTTGTTAATACAGTACTCCTTTCCGGCAGCACAATAGAAACCCTCATGCATATAGTGCTGCTCTGTGCCTAAATGAGTGTCTGCCTCCCCCATCATTTTAGGTAGGCATGGAGATTTTGAATACATCTGCACCACCATAGGAAGGTTGGAGTAAAGATGCTTAGAAATGGATTGCCTGTGTACTCCATGCATTAGAAAGCATCAGCAGTTGTTTTAGCAAAACACTAATTGTGTATTGCCAGAAGTGTGTATACTGTGTTTACTTAGTAAGAGACTATATTGCAATCCGTGAAGTAGAGCAACAGACCTATGATAATTCATATTGATTGTTGTTCATATAAAACTTATTTAATTTTTACTTAAACCTTCCCTTTTGCTCACCCTCACGGTTTTCACTGAACCTAACTATAATGAGGCTTAAAATCCCAGATTTATTTGGAGGTGGTTTATTTTACATTCTAATCAGCTGGTTGGGTTAAACACCAAGTGGTCAGCTTCTATCCTCAAATGTATGAGACTAGCTCCCATGGGTGCACCTGTGGGTGCCTTGTTTGAGTGGGTGATATCCATGCTTTGAAGGCTGAATTTAGTTCACTTACGTAATGCTGGGTCACTGTAAGCCTTATTTGAGTACTAAGCTTAGATCCTATTATTTTTCACGGTTAAAGATTGCAATTAGTTTGACCAAAATAAAAGATTTTTTCCTGAAGAGGGCTCATCTAGGTGAACCCCTCCAATTCTACCTGAAACAGTGTCCTTGGTGAAAACCAGTAGAACAACTGCATTACAGTAATTTTCCCATGGAAATACACTGTTCAGTTTCTATCTGCACATCAGAACAGTTAAATACTACAGATGGAAAGGGTTACCCTGCCAGCAAAAACAGAGAAAACCTACAGTTTGTCAGACTGTAAGCTTGGCAGCAATTAAAGACAAACCAGGATGGATAAGGAGTATTACACAATTGCATCAAATAAATCTGTGTAGCAAAATAGTTTTCAGCTCTTCCCCTTCCCAAATAAACAGGCAGCCTGAAACAATATCTCAGGGAAAATAATCAGAGCATCCAGCTTTATTAAAATGCAGAAAAGTTATGGGGAATAGCAAAGGATGAATGTAACTATCCAGTGCAAGTATCTAATCTGCAATTCTGAACATTTTGGTTATACACTGTAATGGAATAGGCAGCAAATTGTGTCTGATTTATTTTAAATTTTATAGAACAGAAAAAGGAAGAAGACAGGAAAAATGTTATGTAAAACTAATGGAAAAAAAATGACGTGAATAGTACTAAACCTAAATTTTCTTTAAGGATACTTTTAAGGATGTCATTTCTCTGCTTAAAGATAAGAGAAAGAATGTTTTCAAAATAACAAATTTTAGTCATAAAGAGCACAGACATACTTTTCAGAAAATTATTTATCCGATTTAGAAATTCCCTCACCTAAAGAAACTATCCTTTCATGCAGGAGAACTAGATTGACCTAATAAGAGTCTTTAAAGATTGTTCATTAAAATCTTGGCCTCTGACTGAAACACTGGGCACAAGCTCTTATGCACCAAGCTACTCCAGCCATGGATTTTAAATTTATTTGACATACAACCCCCTCAACAGAATGTAAAAGAGAAACAACCAGAGTACAAGCTGCGTTCAATCCTTTAGCTTTTTGCTGAGAAAAACAGACTCTTGTTTTGCTATTTATTTTCATGGGTGCAAAGTTAAATTTGCAACCTGGTCAAGGGGGACCAAGAAAGGCAGTTGGCAGACTGTTGGTTAAAGAAGCTCTGACAATGCAGAGTATTCATTTTCTTTTACACATTATAGGAGAAACACTGCACTTGCTTCATATGCTTCAAATAGTTGATACTGTTTGATGCCCAATCTCAAAAATCTAGTTCATGGTAAGGGTCTGCCCTGTCAGCTACCAAGGTCTATATTTATCATCTTAGGAAGTATCTACTGTTAAAAACTAGTATTTATTAACTTCACATCACAGCCTGCTTTAAGGAAGTTATTTTCTCCTCCACAAAAATACATGCAAGGAGTTCACGTGCACATGTTTGTAGGCAGGTACCCTGCTTTCCAGAATAAAAATTCATTATTGTTGTTCATGAATACTGTTCTTTTTGCTGGTTTGGCTGCCCTGTAATTACATATCACTAGTGTTGATCTGACATTATTATGGACTTCCAACGCAGGACTGTGTAGCTGAGCTTGTGTGTATGCTTGTTTTCCCTGGTTTATGTTGGAAGCTATTGATAGCTGAGACAGCATCTCTGGCAGGTGACGTTACTCCTCTATAGCCCTTCAAGTGTGATAGAATCACAGCATATTTAAATAACTCTGGCCGAGTGATTTCAATATGGAAGAGCAAAGAGTATGATACAGAAGTTTGGAATCCTGAAAGTAATCCTGGAGACAAAAAAAGTCCTGTGCATTAGGGATGATGTAGAGCTGACTCGCTGCTCAAGTCTTAGTCTTACTCTGTGTTCACGGTGTACTGCCATCCTCCATGCCAGTCATGAGCTAAAGCTTTGTTCTCTGGCCTATTAAGTATTCAGTGAAGCCTCCTAACCCACCAGCAGTTGATGCAAAACATGACCAGGGGCCACTGTCTCGATGCAGTGCTCAGCCAGGAGTGGGCTGCCCATGTTACTAACATAGAGGTCAACAAAGCTAGTTAGAAAAAAAGCAGAATGGGTGCAGTGTGGGAAGAGTGAAAAGAGGAGCTAGGTAGTGGAACCTAATAAAAACAAGCAAAGGGAAAGGAAGAGAGATGCTGAAAATTTCCCAGGTAAAGATGAAGCACAATCTATTATTATAGGGAGGGGAATGAATGAAAACCAGCACAAGGGAAAAATGTTAGTAAGAAATGCATTAAAGAGAAGGCTAACTTGAGAAGGTTACTTTATTATGGAGTATATCAAGCAGTATCCCACTCCAGTTTCTCTAAACTGTAGAAACATGTCATCAGCGGAGAACCACCAAAGCCCTGGTATTTTTTAGGCTTGTTGCTTGACAATTTGGTTTTGGTTCTGATTTAGATTTTGTAGCAATGCTTTGCCAGATCTGTTCTGGAAAAGTTAAAGATCACTCCAGGTAAAGATGCTTATTTGATTCTCTTTTCACTTTTTATTATAGTTTAGTTGTTCAGCATAAATAATGTTTTTCCTACGGCATTAAATTATTCTGCTGCCTAAGAAAAGTACTTGTTTCCCTCCTTTCAGATGATTTATTTATCTCCTCTCACAACTAATTAGTGCATTTTAAAAGCTGAAAGAATTTATAAATCCAAGACTGTATCTGACTCTGGCAGACTGAGGTATTAGTCCAGGAAAGCATCTCTATTTGGAAAAGTATTGGGCAAAATTAATTATAAGATTTAGAAGAATCTAAGATTTAGATTCTTAGAATTAAGAAGACATGACTATTGAATTTGACTTTGTATACAAGTGCTCTGCCAAATCAAGACCTAAGAAACAGGCTTTGAGAATTGTCTTTGACTTAACAAAATATTTTTTTGCTCTTAAAGGGAAAACTGCAGGCCCATGTGTTCCACCAAAGACGAGACAAGAAAATATTCTTTACATCAGCATGTTGAATAGCAGCCCCTCAACACATATCCTGGATTTTCACCAGAGATCAAAACTTGTCTCAACAGGAAGACTCCAACCCAGTGTTATTGTGATGGCTTAGCTGTGCCACACTGGGAGACATCAGAGCTGAAATCCCAGTTGCACAGGGCACATGGTGGCTGCAACATCCATGTATTCCAATGGGAACCAGGATCATTCAGCATTTTCCAGACCAGGATCTCTCGGATAGCAAAAGCAGTGACCCTCCAACTAATCTCCAGTATTATTTAGGGTTTACGTGAACAGTACACACTGTATAAAGTTGACTCATATTTCATGAGCATCATAATTACTGCTATTAGACTAGAGAAAAATTCAGTTAATATTCTCACTTTTGGCCACACAGAGCTTTCTGAAGTCTGAGCCAGAGATAATTAAATAATGGTTCAAATGGTAGTCTCTAAGGCTTTGAAAATATCTGTGGGAAATAAGCTGTTCAGTTGTTCTTTACTGCCATAATGTGTTAGAAGTGACATTACTAAAAATGGGCTTATCTTTCTGGTCCAGTAGACCAGTTCAGGCATTCAATATTTTGCAACCCATGGCTGCACAATTGTTGACATCAATTCTCCCCTTACATTGGCTTTGCAGAAAGGCCTGTAATGTTGTGTGAAGCCTTCTAATATCTGATTCACAAGGAAAAAGCCTGTGAAAATGTTGAGAGTGAATGAGAAAGATAAGCTAAGAGATGTCTTTTGACCGTATATTTGAGACATACAAAAAGAAAAAATTTTCACAAAATGCTTCCTGTAACCAAATTAAAGGGAAAATTTCAGTTGATGAAAAAGAGATCAGTGTCTAAGACCATTTCCTTTCACTGGCCCTAGTTTTGAAGACATTCATTTAGCAAAAAGAGTTCCCTGATTCACTTACATACATAAGCATTTAACATAGCCCCCATATGCAGAAATTCTGTATGTTCCTTTTTAGCTATCATAACTTTGGTTAAAAAAAAAATGATACCGAGAAGTGAGAAACAAGACAGAAATCAGCCTGCACAACTGGAAAAAAACTCTTCCTTCTTCTCCCTTAACCCTAACAGTGTGCTGAATTATCTATATCAGTTGCAGAACCTCTACTACAACGTACTGATTCACCACAAATTTTCTGTGTGAAATCTGTGGCTTTCTAAAGGACCACCACAGGAGGAAGGTTTTAGACAACTTTTGTTTTGTTTTGTTTTGTTTTGTTATGGCTGTTGGCTGCTTTTTATATGCTGATTTCAAAATGTTAAAGGAAAGAAAGCTGATTTTCACAATACTGATATGGTTTCCAGAAAACTCCTCAATAGTGGATTTGGAATGTGTTGTTTGTAGCAGAAACATATAAGCTGAATAATAAAATAATAATCTGAACTAAGACTTCAGAGCTAAAGCATCCCAAATAATTTGTCTCTTAAAATATTGAACTAGGTTCAGTAGAGGATTCATGTTTATTTTTCACCATCCTAAACCAACAAAGTTTATTTCTGTTCCAGAAATGGTTACAGATACATGGTGTTCAAGTTGCCCTCTTTAAGGGTTCTTCACTATCCCCTCTGGATATTTGTGGCAACGTGTTGAAAATGTGCTAATGTGTTTACCACACATCCTGAAAGCGAGATCCCAGCAATTATGGAACATAGGGCCAGCTGTGACACATGTAGAGTCCCAGGGGAAAAAAGACATTTACCCCATTGTTAAATAAGCAATGAAGATTTTAAAATAACCTTGTTTCCTCCCTTGACACAAATAAAAAGAGATCATTAATTTCCAACTACAGTTAGAATAAATGCATACAACATTTTTTTCTTTTTTTTTTTAGTTTTTTTTTTTCCCAAGCAGATTACCTGAGAGGCCCTGCAAAAAGGCTGCATAAATCATTCATGTTGTAACTAGGGTCTGAAAGACTTAATAGTCATAGAACATTGTAGATTTGATTACACAGAAAATTAATTTTGCAAGATATTAAGCCTGTCTGGGCAAATAGATGTCTCTTGTGTATTTTGGATCAAATTCACCTTGATGCAAACACACATCTCACTGCAGTCAACAGAGACTGAAACTGAATTTGACTTGCTATGTTTAGATCCAGATGCTAGTCATTTATACATCTAGTCACAGTAGACAGTGTGTGATTGAAGACTAAGGATAGCTTTTCAGTCTTTTGATAGATGCTGTTTGGTTTGAAAACCGGAGTGAGCAGTAACAAACCTCTCCGTGTCTTTTAATTACCAGTGAATCGATATCTAAGTTTCTTTCATATTGTGCTTAGATTCAAATCATTATATGAAACATTTTTAAAACACAGTGGAATGGAAAACTAGTACAACAGTACAAATATTAGCTGTTTGGCTGAGTTCAAGCTACAGCCTGAAGCTGTCACAACTAATTACTAAATATTAATTTCATAATTAGTTTAAAGCTTAAAGAAACTGAAATCCATCTGAAATTAAGAAATGGTAGAATCTTGCCTTCCTTGTGCATTGAAATCTATGACAATTAGTGTTTTAGGAATACAAACGTGGATTACCAATGGTTAAATACGGAAGCAATAAATATACATGCAATATATATGCAAAACATCTGAAATTTCCTGACATTCGCAAGCATATTTTGTGGTACCATATTGGTAATGCTCTAGCAATTGGATTTTGGAATGACAGTGGAAAGATACTCTGGGGAATGGTCTGCTTTTGTGCTTTGAGCCAAAATATTTTTCCCTTGGAACATCCCACTGGCACATTTACTGACTTTGTTGTTTTACAGGTATTGGAAACAGGACATTTTCTAAGTCATTCATATGTGTATTTGGCCACTACTCAGTTAGCCCAGAAGTTAGTAAGTGTTATTATTCTGTAGTAACACAACTAACCTTTCCTCAAGGTGTTGCCACAGGGAAAATCTGCTTTATGGTAGTCTCCAAAAATGCCAGTGCTAGATCCTTCCCTTGTTTTGGTGTCTTCAGCTCTGATAGCTAAAACATTTGTATTACAGTATGTGCTTTGTGGTAAAGACTTCAAGATATCATCAAAAAGATAAACTGAGAACAAATTGTTCTCATTGCAAATGTTACTTTACAGAATAACAAGTCTGTTGGGCATATGTCTTTGCAAAATACCCTCTTTTCCTCTTTGTTTCTCTATACTTTCACACAACATTTGAATGGCTTTTACAGCTGAGGTCTGAGACACTAGTGAGGAAGCTGTAGGGGAACTGGAGTAATAAGAATCTGAATGAAATATTCAGAAGCTTGAGATATATTGTGATAGTTTTCAAATCCTGTGACATCCTTTCATATTTTATTCTGTGCTGTGGTTATTTAACTCTTGACATTTTTTTCCACTGTAGAAAATAGTTTGCATATCTTTTATGTAGCTAGGTGTGTGCATATGAAGGTAATGTAATGAGAGCCAGGTGACCTAGATCCTGTTAACATTGCCATACAGATGAAGGCAATAGTCACATTCTTCTGTAGATTGAAAGATATTTAGAGCAAGGAGCAGCTCCACTCTGAGTCTGTAGCTTCTGAGTTTTAAACTTACTGAAGTCCTATGGCCATGGAGTTCTTAACTCTTTAGTTTGTATGATACAAACTTAAGAGATCCACGTTTATTCCACAGAATTCAGCTCTCTGTGCAGAAAATATAATCTAAAATGAAGAATGTTGTGGACTATTTTTCCAAAGCATCACAGCTGCTATTTTACATACTCTTCATTTGGACAAGCAAACTGTCCAGCAGCACTCTGAATCCTAAAAATTGCAATTTAGTGAAAAGAGGCACAGAAAATTCCTGAGTCTTAATGAAGTGTCTTCACAAGAGGATAACCCATTTTTCATGAGCAGAGGTTGCATTTCTGAGGCTTATAGTGTGATTTTCACAGACACAAGTTTCTGATTCTTCCTTACCTTGAGCTTTTTGCAGGCGTGGAAAGACATAAAATATTGACACTTGGAACAATCAATGGGGAACTCGTAGTGGGGGAGCACTGGTGAAGGCCCTAGCTTTCAGAGGTTGATCTGAAAAGTTTACTTGAAAAAAAAAAATCATTTAGTGTCAAAGTGGAGAATTATCCACAAAGCACCACTCAGATTTTGGGCTCTGTCTTCTTGGTAGGATCATTGATGTCTGAATTTAATCCTGCACATTTCCTTTGCTAAGATTTCTTTAATGATTATAACATGCAGATGAGCAATTAAAGAATAGCAGGGGGTTTGCAAGATGTTTCAGGGTGCAGATACTTACTGTAGCTCAGTGATTAGTTCTCTCACAATACCGTTCAAGCGTGAACATAGAGAATAGGAGGCTTGTATCAGATTTGTTTAAGTAATGAGAAGTTTCCAATGAATGAACTGCTATGGAGTCTGTAAACCATTGGCTTTGTAAGACAGGGTCTTACAAAGAAAACTGCCCAGTAAAATGCTGACTTACCAACCTGACTAGCAGAAATATCATGACAGGGCTGCTGGCTGTGCCGAGGTAATGGCTTAGGGGCAAGGGTGCCACAGAAGTTTGGGTTACCTTCATCAGCGTTGTCCCCGCATCCAGCTCCCAATGTCTCCAAGAGCCGCGGGAGCAGAGAAAAGCTGATGCAGTTATCCTCCTCCCTCAGATCTCTTTTCTCTACCGTCACTGTTGGTTTGGGGCTGCTGATCTGAGGTGCCAGTTCTAACACAGACATCTCTGCCTTTGGAGCTGCGACCTTCCCATACTCTGAATGAGTCCTTGTGTTTACTCCATGCATAATTAAGAAGTGCCAAGAGCACTCTAAATTCTCAAAGACTGTGTGTTTCTATATCCTTTTTTTTTTTTTCCTCTCTTTTGAAAAGGTGTAAAATTACTGAGGAAATGTGAAAGAGAAAAGGAAGAGAGGAGCATTCCCAGATGTGTTATGGTGCAGTCCTTTGGGTTGCTGAGAAATCAGACTTCCCTCCACAGCAGCAGCCACTCTGACTTGACCTGTCAGTCCTGCCTGCAGGCCAGTCAAGCAGATGTGGCTGATTTGAGCCTCATTCGTCCTGTGAAGCTGTGACTTTCAGCAGGTTGGATAAAATGAACGACTAAGCTCATTTTTGGTTGTAATATGTCCTGTTACAGATCCTCTCCTGGAGATGAAGTAACAAACATACTAGCACTGCTGACTTTACTGTATTGCGTACAAGTGTTGCCTGGAGAGACTCAAGGAAGCCCCATTAGACACCACTAAATTTAATAACTGAAGCCTGATATATACTAGTATTTCCAGTATTGAGATAAAATCAGGCAAGTTCAGGGCCAAATTCATCTCTGAATTTCGTTGAAATCAGCGACACTGCTGATTTCAGTGGCTCTGGCTGTCAAAAACTAAAAGTAAAGTTTGGCCAAATGCAATCCTCACCTAAAGTTATTTCAAAAGATGAATCTAAAATTTAGACACCCCTGAGTTTCCCTCTGAAATTCACTTAAGTCATCTCTACTACAATGTTTACTTCCTACTCTACTGTCTGGCTAAAAATAGTACACAATGGCATTAATTCCTACAACAATTTTTTTTTATTATTATTTTCAGTTATACTTGGTGTGGAATGTCTCATTAATGGAATATAGACAACTTCTTAGAGTAAATAATGAATCTCTATGCTGGTAAACATACCTTGCCATAACAAGGTTACTTCATTTTTAATTATTTTAGATATGGGAAATATAGCAAAATTTAACAACAGCGACAGTAATAAATTAAGTCTACTTGAACACCTTTCATCCTGACCAGAATCCCATTATGCTGCAGCCAGTATGGTTGTACAGACCATGTTTGTTGTATGCAGCCACCACAGCAACCTTGTTCCACTATTACCAGTCCCCAAAGGCAGGGAGAGCTCTATGTTAAAAGATGGGTATCCCTGTCTGACTCTGAACTGAGCATTTCTTCACTGTCCCTTTTAGTTTAGCAGGAATTCTTCTGCTAGGTGAAAACAGGAACCATTTTGTTATTACATCTCTCTCATAGAAGCACAGGTATTTTTTCCAGGTGTTTTAGATACAGTTTCTTCTAGTGAGTTATTTTCTTTCATTTAATCCTCTTTTCCAACTCTTACTAAGAATTAGTTTTTTTCTTTCAAAGAATTTCCAGTGTAAATCAGTCACAGACTAAAACAGACGGTATATTAAAATTCACATGACCTATTATTTTTAAGTGAATCTTAAATTATCATTCCCTAAGAAGTCAACAGTAATAAATAATGGGGCAGACTCATTTAGAGTCTAAGATTTGCCCTCTACAACTACCTGAAAGGAAACTGTAGAGAGGCAGGGGGTGGCCTCTTCTACCACGGGAATAATGACAGG
>JAOQGH010000019.1:37098052-37115999 GCA_025769975.1 Gallinago jamesoni | reverse complement strand
TGGTTTTTTTATGTGGTTGGACTCGATGATCTCAAAGGTCCCTTCCAACCACTAAGATTCTGTGATTCTGTGATTCTATGTTTTAATAAATTAGTCTTCAGTGCCTCACTGAAACTCTTTATTGAGTCACTGACTGTAGTGGGTACAGGATTATTCCTTAAGATTTTAAAAACTTCCTTAATACTGTTGTTTAACTGAGAATAAAGTTTTCAGATAAAAAACTATTTACAGAAACTCTAAGGAAAACAATTTAATTAAAAATAACAATTAACAATGTCCCAGCAAATATTTTTTTCTGTTTTTTCTTTTCTGATCAGAGAAGAGTACCAGATTTTAGTCATACATTTGATATACATTCTTGATGTTGGCCTTAATTTATTCTTTTCAAAAATTAAACCAATCCAAGAGAGTGCTGTTGGGATTAACTTAGTTTCTAAGTTTGCTGAACCATAGTCATCTATGTAAGTTAGAAAACTTCCAGTTTAAAATACATATGTGAAAAGCCCTATAGTAACATCATACTCAGTACCGCAATGGAAAACGTAATTATTTCATTCAGTGTTATTTTTTTTTGTGAGAGAGAGCAACAAATTAAAACAACTAATCCACTTCACTGAACAATATTTAGCAGAGCTAAGAGACTTCAATTAACCACAGTTTAATAAAGGTACTAATCTTTATTAAATTAAATCCTTCAAGGGCTCACATTGAAGCAATGCCTAAGTAGTAATCAGCAAGTCCTGATAGATGCGCCTGCTGGGGCAGATAGCTGGAATGTGCTGTTTAATCAAATTCCAGGAGATTTAAACCCTACCAAAAAAAAGATAAATTGCTCAAGCCTTTTTTAAGTAAGAGGTATTTGGGGTTTGGTTTTTTTCCCGTCACTAGATTTTAATATCCAGCATATTCAAAACTGCATAGTGTAAAAAACTTACATTACAATTCTTTTTTCAAAGTCAAGTCAAAACAAGAAAGTCATTTAAAGATACTTACATGCTCTCCCTGTGAATTACCCCCATCATAGAACTTTGCAAATAGTAAGACTAAGCTTCTCAACTGTGTTATTTTCCATGTATGTACTGATTATTCACTAAACTCAGAGCTCTGATTAGCCGCAGTTTGTGTATTTAATTCCTTCCAGAATCCTCTGGAACATTGCAAGCTGCACTCAACCTACAGTGCTGGAGAGCGGAAGTGATTATTTTTATTTTCAGGTACATTTGTGATTATGTAGAATTGAATAACCTTGCAGAGTTCAGGATGATTAATATTAGCACTGTATTGTCTTTTGATGAACAATATTTGATTTGCATTAATGTAATGAAAGGCCCATACCACTTGGCTTTCCAAAGTTGTTTCAGCACAAGCAATAAGGGTCTTCAGCCACGGTTGTGTTCTGATTTCTGTCACTGCAGATCTTAGTGCAAGTCTCATAGCAGGCAAAAGTGGGGAAAAAGAATAACAAACTCAACCCATAAAACCAATTTAATTGCCTATTAGAAATTTTCACATCAATCACTTTGTGTCTAGGTATGCAAATTCCAACCTTATGATCAAGTGGATGAACAGACTTCAAATTTTGCCAGTCTGGTCTGACCCCTCAGCAGCACTGAACTCCACCCTAGTCTTTGGCGGGTAGCAGAGGGAAAATTCTACTTCCCATACCAGTGGTGTTAATGTTTTACACGACACGGTCTAAGCTATATCTTACATCACAACTCTGCTTTCTCTTGTGTACATTTCCAAGTAAAAAGAGTCATCTGTGAACACCCAGACAGACCAGCTGATAGTACAAGCCATAGCAACGCTTGTTTCCTTGAATCTATAGCTTACAACTGAGGTCAAAGTTGGTTTAAGGAAGGCATTTAGCCTTTGTGAGGGAGAAGGAAGAGGTACCAGCTAGCCTATAGAAAATATTTCAGTGTTTCACAGAAAGTTGTTCCACAAAATGTGCCTATTCGCATGAAAATATTTTACTAGTTACTAGAGGGGAAAAAAAAAAAAAAGAAAAAAAAAACAAGGAAAAGATCTACTGAAAAGTAGAGACAGCTCTCTTCTTTCTGTCTTCATGTTCAAATGCCATCACACTGGCTTGCCAGGCTGTTTCCTGTAATGATGGAAAAGTTGTAAGCTTAATCCTCAGCAGGTGGATATCATGCATTAGCAGCCATTATCACAACTATTCAATTCAAATTTGGGGGAAGAAAGAAATATGAGGCATAATCCCAGAGAGTGGGGTTATTGAGTGATGAAGGTTTACAACATTTTGCCCGTGAACTAGAGTCTCGTTCCGAGACTTCCCTTTGTGTCTTTATAACGGAGATCCCTCACTTCAGTTGTGTTTTATGGTTATACATTTATATATATTCTTGCAAGAATTACTGCATATAAGGACTCATGCAACAGCAGTATCATTTTCTTGTTTAGATCATTTCTGGCAGCTGGTAGATAAAACTAGTACACAGGATCAGCTAATTGTTGGGGCTAAAAGCACAGGGAAGGATGGTAGCAATGTGGAAGCATGGGACTTGTTTTCCTCATTACTAGGCTCTAGTCCTTCAAATTTTCTGAAGTCATGACACTGTGGGTTGCCCCCACAGAATTTGCAGGATTTGAAATTTAATGAAGCCCACCCAGGTTTACTATAAAATTATAATCCTAATATTAATACAAGGATTAGAAATGAAACTGTAGGACTGGCTTAATATTCTTGTTAAGTCAAAGCCAGAATAGGCTGAAAGAAGGCCTTTCAGTAAAGCTTTCAAACATAAACGTTAAACTCAAAATTAAAATAGCATCAAAAATCCAGTGGAATATTTGCTATTATGTATAATGGGGGTCACAATTATGTGTTGATACACATTGTGGTTAATAGGGTTAAATTCTGATATAGATCACCTTTAAAGTTATTTATTACATGTGAATTTAAAATTAAATCCTGCGTGTGTTTTTTAACATGTATTCCGTTTGAGGAATCCAGCAGATTCAACCAAGTTTTACACTTCCTCCAAGATATTAGCTGATTTTTTTGACAGTCCTTTTAAAGTATGACCCTCTATTTAGATCAAACAAGAAACACTAGAAGCACCTACTTAATTTATATTTCCTGTGATTTTCTTTTTTTTTTTTGAATGATTTAATAAGAAATTCTGTGTCAAAGCTATTTTCCGTAATATTTGACACTCAGTAAAAGCCATGAAACTTTATAACATCATATTTCACATTTGTTTCTTTGTTATTGAAGAATACTATGTGTTTACTCCCATTTAAGCCACATGTTTAGGAGTAAACATCAGGGACAAAACAGGAATTATGGATTCATATGTGCGAAAAGAAAAACCTTGTTAAGACTTTTATTGTACACATCTTGGAAAAATGTGCATGTTTTTACAGTCATACTTGAGTCACAGAACAGTTGGAATAACAATTTCTTTGAATATAATTGATTATATTCAACTTCCTTTGCCTATTAAAAAAGTGCATGCCAAGGAACCAACCTGTGAAATTTCACAGTGCACGGGGAAAAAGACAAATAACTATTGTACACGTGGAACTATATGACAAAAAATATCGTGCATCATGCACTTATCTACAATCGGGCTCAAAACTAAAGTGATAGAATTATGCACTGTTTAATTTTACATGTGTGAATTTTCCCCTTTTTCAGAATGTTATGAAACTCTTTGAGTAGATAGTCTGCTTTCATCTGAAAGGGGGGAATAGCTGGTAGCACTAGTCACAATGATCAACTTCAGTTAACAAATTGTTAACTGAAGTTGAATCAGTATAGACCGTTGACAGAAAGAAGGAAAAAGCATTGTTTCATGACCAAGGGGAGTAAAGAAGCAGTGATCAACACTGGAGCACACAACCTGGATGAAAAATATTGTAACGTAGTGAAGGTTTTCAAGTTCTCAAGTGTAGTTATGATTGTAAGTCAAAAATAGTAGAAAGATAATGAAAATTCTTTAGCATAAAAAAAAAAAAAAGCGCCTTGTCTCTTGACCCTTACAGATATGTGCATGGGTGCATGGCATGGAATTATTCTGGGCTAATTAATATCAGAAAGTTATAAATATGCTGCTAGCTTTTGCATGACCGATTTTTGCATTGATGCAAATGCAGCAATATAGGGTACAAAATAATGTTTGTTCTGAACCTCTTTAAAAAAATAAATATTGAATTGCATAATGCTATAAACATTTGGTGAAGAAATATACCTAAAAACAGAGGTACAGAATATTTGTAGTTCTACAAAGGACTAACTATTTCAGATTTGCTGAACTATGACATTTTAAATATGTGGTTTGCATGAGTACACAATTACATACACTTCCCGTATGACAGCATTGTATGTTCAAAACCTAAGCAAAGTGCACAAAACCAGTTTCTTGTACTGTTCACAGTATCTAAATCAGAGGCTATGTGACAGTGTTTCAAATTGATCATTTACTCCAACGGCTTCATACATGCTCATATTCTTTACATGTTTCAAACTTCTTCATTCATAGATATGCAAATATGCTATAGGTATTACAAAACCCCCATATTTTTATAAGGAATAAGTATCTATAAGGTATTCCTATGCAGGTGATTAATTGAGGAATTTAATCATTAGGTTATGCTTTAGTTGTGTTTTTCTATTTATTTACTCCTGGACAGAAAGATTGCATTAGGTGGACAACTGATACTTGGACATTATTTTTCAGGAAAATCAAATGTCAACAATCTCCAGTTACGTCACAGGAAAAAAAAATAGGTAACTATACAGCTAAACTTAGATTATAATAATGCCAAAATATTATAATGCCAAAATTCCTAGGAAATAGAATACTATAATGCCAAAATTCCTAGGAAATAGAATACTATAATGCCAAACTTTATAGAATTGTTTCTAAAAAAAAAAAGTGTTACCCAAGTGACAAAGTTTCCTGCCTCAGAAACAGGTTTATAAGAGCCACACTTTGGATTTGCTGTGTTTGCTAAAGCAACTGGTCACAAAATGTTTTTAATGAATAATAGATTTTTCTGCCTCCTGCCCTCCAGCTCCCCAACAATAAAAGCTAATAAGTGTTGCATGAGAAGATCTTTCAGGCAGCATAGGCCTTTCTCTGATACTTTCCATTGCAGTTTGTCAGACAAGGCAGAGAAAAAGGTCTGCACTGGGAGGAGAGGAATAGCAGTTTATGGAGTGGTAAGGAAAAGATCTAAATCTTCCAAAGTGACATTTTGGCTGCCATACCCCTGGCTGCAGAAGTCACTGTGAGGACCAGAGTGCTGTTCTCTCTTCTTCTGCCCACCTCAGTGGTGTTTCCAGCTTCTTCCTGGAAGTGCATCTTCTCTCTTTGTTCTGACCAGACATGGGCAAGTACAAGCAATAAAAGTGACAAGAAAGCATTTACCTCTTGTAATGCATTATGTCTGAATGCTTTCCCATTCCTGCTTAGTGCGAACAGCAGAGTAACAGCTGTGACTTGGATGTAAGCTCTCAAGCCTAAAAACTTGTCTTTACCTCCTCCATCCACTTTCGTGTTTGGTTAAAGGCAACTGTGCATCAAAGTCAAAATATCCCTTTTGACCTAATGTCTGACAAATGTTTTCCTTAGCAATATTTGACATCACTATCAAGACTTGCTAGCATTTTTATCAGTTTGGTTTCAAGCAGTATGTCACTGGCATTGTCTATTGAACTCTTCCCTTTATATAAGATAGCTAAAGTAGTATATTTTGTCTCAGTTCAACATACCACTGAAATCAAAGGTGAAGAGAGATCACATAATAAAAAATTACATCTGAAGTAAAAAAAATACCAGAACTGTTCTTTGTAATGCCATTTGAATGACAAATTAGAGAGCAATATTGTCATAACTTCATTCAGAATATGTCTGCTAAATATTCATAAAAATGTATATAAACAAGCTAACGTTGAAAGCACTGTTGTCAATGCCACAATTTGACTATCAGGCTCTAAATCATGTATACGGCTTGACACATGCCTAAAACATATCTCTCTGGTTTTTGATGTTTCCTAGGGCAGAAATCAGTAAAATACAGTGCATAAAGTATTGGGAAAAAGAAAGTAAGAAACACAGGTTATAGAACAGAAAATGAAATAGCTACGGAAATATATGTCTGTGCCCTTTATTAGTACCTATGTTTTGTATGACAAAGTTGGTAAGAGTGGTCCAGGAGGGTACCCCTCCTACTTTCCAGCACACTCTGCCCATGCTGATGAATCTGACACTAAGATAGTTACAGGAAGAGCTTAGAGATCCTGGCTGAAGGTTTACCAAAATCTGGGGACAAAGCTCTCCATCTGACATGGTGTGTTTACAGCCTGGAACCCATGTTTTATTCCCATGTTTTGGTGTGGGTAGTGTTCTAGATGGTTTCCAATACCATTTAGGTGCTGATTTGTGAGTTCCCATGCATGGAGGCTGCAGGGATCATCTCTTCACTGTCTGTGAAGGATTTTATGTGGTATCCAGGAAAATCTTTTAAAAAGTTAATAACTTGTGTTGGTAGTGCCTCATTACAGTGGAGGACATGCTTTGCAACTGTGCTGTAAAGAGAAATTCCATACGTTCTGCAACATTGGTCTCCAGACTAGAGCAGGATTAAGTTGGTGGCAGCGTTTAGTGAATTAAAGTAACCTAGAGTTTGTAGGTGATTGTTGTCCCATAATGGTTTCTCTGAAAGTCTGTTGTAATCATTTCAGCCCTCTGGGGATGTCTGCTATGCACTACAGTTTTGGAGTCTTAATGTGATTCAGTCTCTTTACCCACACCCAGTTCTGGTGTCTGTTCATAAACTTAAAGAGTTTTCTTTTTTGGATTTTTGACCAAGGCTGGACATAAAAGGTGAAGAAACTGCAAAATTGTTTTCATGTTGACAGGTTCATCATGCCAGATTTCAATTTTAAAAATAGTTATATTAATATAAATTTCATGGCTCTTGAAAATTTTGGCCTTTTTTTCCTTCCGTAGTGAAAGCGATCGATGCAAGTCCTCAGTGCTGTCTGTGGAGTTACTATGCCCTGTTTTTTCTATTAGTCATCTATAACTATTGCTTCCATATTCTTCTGTCCCTCTCCATCCTAGCAGTGATCACTTGATTTGGCAGCAGTTGACTATTTTATATAATGTATTAAGAAAATATTCACAAATGGTCTCGTTATGAAAAAATTAATAGAGGGATTTAAAAAAATAGACATGGAACTTGCATATTGGTGAAAAAAATAGGAGGAGAAAAGATGTGCGTGTTTGAGGCAATCATCTACTGTGAGCAAGTTTCTTTCAATTTATACTTGGTATTCTAATGTAATTTTGTTATCTCACCAGATTCTAATTATTTCTTAATGTGTTAAATATTTAGTCATTTGATCTGCCCTTGAATTTTCTGAAATGTATCTTCTGCATCTTTCCTTGCAGAAATCTCTGCTCTGCTACTTCTGCAGTGAAGGTCCACTTCTCTACACAGTCGTACTTTAAGACAAAAATGAGAAACTTGGACAGTCCCAGTTTTGTCTAACAACCTTGAATATCTCAAAAATGTCACATTTGTCCAGCATATCTCATAGCAAAATTACAGAGCTAGCTTTGTTTTGTCTTTAAAATGCAGACCATATAAGTAAATTTCCATTGCAGATCGAAAAAAAAAAGTGTGTCAACCTGAAATATTGCCATAATGTTTTATTCCTCCTTCATATGAGAATTTGGTATATCAGGTTGAGCTATTTAGAAAGAATAGGCACATTTACAAATTTCTCTGTGCCTGTAAACAGACATGGTTATGAAGACTTGACAGAGGGAATACCTGCTTCCAGACCTCTCCTGATTGCAGCTGAAGTCCAACAAGATAATAGGATTTAGTCATTAAATCTTCCTATGTGATTTGAAACCAGTTCAATTTTTTTTCTAAATTAATAATGTAATTCCACTTGACCCTACCTGCTTAATGATGTGACATAATCGGAAATCATAACATATTTCATTCCAGTATATGCAACTTGTATGGTATGATTATTAGTAGCAGAAATCGCAATGCTGTTAGTTTATTCCACGTCAGACAACTGACTTTTATCAGATCTGAATAATAAGGGCTTATATAATTCAAAATCATATAGTTCCAAAATGCCAACAAAGAAGACAGAGTTAAGAATTCCCCCCCCCCCCCCCGCTTATTACACAGAAAACCTAAGAAGCACCACAGCTACCCCGGGCTGTGCTGCCAGGGTGAAAGATGCTTCTCCTTAGACATTTTTACCCTGTGTCTATTTTGTGACAGGGTTTGTACAGGGAGCTGGGTTTGGCAGGGAGCTCTTGCCAGGAGCCCAAATGTTACTACCTCATTCTGTGTCAAGCAAAACAGCAGAGGGAAGATATGAACAGGGCAATGCAGAGAAGGCAGCATCTTTCACGCTCTTGTTTTGGTGAAAGAAGGTGGTTTCAAACAGGAAGACACATAGGAGATTCCTAGGTGCAAGGAGTCTCCAGCAGAAGAGAAGGGAAGAGATGCTGAAGAAACACAGAGAGGTGTAGAAAGGGAAAAGGAAGTTTCCCTGCCCAAAAGAAACGTCCTCTGATGTTTTACCCTCTGGGTGTTTCAGTAGGCATACTGAATTTTCCCCTTCCTCAGCTAAGGGAAGCTTCCTGTCTTTTGCATCTGAGAAAATTATTAATTTGGCTCTGCAGAAGAGAAGGGAGACAAAAGAGCTGATCAGCAATGTTGTCAAATCTCTTATAACCAGCCAGCTCTTCTCTTGTTCTGTTTCTCCAAAAGGGTGTCAAGTGGAAGACTAGAGGGTGGTGAAGCCAGGACCTCCACCAAAGCATTCTAGCAAAGGATGCCTGTGGAGCTGCATTATGCAGCAGGCTCAAGAGGGACTAGTGAATAACTGCAGGGCTGGAAGATCAGATGAAATGGGAACAGTGGTGTGTAATTGGTCCATTTGAATGTTTAAGCTTGGAGAACACCTGGATTCCCCATACCTTCAGGCCATTGCATACAATTATGTGCAATTTAATTTTAATTGCTTCATCAACTCAGCACCCACACAGTGGCTAGCAAAACCACCACGCTCTAATGAAAGAGCAGACAATGTTATAGTTGTCATGCATTTGTGGGGTAGAATGAGCAATTTAGAAATCAACTGGTTCATACCAAAATTAGGTTCAGTGCAAAACTCCTACATGTGCATTTTAGAAATACTTGGTAAATGGTTAATATTGAAAAAAAAAATTAAAAGTGTATCTTGAAAATACATAAAAATTCATACCAACATGAAGAGGATGAATGGGTATTGACTATTCTCTGCCTCTCTCAGTAATAAACATCATGGAGAAGTATGAACTGTCATGGTTAAAAAAAACAAGGAACTGATTCCCTCTGCAGCAGGGATAAAGATGTAAGGATGCTGAAAGTTTGCATGAAATCAGCAGACAAGTTTGTGGAGAAAAGCCCATGGAGGGTTACAGAACACAGAGAAATCACAACCCTGGAAGTCTGTGAACAGAAAATAGCTTCTAGCTAAGAAACTATTAGGAAAAAACATTATATATATTTGACGTGTTTTTTCTTTCTCTAGCACCTATTTATGGCACTTGCAGAAACAGGATAGTGAGCTAGATGAATCCATCAACTGATCAAGTAGAACTTGCTTGCTAGAACAGGTTTATTTATTATTTAAACAACTTTAACCTTACAGTGGTGAACCTGTAAATATTTCTCTAAAGAAATATTGTGAATTAAGTCATTGGGCTTAGTTCTTTCCCTCATATGTTAGTACCCATAAGAAAGAAATAGGGGAAATTTTTGGAAGTGTTCCTTATAATATATTCTTTATTTTAATAAGCTGCTATTTAAAATTTTCCCCTTGCACTTCTACTGACCTTGAGGAGGTCTGTAGAAGCCTTGACGTTCACACCAATTTGTGGATCTAAGCATTCTGCCTCATTCTTTTTGAAATGTCTGTTAATCTTTCCATTTAGTTTATCAATAGCATGGACAATAATGACTGGTCACAAATGCTTCATCTAATATAATGTTTTGAAAATACATAAAGGATAAATGCAAATTTGGATAGCAGCATTAACAGAGACATATAATTTTCATTTCCATTACCTTGCAGTAAGGAAAATGTCACATATAATGCTAAAAATCAGAAACTATTGAGTCAAAAGTTCCTGATTATTCTTAAATTACTCTATTTCTTCTAAGTACAATATAAAAATTACAACTGGTATACAATGTTTACAGATAAATTCTGTAACATACTGTAGTAATAAATGACTGCATTCTATGCCCTCCTACTCTGTACTGAATACAGCTTGATTTTCCAGACAATTCAACGTTGTTCTTGGAAAAACTCTTATGATAACACATTCGGGAAATTAGTTAGAAGAAGAACAAAATGTACAGAAATACAGCTCCAGTGGGTAAAGGGCTGATGACCAGCCTCTAAGATGCTACTAGCAATAAATGTCTGTTAGAAAATGAAACATTTTGGGACAGTCTAATAATCCCTATCTAAATGTCCAGAGCTGTCAATTCCTAATGCTTCAAGCAAGATGTAAAATTGCTTATAGTGCTTATCACTGGTCAACACTGAAAGGAGGGGTAGATATTTGGCTTGAGCATACCTAGTAATAAGGTTATATTGAAGCACTGCCATTTTTTGTGCTAATCTAGCTATAGAAGTTTTCAGATACAGGGTCTTTACTCAGAAACAGTAGGATTTGTAAAAGTGCCCATTTGATTAAGGAACACTAATCGCATCAGCTTGCAATAGCATTGATGCAGTTCAGCCACCAGATGCTCCTGCAAATCCTGTCTGTAATTTGCTTCAGTATTACTCCTTTCTCTGTCCAGCTGCTCTGCCCCACTGCAAGGCAGAGAAAGGCTTTTACCAACACCTCTCTTGCCCAAATGAGACCCGTCTTATAACATGGGTACTTGTCGGTGATAAACAAAGTTGGGAAGCAGAGGGTTAGAACTGCCTCCAGTTCTGGTCAGACACTGAAATTGCAGGCGTCTAAAGCTGTCACTCTTGGTGCCCTTTGTAAAATAATGTTAATTCAGAGCTCAGCAGTTAAGCAACCCAGCTACATAACATCTTTAAATCTGCCAAAATTTGTCTTCCTGAAAAATTCTTATTCTTGATTAAATTTAAATATTTGTGCTCCTCTTTTATGAGGAGTCAGTACTGAGCTCATTGCTAACTGTTGTTTGAGAGTTTGTTTCATTAACAGTGAGCCTGGTTAAAAATCAGAGGATCATAGAAAGGTTAGAGTTGGAAAGATCTAATTCCAACCCCCCTGCCATGGGCAGGGACACCTCCCACTAGAGCAGGTTGCTCAAAGCCCCATCCAACCTGGCCTTGAACACCTCCAGGGATGGGGAATTAAAACTTCCCTGGGCAACCTGTCCCAGTGCCTCACCACCCAGACAGTAGAGAATTTCTCCCTGATATCTAATCTAAATCTACCCTTTTCCAGTTTGAGGCCATTTCCCCTTACCCTGTCACTGCATTGTCTTGTAAAATGTTCCCCTCGGGCATTCATGTAGGCACCCTTCAGTTACGGGAAGGCTGCTATAAAATCTCCCTGGAGCCTTCTCTTCTGCAGGCTGAACAACTGCAACTCTTTCAGTCTGTCTTCATAGGAGAGGTGCTCCAGCCCTCTGATCATCTTTGGGGACCTGTTCCAACAGGTCCATGTACTTCTTGTGCTGAGGACACCAAAGCTGTATGCAATATTGCAGATGGGGTCTCACCAGAGCAGAATAGAGGGGTAGAATGGCCTCCCTCAGTCTGGTAGCCATGCACCTTTTGATGCATCCCAGGATGTGATTGGCCTTCTGAGCTGCAAGCATGCAAATTGTAAATAATGTTTATGTTTGTAGCATTAAATGTGCAGCATCCTCCTCTCTGAATGCACTATTTTGCAATTGCACCATAGTTTAAAAAAAAAGCGCTCTGTTTCTGAAAAAAAAAAGGCTGTTTCTGTATTACACCTCAAAATACAGAAGTATCTACAACACTAGCAGTTTCATTGCCATACGGAGTCATAACATTAACACATCTTTAAATGAACTACGGCAAAGACAGTAGTAATTTCCTGTAGCATCACTGGCATATGCCAACACTACCTAAGTCTCTACGTATGAAACATCCTTCACAATTCCTCCAGGTGACATATGCCAATGAGCGTAAATGTTGTTGCTTGTGTTGATTTCTTAAGATGAAAGATGTAGTTTCTGCCCCAGGTTACTTTGCAAACTGAAAACTGAATCCAGGAACGATCTCCAAAATCTTGTCAAGTCCAAGTACTGAAGTTTCACTTCAAAGTCAGATTTGGATTTTTACTCAGTTATCTCAATCATGTGAAATCTTTCCTTTCCTCACTTTTCTCCGCCCTCTCATCCAAACAAAATTCCCTTGTCTTAAAATGCAAGCAGTATTTTCTTGCTGACTCCCCAGTTCTATACTTCATAGAGCTGTTTGCTAGCTGCTCTCTTGACCCTGCAATTTTCTGGTCTGATCCTGTGTTAAAGAGATCTCACAAGATGTGCACATGGTCTCTATTTCTCTGAACTGTGTGGTAGAGAAATCTCACAGGTCGTAGCTTTGCTGGAACAGAGTGAGTATATATATACATACACACTTCATACATATGTTACATACAAAATACTTGTATTTGTTTTATGCAGAAAAATCAGTGAACCAAAAGAGAAGAAAAATCTCATGGATTAACCAGCCCAGCTGAAGCTTATCATGTGTAATGGTATAAGAAGTTTAGAGGTCGCTCAGCCTTGCCTGTCCTGGGACTGCCAAGGCTAAAGTAGGTGCAGAATAGTTTAGAGCCTGTGTATCTACCAGGGCCAAGGGCGGACAGAATGTTCTCCATGCATTAGGTTCAGCCTTATTGAAAGGGAAAGGAGGGTATGTATGCGTATGTAGGAGTAGAGAGGAATTAATCCAAACTTGGGGGGTGTGAGAAGAATGAAAATACTCTATAGTTGAAAACCTTTGGAAATAAGTAAATGAACACATATCACATGTACTAAAAAGATCTAAGTGTTTTTCACGTGAAAAGGTTGTTATTCAGTGCTGATATCAAGAGGGTACAGTAAAGAAGTAGTTCCAAATTTGTAATTACTAAAGCTGTGTTTTAATTTACTAACTTTTAATTAATCTGAAAACAATGCAGTTACTTGTCCCTGAAAGACAAAGGTTTATGTTTATGACTTTCTGAAAAGTTACATTCACTACAGTATGGCAACTGTGATGAAAAGGAGTGACAAACCCCAGCTTCTTTGGAAAAATGCCATTGTTGATTAATTGCAATATATTTCAGCTGTGTATAGATTTCTCACAGTAAGCACACTGGTTTCATTCTTCAGAGATTAACAATCTCTCTTGTGTGCTCAGGTTCTTTCCAGTTTAGTACACTGTTTCTTTTGAAGGATTTGTTTTCCCGGGTTGAACCTAAGAACTCAGAGCACCTTATCACACTTTCACAAGCTCGGGAAAGAAGAGGGGGGAAAAAAGCCCGTCTAGGCTTATGCCAGTTAAATCCAAGGTCTTTTTCTTTTGGCATCAGATTAGATGTTCAAACCGAGCGGTGTTGTGGGGCTGCGGGTCAGTGTCCACCAAACCCTTAATGAGGCTAATCCCACACTAGCACATTCCAAGCAGCTAATGGGTGCAAGGGCTTCACTGGCTCTTACGTCTCTGCACTGCGGAGGAGCTCAGTGCCTCAGTCGGGGACAGTCACAAACGTGCTATTAGCAATGACCAGCGGCAGGGAAACGTGGGCAGCAGAGTTTGCTCCGGGACAGATTTAAACGCCAAGTTTAATGTTCAGGTAAACAAGAGGGAGAGCTCTTGGTGGGATTTTTTGGCTAGTTTAATAGAGAGAGAGACTTAACCTAGAGATCTAAGTTATAAGTAAACTAAATCCAGTTGTAAGTATTGCATGTACCTTAGAAATTCACTGTGGACTTTAAATTGTCTTATGAATTACTAGTGAAGAGTTGTTCATGAAATAAGAGAAAGAGAAGATAACCTTCTTGCTCTACTGTTCTTGAAAATGCTTTGCTATACTTTTCTAAACTTTTTACTACTTTATTAATTCACATTATAAACAAGAGTTTAATGCAGATTGTTTTGTTATGAATGTGTTGATTTCATCAAGTTATTCTAATTTTCTTATGAAGACTCTACAGAAAGTAACATAATTTATTATAACTCTGAACCTTGTGTTTCATCGTAAATTATCTCTGTAACAGTAATATAACTGGCACGGGGCAGTGAAACCAGATGTTTTCTTTTTAGTTTGGAAGGACAAGGAATTATGAAATGAGTAAATTTTTATTTAGGCATTACTATGATGCTGTCAAGTAGGATAGTATATTGTTTGATATCAAAGTGCTGGAAAGTCTTTTTTCCTGATGTGAATAGAGGACTTTTAAAATCAGACTACTATTTTTGCAATATTACATTTGAAGAAGTATGATAAAACTTCAAATGCAAATTATTATTATATTTAACATAGTTGAGTTTCTTTTCTACTTAAAAAGACAGTATGAAAAAGAGCGGCAAAGAAAAAATTGTAAATGTCAGTTCTTGATTTGTGAAAGCCTGCTTGTATATGTAAAGAAAAAAGTTTTCAGTGAAGTGCCTGTTATAGCTCCTTTGTATTGTATCTCGAGGCTCAGAAAAATTGAATCAGTGGCCATCTTTAGAAAAGATACATGTGTTCTTTGTAATAAGTAAGTTCAATAGGGTGAATTATTTGCAGAAAATTAAGCAAAATTTATGAAATTTAGTAGAGGATATTTTCAGTGAATCTTTGCAACATGAATGATAATCATGTGCTATGTAATTTCTGCGGCAGGAGCTGATTTTGGATGTGGGGAAGAAAAGTTGTTTTAGAAAAGCTTTTCACACTTTCTAGAGAATACAGTGCATATTCAAGCATGTATTTAGTGTTAAAACAAACAAACATGAGGATAAAGTTGACATTATAAGGGTTCCTTTTTTGTCAAAAGGTTACTGTGTATATATTTAGACAACAAAGGGGATTCATAAATCTTCAGCTTCTTATTAGTGTGCAATATTCTTAAGGCAATGTAGAAAGCTTCTGCACTCTTGTAGTACAAAGGGGAGAAGTTTCAAGAATGTGTGGACAATACAGTGAAGTTTGTAATTTCAGTGTTAGCATTGCAATACCTCAATAATAATTGTAACTTCCTTTCTTTCCCCACAAGACTCAACAATAAGAAAAACCCTAATTTTTCCATGTAGTTTAGTTTCAGAGGTTTTGCAGTAAGAGGGTTAAATGAAGTTCATAAAGTTCACTTTGGATGCCTTGACAATTCTAGAAACTTAGTTTATTAAAAGCCTAGACTTTTAAGGTGATTTGACCTTGATAAAATGCCATGGTGGTGGTGATGATGATTATTATTGCCTTCATCATAGACTTGTAAACATTCAGGAGATATAATAAATTGTATCTTCAAGGTAATTTCACCTATATAAAGCAAAACCTTTTCAGGTTTTTCAGGTTTTTTAACTGTCTTAAACATGAAACAAACCTTGCCCCACATTCTATAATATATTAACTTTCTATTTGCTACAGTAAGGAAGAACTATTAAACACAGTTCTATTGTTGTTCTATTGTCACAATTACTATTGCAACAACACATCATCTGTAGGTTAAAACTAATCTGTCTCACACTGGTCACAGTGGTCTAAACCCAGCTCACGTTCCCTGTTGGTGGAGGCTTGGTGAATTCTGCTTCACAATGATAGGAAGAGCCGACATCAAGGATCAAAAAGCAACGTCGCCGTGAATGCTTGGGCATGTTAATAGACTTTTCTTTTTCCTGACTGTAAAAGTCATGTTAGGATGTCTGTCATTTCTATGAAATATGAAGTCTAGCAGATTTTTCAAATAAAAACGCTCTATGCAAAAATGTAATATGTAATGTGGGTGACCACGCGATCCAATAAGGGATTATCTTCTGTGGAAATGGCAAAATAATAACTTTTTATCTACTGAGAGCAATAAGTCATGAACGTAGCTAGAAATTCTCACTATAGTACTTTACAGTTTATGCTAGTGATATTCATTGACTCCAAGAAATTACCACAGTTCACAACGATTTTCAAAAGCCACAGAAACACATTTTTCTGGGCTTAACCATGAAAAAGGGGATGCAGATTGAGTTTACAAAAAGGTAACATTAGATAGTTAGTAAGGTAATATTAGTTAGTAAAAGCAATACTTAGATATCTAAGTCTAGTTACTATCTAGCTTTACATGGTAAAAGGTAACATGTGTTAGTTAGGCTGTGTTATAAAGGCAATTTCAAAAATTTTTTTTTTTTTATGTAAAGGCAAGATGCTCAGATTTCCTTTAAATTCTTCTAAAACTCATTTCACATTACTTAATTCTCAGATAACTTTGTCATAGTTCATAGTTTGTAGTTCTGTTTATGCTGCACAATTAAATAGGCAATTTTTTAGTTAAATATATTTTATGTAATTTATCTGTTTGAAATTAATTTATAATGAATGTTTCAACTCATCTTCTTATTAAATGAAATAATTTAATTCTGTCTCAGGAAAACTTTGGAAAGGTTTCCAGAATTCATATTACATGGAGTAAGGACTATCTAGAAAATTAAAAAATATTTCAGAATTCTTGTTTGAGTCTCTGGTTTGTTGTTTTGTTATATTTTTCTTTCCTACCCATCTCTCTTTGCGTATCTGAAAATTAAGACTACACTGAGGGAAGTTATTTGCTTTCCTGCAAATATCTGGGGGAAGATCTTGAGTGCTACAGTCATATCTTCATTGAACTCAGTCAGTTTTAGAGTTTACATGAGCTGGTCATCTGATGTAACGTCTGGTGTCTCATTTCAGTAACAGATTTTTTTTTTGATTAAGATGTCTACATATGAAAGTGTAGTTTCTGGATCCATGTTAAACAGCAGTTTCAATACTTGTATAAAAAATTGAAGTGGTATCATGGCATTGTAAGTTTTATTGTGAGATGTTTATTTTCTAGTTTCTGAGATGATTTTTTTTAATTAATGCTGACTTAGTTGTATCACTAAAATGGAAATGGATTTTTTTTAAAATATTTTTAATGAATAAATATGCTATTTCTCTACTATGCACAAAGCGTTACAGTTCGAATTAGTTCTTCTCCGGTGATTCTTGCTATGAGAATATAGATGACAGCATCAAAGTCATCTGGCTACTGAATATGAAAACAATCGCAAAAGGTTGTGTTGGGTGCTTAGCTCTGTGCAAAATGTGTGCTGTGTAACTGCAAAGTCAGTGAAGTCTTCTTTTATGGTTGAAGTTTCTCTTCAGTTGTACTATAAGTTGAGTTTAATAAGCAAACAGAGCTCATGGCATTTCCTTTCTGCTTTTTAGGCACAGAAATCATGGATAGAAAGAGCATTTTACAAGAGAGAATGTGTTCATATCATACCCAGCACCAAAGACCCCCATAGGTAATTGCATGCTACTTGTATGAAAAATTTAAGTCAATTACAAGAAAATGTCTATATATGTGTGTGCATACATATTTACATGTATATAAATAGTTTGTAAAGACTTATCTGATCAGAATGTGGTTGAATTACATCTGGAGTGATGGATTTCTATGGGCACTATTTGTTTACATTCTAATTTCCTCAAAAAAAAAAAAAAAGAAGATAAATCTAAGGTGGATGAGAATCTATGTTCAATTTCCTTATCTTCTTAGTTCAATATTGAGTGCCTTGAATATTTACCAAAACTGGATGCATGACACAGAATACTGTCAGAAGAAAATAACTGCAGTGAACTGAAACATAGAATCATAGAATCATCTGGGCCGGAAGGGACCTCCAAAGGCCATCTAGTCCGACCCCCCTGCAGTCACAGGG
>JAOQGH010000019.1:36936018-37097952 GCA_025769975.1 Gallinago jamesoni | reverse complement strand
TGCTTTCCAACACCTCGTTGCCCAGTCTGTACTGATGGCGAGGATTGTTCCGGCCCAGGTGCAGAACCTTGCACTTGTTCCCATTGAACTTCATAAGGTTTACTTGAGCCCACTTCACCAGCCTGTCCAGATCCCTTTGAATGACATCCCGTCCCTCAGGTGTATCAACAACACCACACAGCTTGGTGTCATCTGCAAACTTGCTGATGATGCGCTAGTCCATGCAGAAGCTGATTGTTTCACCTGATGCATCTGTAGACATATTTAGAACAAAACATTATTTTATTGAAATATCATAGAATTATAGAATAATTTGGGTTGGAAGGGACCTTTAGAGGTCATCTATTCCAGCTCTCTGCAATGAGCAGGGACATCTTCAACTAGATCAGGTTGCTCAGAGTCACGTCCAACCTGACCTTGAATGTTTCCATTGATGGGGCATCTACCACCTTACAGAGCAACCTGTTCCAGTATTTCACCACCTTCATTGTAAAAAATTTCCTTATGTCTAGTCTAAATCTACCCTCTTTTAGTTTAAAACCGTTACCCCTTGTCCTACCACAGCAGGCCCTGGTAATATATAGGAGAGTCCAAAGTAAACAAGATAGAAAAAGAAAAGGTAATATCTGTACTTTGTTGCTTTTACAACTAGAGGCTTCAGAGAGCAGGAAAGTGGCCAGCGGAGTTGAAAAAGGTGGGCATTTTTTGAAGATTTGTTGGCCATTTAAGTTGTTTCGTTTCCCTGTTCAGTTTATATACGCACGTGACCCGAGTTTTCTGTTTGTTTACTGTCATAGGTGTTGCTGTGGGCGTCTAATAGGTCAACATGTTGGACTGACTCCAAGCATCTCCGTTATTCAGAATGAGAAAAATGAAAGCAGGCTTACTCGCAATGACATCCAGTCGGAGAAGTGGTCCATCAGCAAGCACACGCAGCTCAGCCCGACGGACGCTTTTGGAACCATTGAGTTCCAAGGAGGAGGCCACTCCAATAAAGCCATGGTAACCATGTTTTTCTTTTAGATAAATAATGCTACTAGCTCAAAAAAGGTATTCACAAAGAATAAACATCATTCTCTCTTAACTTCATTTTAAGGTACTATTTAGTGCAATATCATACCATATGCTTTTATTTATCATGTGCCAAAGAATTGGTGAACAGAAATAACTGTAAAAGCTGGAGTGCAGTGTAAGAAGGGTGACCTTTATGAAGACTGAAGACATGCTACTGTGCTGCTATCTCGATTTTCTTCCAAAGGCTAGCCATCCCTTTTTTGCTGAATAAGTTTGGAATTCAACTGAGGTTCCCCTTTGTTATGTATGTCTGCAAGACTGAAAAATTTGAATTATACCCAATTCCTTTTAATATTCCTCCAGACATATATTGGAGGAGAGACCAGTTAGATTTACTGGTTCATCTTTCAATGAAACAAGAGGTCCAGTAAACATTTAGGCTAGGACTTGGGAAATCTCTATTCTGCCACAGATTTCATTGAGCAAGTCATTTAATGATAATACAGTGCTATGGAGCAATACCAAAGTATATCAATCTGAAGGCATTGCTCCACTAAACTGGAGGGGTGTTTCCACACTATTCATGCATGTTTGGGGTTTTTTTGGTGGGTTTACATGAAAGGAAGAATCAAAACTGCAGAACCTGGGGCTTTGGGAATGAAATGTTAGTGTGTATATAGCATATCTTGGCCAAGATACTGCTTTGAGCAGCAGTGAGGCTGGAAGCAGAACCCCTGGGCACTCTGCAGTATAACCTGCTGAGATACCCAGTAGCATCTTCTTTGCCTGAATTCTTCCCAACAGGTCTCTCAGATCTGTCATGGCACTAGTTGCATTAGAGACAACGAAGAGCTCACGTACTATGCTAGCAAGAACCAGATACAAGGGGCAGCACCTCAGATGGATACATAGGTGCTGGGGGTGGAATGATTAGAGTGGATGGTTTTATTCATCCAGATGGATGGTTTCTTTTGAAAGAAACCAGAAAACACTGTTGCATCAAGAAACGGATAGAAAATCAGGTCATATCTCTGAAAGTATCGCAGACGCCTTATGTTCATTTGATAACCAATCACTTAAAAATCTGCAAGGCCATTGCTAGGGAGAGACTCTCAGTCAGTAAGTGACATTTGTTTAGTGTGAATAATTTGACACCTCCTTCAGCATTAAAATGAGCCAAACCCTGCTGTTGATATCTTCACAAGGCGTGAGAAGAAAACAGAATGCTTTTCACCAAAACTAAGATTCAGAGAGCAACCATCATGCTATTAACCAAGTATCGATATGGTGCTTTAAAACTCTCTTCATGAGAAAGGGTATACTAGAGTATTTTGAGTGATGTCCTTGAAGATCACTATAAAAAAATAAACTGCCTTGCCAGATAAAATTAATCTTGGGCAGCCAAGAAATGACGAAGGGATTAGGGTAGCTGTTGATACCAATTTTCCTAGAGGATTTCTGACTTTTGTTGGGTTTCTGGTGTCGTGGCACAGTGCCATAAGGGAACAGGAGATGCCCTAATGTATCTGCTGTGTGCTCAAAGAAATATAATAGAAGGGAAACTGTAGAGATAAAATTGGAAGTCAACATGAAGGAAAGAAAAATCTTGTCACAGGCTGCAGTCAGGAATGAAATAACGAAGAATTTAGAAAAAAAAAGAAGAAGACAAAAAGGAGTGAAAAATCTGAGAGACGTAAATAACAAGTAAAAACTTAGGGATGAATACAGACAAAACATTTATTGCTGGAAAAATTCTGAATTTATTTTGACAGTACTAGAGTCAGGAAGATAGTTGCAACTGCCATCTACTTATAGCAGTTAAATCCCACGTGACACATGGGAACAAACAAATTCTTCATTAATTAAATAAGTCTACTAAAGCTCCAGAAATTCAGTCATCCTACTAGCAGGAAAAACACTTCAAATTAAACAATTCACTAAATATCTCTTTAACGGATATCCTGCTTTGTTACCACCAATGAGAAAAACATCTTTCATGTGACCAAAATAAATAGGTTTGCATAACCAGTAATTGTGCATTTTTTTAAAATGGAAACAAAATAGAGCTTTGTTAGACTATACAGTATGAAGGTGTCCTTATGGCAATATTTCCAGCCTCAAACATTATTTTAGGGTAGATTATAGTCAAAGAGCTGCCTAGCTGGTTGTTGCAGTTTTATTAATAGACAGAATGAAACAAAAAGGAACAAGTACATAATAATGCTTTGAAACATTCTTGTTCAGACAATATTTTTTCAAACCCAAAAACAAGGAAGCTGGAACATCAACAGGGGCAGGAGGAGAGAGAGAAAAGGGAGAAAACATACTAAATCAATGTTTGTCTTTTCTAAAAATATTCTACTTAGTTATTTTCTAGCTACTGGATATCAAATATCACTGTTAGCATACATGCTGATTTTTGCTGACAATCATGGTAGGTTAATATTGCACCTATTGGCTACTAGAATGACCCTATAAAGCAGCAAGATTTAGCAAGCTGACCAACATTAAGGAAATTATCTGGGGAAGAATTTGGCATAAAATTCACCATCTTTCCTTTTTTTATTTCCTAAAATGGATGCCCACACATGAAAATTATTAAGCAAGGGAAACCCAGAACTGACTTGGTCTGTGCTAACAGCAAAATTGGCAATTTTTTTTTTTAATCAGGCTACAGGGAGTGAGATGGGATTTATTCATGGAAACCATAACCTCATATTTATGATTGGGAAACTAGTGATTAATTAATGGAACAGATAAGTGCGTGTAAGACTGCCGGATAATTATTTCTTCTATTGAAAGTACCAGAATTATATTTTAATAATACATATCTAAATTTGATAGTAAATGTATGATACTTCGCATGTATATTTGCAAGTTACAAATGCAAGTGATATAATACAACTATCAGTTGCCACCAGACAATTAACAGTCACATCTTTAGATGTGAAAATGAACATTGCACTGAAATTGCACTTGGGTTTAGAATAAAGCAGAAAAGACAATGTAGATTTATATATTGCCAATAGAACTGTGCCATTGATTTCATTTCCACAGCCACATAGAACAAAAATTCTCAAACAGCATGAATTTTGCTAATACCATTGAGTTGTTAAAGTATCTTCAGTGGGGCTGCACTAAGCCCTTTAAATCAATAATGTGAATAGCTGAGAGTGCAGCAGAGTATATAGAAATATATTGCCAACATAAGATGACATTGTTTAACACAATCAGTTACTATAGAGGCCTTTCTTCCAGCCTTCATGTCACCACAGATGATCCTGCAACACTGTGGGTTTTAGATCTCTATCAATCTCATATTTTCTTTACAAGTGGCTCGTCCACTAATATGTAAGAAACACATATAAGAGTTTTGCTCTTTTTACATTGTTTTTATGGCAGATTTTCAATTTTGACAACTGTAAAAAGATCTGAGAGGGATGTGAAGATATGCAAACCTTATTAGCAGCTTTTGCAATAAATCTGTGGATTTTAAAAAATACAGAAAAATTAATAAAGTGTGATCTGCTTGCATCAGTCAGCTCTTAGTAGCTTGAGAAATAACATGGATGAGTTTATCTACCTATAAGCTGGCAATTTATTACCCTAACTCAGAGAGGAATTACCAAACAAGTGTGAGTCATTCCACCCCAATTATGAGCAAAATTCTGAACAATTTCAAAATAGCTTCTGGTCATTAGTAGACTGGTAAAGACAATCTTGCTGTGATGCATTTTGCACTGAATTTGTGATTAAACTAACCAATTTTTTTAAAATTTTCTATCTGCCTTTCCACGTGCAAAAAACACTTTAGCATTCTCGCATTAATTGGTGTGCCTAGACTCCATATCAACTTTTTTTTAAAGGAGTGCTCTTTAGAGAACTGAAATGTCTTTGATTATGATTTTTCAAGGTTAGGTGGAAGACGGCTCTCTGAAAACCTTTAGTAAGTTGAACACATTCCCCCTAATTGAATGCATTCCAAAGATAAATTTAATATAGACAATAAAAAGTTAACATATGTTTGCAGCTGTAGAAGAAATAAAGTTTACGTCAGTGTTATAAACTTGTCCTTTGTTATGGTGCATGGATACATGAAAGAACATCTATAGAATTCTAATGCACATGAGCAGTTTCTTAGACAATCTTATATCTAGATCCTCAAAACATTATACTCTACTAAGGATATTTGGAAATCAGTGACATGAAAAGGTATATTTCTGCTTTTAAAGTATACTGAGTTTTATCAAAAATGTATAAAACATATCTTAGAAGCCATCAGTGCTTTTGAGAGGAAAAAAAAGAGAATCCTGTAACTTGAGTAAAACATGAAAAAGGCAGCAAACATTGGGTTTTGTCCTAGTAAATTAATACTTAAAGAACATTTACAGAATTTAAAAGATGGTGTTCTATGTGGAGAAAAAAGGGAAATAACACAGAAAAAAAGCATCTGCCAAAGCCCATTTAAATCAATGCATTGACTCTTTGGTGGAACTTGGATGAGGCCTTAAGATGTTAAGAAGAATATTAACTCATAAGGAACCAGCCTGGTTTCAGTCTAAGTGACAGTTTTTCTGCTGAATTTGGTGAAAATTACATCAGGACTATTTTTTGTGTGAAGATCACATACTGAGGGAATTGGCTTTTAGCTGAAGAAGGGCCTGCAGTGATGGAATCTTACTTAGGTGGGTGAAATAGCCATCCAGTGCTGCGTGTATTAAATAAAAACAAAGGAGCAAAGCTAGACTACAGATCAAAAAGTGTTTTCTGAAGAGATATTCTTTGAAGAAATGCAATAAAATTGTGAATCTTGCTATTTTATTCACTTAAACTCTCATCTGCAATCATTCACCATCTATTTAATGAGACAGCAGTGTTTGAGTAACAGAGTAGTAATTTTATCATTCAGGAACTTTGACTTTTGCCCTAGGGCTCTGGAGTCCAACCCACAAGCATCTGACTGTTTGACTGATGGTGGGCACAGGAATTTTTTAGGAAACCACATGATAAGAAAATGAAATGACTGCTGTCATTAAGCAGCACCATTAAGCGGCACCCGTAGTGCTGACTACGTCTGTGCTAGTTCCAGGATCAAAGGGGCATGACAGCTTGAACTTTGTGATTCTCATTTCACAGTGTTATACTGATGTCAGTCAGGTCAATCCATAGGTTTTGTGGTTCAAAACTGTACTTCTGCTTCCTATCTTGCCCTGCTGTGCTGACACATAGGAACCAAATTGTTCCATCTTATCCATACACCACTCTCATAAAGAAGGGGTTAAATCACTTGCCATTAGAACGGATCGTTTTTACAGCTGACAGATAGATACACTAGATGTGGAATTTCAGGGTAACAGAGCAGTGGTTTATCTTAGATTTACATTTAAATTTTAAATCTGCCTCTGGAGTCTATAGCAAAAGAATTCAGGAATGGCAGAAATACTCATTAATATTCTAAACAAAAACTGAAAAGGCCCAATATTCTGCTACAAGTTTGAAAGAAATGAATTTTTAATATGGACAAAAATGGCCTTAAAAGTATTTACTCATAATTTAATGCATACTTTGAAAGTGATGACAAAGGAATTCTCTTGTACTTACTTGTTAAATGGCAAAAGAATAATCTCAAGCACACCAAAATGCCCTCTGTAAAAGCAAAAATGAAACAGAAAGTAATAAAAATTGAGGTCTATGCACAGAAGAAAAATCACAATGTTTGGACCATTGCCCTTCTCCAAAAACTTCAGAAACAGTGAAGCCTATCCATGATGATTTAATTTTTAATTTATATGAATTTATATGAAAAAAACTTTAAGATTTATTTTTGCTTAAATTTCCTCTTTATAAAGTAAAATGAACTCTTATCCTAAGTAGAGAGGGATTATGCCTGCAGTATAAACAAGCATCTTTTTGCAATAAGTGTAAAAAAATATTTCTTCTGACTTCGTGATTCACTGTAAAGATTTATATTTATTGAAATTCAGAGGTCTTAGTGGATAAGTAAATGAAAGATTTTTGCCAATCACTACATAGGCTTAAGAAGACAGGGACAGTGAAGTTACATGTTCTGGGGTATAAAACAATGCTAAGGAATCAAAAAAATGACCAGATTAGATAATACACATCTGATGCCATTTGTGCGTTGATCTTAATTTCAAAAGATATGATGCAGTGGCCTCTGTTTTCAGCAAATTTATATGGCTGTTACAAATATAAATTCACTTTAATTATGTTCTTGAAACTCCCAGTCTGTCTTCACCGAAAAACAGAGTATGGTACCAGTGATCCCAAAACATAATCTCCATAGTGTGACCAGCAAAGATTTCACATATGCCCCCTTGAAGGATGTTGTCTGTGTGTTAATGCCTGTGCTGTAACAAGGCATTGCCCTTTGCAACCTCAGCTCTCCCTAAAGGCAGAGCAAATGGAATAAGAATCAGTCTCCTTAAAACCCCTCCAGTGTGTTAAAATTTTGACAGCCCTTGAACCCTAACCGACATTATTAACTTCACCATCTGGTCAGTGGGATCAGGTACCATGCAAGATTTTCTCAGCTCCCACACAGCAAATTGAATGGGTAGCTACTGAGGGTGCAGTTCATGTATATCTAAGCTCCAAGGTACCTTATGTTCTTGCAACACATAAATATTGTATGTTCTTTGTCCATTAGCTGTTATAATTTTGCCTGGCTGCTGCAGAGAACATCACTCATGCCCTGGGGTGAATGTGCATTCCCAAGTTCTTGCTCAGTTTTCAGTTTATGTCCCTCTTGCTTCCCCTGTGACTATTAGCCCAAACAGATTTCTGCTTCCAGAAATGTTGAGAATGGCTGTTCACTGTACAACAATCCCTTCTTGCAAAGAAACCTATTAGTAACTTCTTCTGGAAAAAGTCGAGTCCTAATTTCTTACTCAACTAGCAAGGAGTCTACTTCACTATCGTATGACTTACTAAAAGAGAACAATCTTTTGGCAAGAAATACTGACTAGACATGTTTAAAAGGGACAAAATTATTACATAATATGCATAGATATTATACTATTTGGCATCTTACAATACGTAAGTTAGAACTAGGCATTCCTCTGGCTGAAAGCGAAGGTGCTTGCATTAAAAAGTTGATGGCTGTGCTGACAAACCATCAAGGGAAAGACTACAGAAGTAACTCTATATGCATTGCTTCAATCAGGAGTTTGACAGATGAGAGGCTTTCTACAACCTATTTTATTCAATTAAGAGTGTCCTTCCACATCTCACCAGCTACAGAAAGAATTTTACCCTCTTATGGCCTATTTCTGCTGTGCCACTTAGAATCCAGAAAGGTATCTGCCACGTTATGGGTTTTGTAAAACCCTTTGTAGAACAGAAACAGCAGGAGAAAGAGCCCCAGAGAGAAAGACTTGGCATGAAGAGACAGATATATGTGCAACATGGTAGTGCTGTAGAAATTTTGAAGACAGTTGTTGTCTGTGAGCACATACAGGTGGGGCATGATCTCCCTTGGGGCCAAATGCTGCAGATGTAGTAGACAAGAACTGGAAATGTGTACATGTTTCAAAGCTCTGTTAAGGTCCTGTGCCGTGTTAGGCAAATTCATGAATCAGTCTGTAAGTCATACATTAGCGTTCATTCATCTGAAAAGTACCTGTTTAATAGTCTTGCTCAATTTAAACTTATACATGCTAAACAACTGAGCTGGGTTCTGTTATTTACTACCTTTTGAGAGTTGATTGTGTTAATTTGAAAATAAGATACAAGTGATCACACAGTCATGCACCTAGGTCATCTGTGGCAGACCACTTAATTTTTGCTTCAGTTTTTTACACCCATAAATTAAAGATATTTATCTTTTAAGCATTTCTAATCATATTGACTTGACTTAATTTCCTAAATAAAGGAAAATTGTCGAGCCTGTGAATTGCAAGTGTTCCGTTATTTCTAGTTTCCTAGTTTCATAACTTTCAAAAGACCATTCAGTTAGCAATTAGCATTTTTGTCATAAAAGTTGCTTTTTTTCAGTGATCTGTTGGGCATAGGTCGCATGTATTAGGAACCAGTGAATATAACCTATCCTTTTTTATCTACAACCACCTTTGTTTCTGCAGTATGTACGTGTGTCTTTTGACACAAAGCCTGACCTTCTTCTGCATCTGATGACCAAAGAGTGGCAGCTTGAGCTCCCTAAACTTCTCATCTCTGTGCACGGCGGCCTTCAGAATTTTGAACTTCAGCCAAAACTCAAGCAAGTCTTTGGAAAAGGCCTCATTAAGGCTGCTATGACAACTGGAGCTTGGATATTCACTGGAGGAGTAAACACAGGTAACAGCAACATTGAAATGCAAGCACAGTGGCATCTAGGAGATTTCATCACAGAAAAAAAATTAGGACTGATGAGATTAGCCATTCCATGTTTTATTTTATTAGCATTGGCTGTACTATGTGCAAACAAAAAAATGCCAAATTCACACCAGACTGACAGCTAGCAGGGAATGAAACATTTGCTAAAGCATGAAAAGCACACAAGGGAGCTGAAAATAAAGCCTCCTATGAGGCAATTATATTAGTATACTGTCAGTGAAGACTTTAAAAGACCAACAGTAAGCTACAGGGAGGGACTACTAACCAGAAACCAAAGAAGTCATACTCTTATTACATAAAACAGAAAAGATCTTCATCTGGAAAAGACCTGTATTTTATCTTATAAGATGATATGAAGTGGAAAAGGAAAAAAGGTCCTGTTTTGTGCATGTGGTGGAAAACTTTATTGTGAATCAGATTTACTTTTTCCTTTCTTGTAGACAGCCTGACCTAATTTTTTTCTATTACCCCTGCAGCAAGAGTGATAACATTACCATTTCTATTCAAAGTTAAGGACATCTGTAACATACGGTATGGGTGTCCTAATGACCCGAGATAGCGGCTGGCCCAGCTCTGCTGGGAGAGAGCATGTAGGTTTTGGGACTAAGCTGCAAAACATAGTTCCCCAAATAAAAAAGGCTGGGCAGTGGCTTCCCAGTTATCTGAAGGAGAGAGAAAGAAGGAGAGAATTGGAGGAAAGTCGAAATGTTCTGGAAGAAATAAATGCAAAAATTTTTTACCTGTACGTGTAAATTCTTATGTCATTCTCATTTGCTGCAGTACCAAAGCTATAATTTGTAGCTTTAGTAATCCCACAGAGTATATCCTCTTACTGTCTATGAAAAATGTTGTAATCACTCTATCATGCATTAATTTGACTGCATTGTGAATCAACTCCTATATATTTGAATATGAATCGTTAATAGGAGTCCTGGGCTTTTTAGCTTCCAGAGCACATCAAATTTAAAACAATATGCAGTTTTATCACATCAGCAATACAAATAGTAAAGAAGCAGCAGAGCTTCTGGAGTGTTAGATAGACAAACAGACAGACTCTATTACATGTATGTAACATCCCCCACGTCTCAGCAGGACAAGGAAGAAAATCAGATTAAATGTTGACCTGTGTACTGTGGTGTTAATAGTTAAGTTAGTTGCCAGATACTCCTATAGTGATGATGATAGATAAAAATTTTAAGTTAAAAGCACATTAGAGAACTGTAGATATTGTACAGTCATTGCAGTGGATTACCACAGAAACTGTAGAAATCAAACTACAGAAATTTTGTGATCAGGGATTGACTAAAACATTTGCATTTGTATGACTGCTTTGTACCATTTTTCAAATCATCATAGTTGCAAATGCCAAACCAATACAAATTAACTGTGAAATTCAACATAATTACTGTCACATATGATTTTTTCCCTGTAATCAAAAGTTACCTACACAAAACAGTGAACTTCAAGTTGCTGTGTGTTATTTCAAAAACATGTAATTCCAAAAGTAGTTCGGGATTATCAGTTACCTCTTATAGCTGTTTTTTGATTTCTGGAGCAAAACAGTTGATTGCTCATGGGTTAGGTTTTCAACCTGTGTAAGTGAAAATTAAGAGGTTTATCTCTGTGTGAAATTGTACAAATAGGGTATTTCTTGATACAGTCTGTTCTGTTGATTCCTCTCTTAAGGAAATGTGTAATTGAAAAATTCTGAAATACTGCTGTTGAACTGAGAATCAAAGATGTGACAGGCACAGTGCATACCTGGCTACAGCCATGACTGTTAAATGACTTAAACAGGTTGTTCTGTATATTCATGTTATGCCAAAAGTTGATTATTCCAAATAACGGAACTTTTTGCAGTCTGTAGAGATTTTTCTCCTTTGAATCCTTTGGGTTAGCTTAATTCTTAGCTAATTGCAGGTATAGAGTTGGGTGGTTTTTTCCCTTTTCCACCACAGGAAGGAAATTGGACTCCAATTTCTTAGAGGATTTGTTGGATTATGGGTTTTCTTCTTATACGGTTCATTTATGGTGCAGAAAAACTATGGCTAAAATCACATCTGTTGTGTGAAAGTTGTAATTCCAGTCTAGTCATCTTGGAATGGTGGAATCTGAACAAGAAGCAAACAGAGAAACTGAGTAACAGATAATATCTGCAGAAAATCCACAGATCTGCTTCAGTGCAGTGACTATAACAGAAATAGTTATTGATACACAAGTAAAAAATATATTTTATGAAAAGGAAGGAGGAATGGCACTTGTCACAGAGATACCACTGAAACACTGACAAAGCTGGCCTAAAGCACACAAGGGGTGTTATCAGAAAGCATTTGGAAGAGAGCTGGGTAACAGTCATTCCCTCTAATCTCAGGGAGATTTCTAACATTCTACTGGAAACTATGTCAGGTGACTGAATTTGTTTGGAAAGAATGGTAGGCCAAAGGATAGCATAATGATGTTTTTATATCTCCATCCTTTATGCAGACAGAAGGGAACATCTGTGCACAAGATACACTTTTGGGGGGGGGTTGTTGGTTTGGGTTTTTTTCATTCTTGTGCTTCTATCTGTGTTGGGGATGAATACGAAAGCTTGCATGAACAATATGTTTGTGAACACAAGTGCAGATAACCAAGTTACAGTGAGCTGTCAACATTTCCATTCTTATATCTAGGGCTATTGAAATTTTTCTTGCTCCTTCATTTAATATTTTTTAGGTTAGATAAAATGCACATACAGTATTACTGTAATAATAATCAAAAGGAATATACTCAAAATTTTACTTAATTGTAAGTAAATGCATAGACGTTCCCTAAGAAAGAATTCTATATTAAGACCATACTATAATGAACAAAAAGGACATAATTATGAATTCCTATTTTATGCTGTTTCTTTCCCAGGAGTCATTCGGCATGTTGGAGATGCACTGAAAGATCATGCCTCAAAATCTCGAGGGAAGATCTGCACCATTGGTATAGCTCCCTGGGGAATTGTGGAAAATCAAGAGGATCTGATTGGCAAAGATGTAAGCCCTATATAGATCACCTCCAATACATATAAATCTTCCAGTTATTTTTCCTTTCCCCTCCATCCCTCACTTAACATTTCCTCATAGAATTAGTGTCTGCAGCAAAAAATCAATACATACACAGGTATTCCATTATGGTTAATAGCATTTTTGACATAGCAAAAATAAAAATTCCTGCATTGTAAATTTTTTTAGAAATAAATTATAAAGAAATTTCATTAAATGCTATTCTTGAAAATATATTAAATTCTCATCCTTAGAACAGTATGAACCCTGAAAAGTGCCTAAGAAAACCCGGATTGCAATGTGTTAAGTCCATTTTATTTATGATGCATTAAATTCAGAATTGCAGAGTGTCCCCCTTATAATATAGTCTGTCCTGTACATTTTTATTACTACAGCTATGAAGAGTCTTATAAATGTATTGAGATCAAACCTCAAAGAATCATTACTTCAGTCACCTTCTGAAGAGCAGTGTTTCTTGTACTCTTTCACATCATTCTTCTTTTTTAAAACTATATTGTCAATCAGAAATTCTGATTTTAACACCTGATTTTAAATACATTAATAGTTTACTTACACCAGTTACATGTTACCTGAAGCTTTTCTGAGCCCCCTTTTTTCCTCATCTCTGGCTCATTCACAAGAAATCTGCCTGAGAACCAGTGGCTAACTGAGAACGGAGAAGAGTTATAATATGGATTCTGCATAATGAATTTCTTTTCACGTCTACATTACTCTAAACTGTTCTTTTCTGAATGTCCAATAGCACGTTGAGGAAGGAAGATTTAATCATCAGTTAGGTCAGAAGGAGTTACAATGAGTATGAAGAATTTGATCTAACTGGAATTCATTGCAATTCACCATTAGATTATAGCCATTAGGGGGAATTGTGCTAGCATGGGGTTTTGTACCTTAATACCACAAGAGCTTGTAGGTATTAGGGTTACCAATATATACAAGCAAGCAGTATGGGACTCTGCAGCTGTAATTCTGAGTCACTAGTGAACTCTTCTGAGATGCAGTGTGGACGGTGACTAGCAGAAATAGCTAGTCACAAAGATGAGGTGCATCTTGCTAAAAAGGTGTAATGTACACATCAGTTTCAAATAAGTAGTCTTTACTGACTATGCAAGAAGTTCTGGAAGCATTGCAAGGAGAGAAGAGGCAAGAAAGGGTATCAAATTACTCATGAATTTTGGGACACTGTTATTTCTGCATTAGTTATTTCCACCTGTTGGAAAACTACCTACCCCTGTTCCCAGCTAGCTACCACTTGTTAAAGGGGCTCTGGAGCCATCTTTTACAGTATGAGCTGAAGAAAGAAGTTGGTTTCTGAGCTGTTCCAGCCAACTGGAACAGCCTCCCCTGATTTCTGATTTCTTTAGGAGATGTACTCCTCTAAATATCCTTCCAATTTAACAGGAAAGCAAGAACTTATATGGTAACTTCCTTTTTTTTAAAAAAAAAAAAAAGGTTTCTGATAAAACAAAAAAGGATAACACGTAGTCTGATCATCAGACAGAAAGTAACAGAAACTTAAAAAACAGTAAAGAAAGCAAATTTGGATGAAGTCTTCCACTAAAGCAGCCACAATTATATGAGTAGGATTAAAATTACAGGGTCATCCTTAAGGACAAAAATAGTTCCAGAAGGTACCCGTGACAGAAAAAAATTGAAAGTTTTCCTTCAAGCCTCCTGGCCTCTTAATATTTTCATAAAATGATTGATCAATGTCATGATGGAATGCTGAAGCCCTTTTGGTTTTACTCACCTCTAATGCACATGTAATTATATTGCTTTATGCTTACCAATATTGAATTTCGTCTTCCATTTTATTGCCTAGTCAGGCTGCTTTATGAAGACTGTCTTTTACTCTTCATAGTCCACTGAAATATCTGTAAGCTTTTCACACTCTTACTAACCCCAAATCCCTTACAACCATGCTGAACAGAACATCACCCAGCTTGAGGTGGGCCACTTATGACAATAAATCTAGCAACATTTGGTATTTGCAAAAATTAACTTTTCTTCTTGCTATTTTCCCTCCCTTCCCCCCAGATTTCCCCAGTTTTTAATCCCCCAAAGGACTTTCCATCCTATCCAATGTGTGCAGTTTCTTTAGAAGCACTTGTGAGGAAGCTTTTTTAAAAGCTTTTTGAAAATCAAAGTGTGTTATATTGACTGGCTCATTAGAGGTGAATGCTGTGAAATGAACCAAGAAGGCGAAATATAAATACTACCATAAGCATGTAAAATGAATCATCATTAAGCAAGAAACAAAGGCCACAAAGGATTATGTGGGGAGGGGGGGAGAGTCAGCCAATAGTAAAAGGCCTGTCAGACTCCAGCATCAACGTGGCTTTATGCCTATATGCACTATGTCCAGTTAAATTATGATCAAGACTCAAGAGTTGTCAAAACATACCCTTCCAACATAAGATAGATACAGAAAAATGTCTTAGTCATGGGACTAGGGGAGGGGAAAAAGGGGAGAGAGGGTTATTGCCATTCCACATGCCCATTGCACATAGGTTATTGCCAGATTGCACATGCCCCAGTGAGTGTTGCCCCCCCTGTGCCTCGTGGCTAGTCAGGCGTGCTCAGCAGAGCTGTGCCTCAGCTAATGCCCCAGCCCCTGCCTGGCCTGTAGCTGGAAGTCATAGCTGAGGAGTCTTATGGCATTTACCAGTCCACCCAAAAGAGTCAGCTCCTGGGGATCTCAAGGGCTTTCCTCAGAGCCATAAAGAGAACTGGCCAAGCTAAGCAAACAAAATGTTACTGTTGTTTGCTATTTGTTCTATTGCAATGGTTAAAGATCCCTAAAGAGACTTGTCTTACTCCAGTACTGTAAAAACAATATAGCAGAAAATAGTGCCCCTCTTAACATGCTTAGATGCTAATTTAAAAACAAAACACACAAGGGAAATGTAGTCAGCTATATCATTTCCAATTTTCTGATAGAACTCAGAAAATAAGGTAGGTGGCTTGCTCAGTCCTGTAGAAAACTTGGGTTATAAACAAGTTTTTTGCTACATACAGAGCCATTCTTCCTTTTAAAAGAGTGCACTCCATGAGTCTTTGCAACATACGTGTCTTTCCCTTCAGAGTCATTTGGGTTAAATTCCTAGTCACCTCAGGAGGAATAGTGCCCAGACTACAAAGCAAACACTGATTTAAGTACTTTTCTTTTGCTTAATGAAATCATGCAAATAAGTTCCATTTCAAGTCCAAAGAAGTTAGAGTTTGAGATTTAAATCAAAATATGCTTTCATTGTGCTACTCAGTGAAAATTATATTTCCAGCATATTGTGATGTGTCATTGATCAGTCAAGATGCTATAGTATATAACCTACTAACTTAAATAGAATGCACTTCTTTAGTAATTACAGTTCTGAGAAAAAAAAAAAAATACAACTTTTTCTTACTGAACTAATTGAAATTAAAATTGAGCTTCTGTGCTCCTTTGCTGAATCACCACAAAATCCATTATACCCACTCTTCCATGCCTGCTATAAAAATCCTGGCATACATGGATCCAGCAGGTTGACATAAGGAGAAATTCCTAAATTCTATCCATATTTCTTGAGTTTTGTCTCACTCAGAGGACTATTATAGCTATAGATTATAGTGTGTTTCTCTCTCTACAGTACTTCATTAATTTTTTTGTTAAGCTCAACAACTTGAGTATGGAAAAATGCTTGTTATTTTTAACAAAGGCTTTAGCTTGTGACAAGGAAGCAATAATAGTCAGTTTTTATCATTTAGTGCAGCAGAACACACCATCCAAAATATAAGCCTGCTCTGTAGATTTGTGCATAAACAGATAAAAGTGCTACATAAAAGCAAAAAGTGTTATCAGAAAGCAAATTACTTTCTCACAGCAAATTTATATCTATATATTGAATATATATATTATACAATTATACATATGTACTATAAAGTATCATATAACATAGATTTATTGTATTATTTATAGCTCATACATGTTATATATATAATATATATACACATCTCTTTCATGGATTTTTTTGTTCCAGAATAAATTATATTTTTTCAACCTTAGAACTCAGAAGTTGGAAGCATGATCATTGCCAGTTGCAGATGCTCTTTATGGACTTCACTGATAACAGATGGCTGTTCATTTGTACTGATCAGAATATTCAGAAAAAAAGAAGAAAAAAAAAAAGTCAATCATTGGGTATACTACTACTTGAAACCTACTTTCCTATACAGCTGAAACCATAAAAATGAGGAGCTAATATTGTCTCTTCTGTCTAAATGCTAAATTTATATTGGACTAAACATAAGTTGCACCCAAACATGTCCGTTGCTAGGTAATGCTTTATTAAAGACCACAATTTCCGACTAACCAATTTTTATAGTAACACAATCACTGCTTTTTACAAGTATAACTGGAGCTAAGAACATGTAATCAGCAAAGTTTCTCTTGGATGCACAAATGATATTACAAGTTTTCTACCAGAATGTACCAGTTTAGATGATTCACAGCAGAACTCTTCAGTCTCTCTCTACTTGCTCATTTATATCTTCAGCTTTCTTTGGTATTGATTTGGATGGTGGAATAGGGAGGAAATTTAAAACTGGAAGGTTGTATGCACTTCAGAGGGCAGGGTCACGATGGAGAAGTTAGAAGTCATTCTGTCATGGAGCAGGTGCTAGCATCAACTTCTCAAAATCCCTGGACAATAACAGATGAGACAACTTCTTCAGGAAAGGTGGGGACCTTCCATGTTGTAGAAAACCACTGGGTAATTATTAATAGTTAACAACTCGATTGCGTCATAACTCAGTGTTTCAGAAAGATGAGTATTATGCTGGAATTTAGTAACAGGACTGATCTATAACCTTGGGAATCATTCATCTTTATGGCACTGGGCACAGGTGAGGGCAATGTCTAGTTACTAGACAAGTCAAGGAAATAAGAGCAAATGGGAGGTCCAGAAAAAATAAACACTGAGGGAAGTTTAAAGCTTAAAGAACTGGAATTGTTTGCTATATATTACAGCTGAAGTAACTGCGAAGGGCTTAATTTAATCAACACCGCAAATCCTGGCCATTCCCTTCTCCCTGATCCCATCTGTAAATGCTTCATTATAAAAGACTTGACTCCACCAGGACCAAGTCACCTTCGTTTTTAGAATACCGCCTACATCCATGAGATTACCAAAGATTACACAAACCAGGAAAAATGTGCATTCAAGAATAAGCATCGCCTTAGAATTAGTGTCTTCTTACTATTCACATATATGAAAAAAAATCATATACCTTTCACGCTTGATAGGCATGTAGCCAGAAATCACCACTTTAAACCACGGTCTTTAAAACACATTCCAGTGAGTCTTGTCAGAAAGACCAGCGTTCCTATTGCCTGCTCTCTCTGTGTGTACCAGGCAACAGGGACATCAGACTGACAAGAAGGACTATGCATTTCCTTTTCATTCTTTCATAGTAATCTGAACAACGTTATCTTACAGCATGAAAACGCTTCTGTCTCCCATGCTGCCTTGTTTTTACAGTGTCAGAATATGTTTTACTTAATTATTTTCTGCAAGTTTCAAAATAAGGATAAAAGTTAATCTCAGGCAACTAATTAGTAAGTCTATATTACTTTATTGACATTGGATTTCTTATTACCAATTTTGCCTTGGGCTTGGTAATCATATTGCAATTATCCTTCAAGAAAGATGTTATTCTTTGAGAATAAACTGAATTGCTGGGGGGGAGGGGGAGGAGGGGGAAGATTACAAATAACCACAAATAGTTAGTTCACAAGTTTGTTTCGCTACAAGTTTTATCCAGTGTGAAAGTATCAGAGCCCCATAGCAGGAATGGTGCAGGCAATAATTACTCTAAGGAAAGGTGTAAGGAAAAGAGATTCAGCTCTCTCATTGCAAACTACAAGGTGGAAAGCATGCCTGTGGCAAAGCTGGGGACTGGCGTATTTTCAATATATATACAGAGAATTTGGATCATGATGCTTCCAGGGTCCTCTAAATTAAACCAGGAACTACTCTGCTCCCTGGTGTACCCCGGAACAGGGAGGCTGCAGAGAAGGCTTAATTTGAACTACAGCTGCTACTTTTTGAGAAGCAAAGCACACGTCTCTCTTTTTTCCCCACCCCTAGTCTGAGCACACTGGTTTTTGTAAACTCTTTGCCCTCAGCCAGACTGCTCAGATTCACACGCTGGATCACACAGCGCTCAGTGTCCATGGTGAGTTACCCTGAGCGATTTTTCAAGTGTTGATCCTGTGCCCACGAGGAATGTAAACAGGGTGTATCAGTGCTTTAAATTCAAGCTTGCTGACACCTCGGGGTGTAAAGGCAACTGCGGGGATTGGCCCAGCTCCTCGTCTGTTGACAGAATGACGTGCAGCGTGAGCAGTGCTTCCCAGCATGGCCACTGCCATATTCATTAACCTATATTTAGAGGGGTTGCCTTGAGCATAAAGGCTTCCTTTCAACTCTGCAGAGGAAGATGCCAGGGGACATTATTCCCTTTTCTCCATGCAGAAAGAGGACAAGAAGACAATAAAGTTTTCCCAACCTTTTAACTTCCCTTTAAAATGTGAGGGATTGAAAGGAACAAAGGAATGGGAACTGCAAGAGTGAGAAATTGAAATTATGCTGAGCATTGTGGAAAAACAATTCGCCTCAAGGAAGCAGCCTCAAAACCTAGGATATTCTTGGCTTCCTGAGGATTTTGTTTATCCTTTTACCAGGAAAAGAGTCCGACGCTGTGTTTTGTGAAATATGTTATTAAAAAAAAGTATTTCAGCTGTTGAACTGTGTGCACTGTGAACAGTTCAATTGGAAATAATTGTATTCTCATTCTCATTTTGACATTTCTAAAATTTATTAATAATATTATTCACCTATTAGCTAAAAAACAGACAGGGAACCAAACCGTAGCCTTCTACCCTGCCCTGCAGTAGCATTACTAAGCTGGTGTGCGGATCCTTTGGTGCTGCAGCTCATTAGCACTGCAGATCAAGCTGTCTCCGTTAGAAAGTTTTGAGCTGTGGTTCTTGGGGACAAACCACAGGCTGCCAGTAGAATTGCATGTGCAGTGGTTTGTAACCATATAAGAGATGGGCAACTCAAGTCATTCTTTTATCAGATCTTGCTGGCCTGTGCCCTCTACATATTGATAGGTGTGCTAGGTATCAGTTTAAAAAGTCTGTAACTGTTTTAGTTTGATTTTATTTGATACTTAGGCACGTTAGAAAGAACCGCCTTTTTGTTTCTCACTGTGGATGCATGGTTAATGAACGCATTCCAGCAGTGTATTGATATTTGTTAAGCTACATGTGCCCACAGAATAAATGTTTTATAAACAGGGCACCAAAAGAAACGGTACAAAAGAAACTTGAGCCAAAGGTATCACTTGTTCTCACAGTGCAATGCACTGTCTTGCTGGGGTTCCAGTTACCCTCTTGGCCTTCTCAGACTTCCCTTTTGCAAGATGGACAGCTTATAGAGTACCCTCTGGATGACAGTTTACAACAGCAAAAAATTCTGTCAGTTTTCCCTTGCCAGCCTAGAGCTGACCTAAGTGCTGCAACTATTTGCAAGTAAAAATAATAGAGATAGATATCTCTGGCCAAAGACTTACTAACACATACTATTTATAAAGATTTACATGTCAATTACAGAGCTCTTGAGAATAATTATAATTTTAAAAAAGCAAACCTTAGGAAGAAATTAGCAAGTTAATATATTTCTGTCTGCAAGCATTTTTGTCAAAACATGAGTGTAGAATTTTGGGCATTAAAATCACAATATTCTGTTAGATTTGCAAAATGAACCATGCCAGAAGTGTGACAAAAATTCCTTGCAGATGAAGTATAGCTCAGCCGAGTTTTGTAGCTAGTCACTTCAGGATTTCTTCAGCTAGGACTTCATTTTACAAATTTTCAGGAGTTTGTCTTTCCAAAAAGACAAGACGTATGTAAACAATTGCAGGGGGGAATATTTCTAGCAAATGTTTTTGAATGACCAACCGGGATCCCTTGACACAATACCAGTGTTCTTTTGCCACATCAGTGCAGTCTTACATATGTCACTGGAGACCTATCAAAGTAGCAGACAGCTAAATGTGGGCCTGTGCTATTATTTATCTATCTGGAGGCTGTGAGTGGATAACTCTGCCACAATTTACTCCTTGTGTCTGCGGAAGAGTTTCTCCTGATGAAAACAAATCAAAGGAAGTGTAGCAACTCCTTTGGAAGTTTGAATGGAAACTTTCTAAAGCTGTTATGAATGCAAGCAACTGCTTTTGTACTATTGGCCGATAGGTTTTTTTTCAAGGAAATTGAAAACATTGTGTAATATGATGGGTACACCTGTCCAAGACTGGAACTCACCTGTATTGAGGTGAGTTTGGTGGCTTTGAATGAGCTAGAATAGACAGCACGGTCTTGGGTGCAGCCTGTGAAGGAAGAGGCAAAGATTTCAACCAGATGAGGTGAGGATTTACAGCAACGCTGTTGAAAAGCATCAGCAGGCAATGTGTACAGTGTGTGTGTAGTTGCCGTACACACCTCTGGAGGACTGACCACCAGCTGGATAACACTGAAATTGTGGCATTGATGCTGTTTAAACAAATTACCATGGAAAACCCTTTAAGCAGTGTCTGTGTCTAAAAGCTCAGTGTTTACAAGAGGTGGCCACATTGGTTTAAGTGCTAAGCTTATTTTCTACCTTACAGGTAGAAAAAAGCAGTGCCCAACAGCAATAGTTAAAAAAAAGGGTTTTTTTCTTTTGTATCATCTTATCAGCTGGTACCTTATAATTGATTTAGTTCAGAGGGTCTTTTCTCTTTAGTACATTTTTTTTTTCCTCTGTCTCTAAAATGCAGGTGGTTCGACCATACCAGACAATGTCCAATCCCATGAGTAAGTTGACAGTGCTCAACAGTATGCATTCTCATTTCATTTTGGCTGACAATGGCACTACTGGTAAATATGGAGCAGAGGTGAAACTTCGTAGACAGCTGGAAAAGCACATTTCCCTTCAGAAGATAAATACAAGTGAGTAACATTTTGCTTTTATTGTGTTATAATTGCAATTATATCAAAGATGGTATGAGTTAGGCAATAGGTCTGTATATTTTTGGGAGTAGTTCTACTGTCTAGATTGGTGAGTGAGAGCTAATATAAGCACATAATGGTGAACAAAGCTAATAAATTCTGACTTAAGAGTACTGTAAGTAAGGGTACAGTACAAATAGCTGAATTTGTTTCTGATAAGTTTCAAATAATATTTGTCAAGGCTCTTCAGGTTCAACTTAGGCCTTTGGTATCCCCAGCTCCTAAAAACTGTATACAATTCTGGTCCCCTCTGTTTTGTAAACAGTGTAATAAGTAAAGGCACAGCAAAGGTTTACAAGAAGTAAGGGAGAGCTTTTTGTGATAAAGACTTTGCATGTTGAAGAAGAGATGACTGAGGTATATAGAGGTTGCAGGAGAAATGTCTGGACAACTCAAGCAGAGCCAGAACCATTGATGTTTAAAGGTAGAAAGAGCATCCCATAGAAGCGTTACTGTATATTTGCATTATATTTGTTAGCTTTTCCTAAGCAGCTGTCATTAGCCACAGCCAGAGGTAAAATGTGAAGTTAGATGCTCCTTTCACCTCATCTTTTACAATCATGACGATACATTCCACATCATGATCAGACTGAAGGCCCCTTTCTTCTCTAAGTTATATTTTTTTTTCATTTATAATCACATACCACTTTCCTACATAAAATGAAAAGTAAATAGTGACCTAAATAAGCACTTCTGCTTGGATAAAATAAAATATGATAACTTAATATCATTATTTCTGTACTGTACAGCTGCTTAATTTAGTTGGGGAGTTAATCTTTTCTACATATTGGAATTTTTTTTTGCTTCTGTTTGCAATCACTTAGTTTTTAGAAACTTAGTGCTATTGAAAGAAAAAAGGATCAGCTCTAGAAATTGAACTTAGGCCATACATAGGGAAGATGTTTGCTAGGCACGATTTTTTCAGTCTCACAAACAAACCTCAGTGTCGTACCTACATAAACTGCCTATACGAATGAAAACAGAGCTCATTTTTCAAAAGTGATTATATGCACAGCCTTTCTGCTGATAACTCTCTATAAACATGCAATTCTGAGGCCACAAACAATGATGGGTTTTGAGATACAGGCACTTGAAACTGGAGTGAGACTAGAAGATATGTTTAGACTCTCAGACATCACATGATAATGAATTATGGGAGGCCCAATTGGGTGAACATAAAAAACCATGTTGGTCATGCTTGATAAAGCTTTTTGTATGTTGATTATAGTCTGTGCTTAAATTAAAATGATGTGCTATCTGCACCTTTCAACACCACTGCATGAACTACACACACTACAGGCTTCTTGCTTTTACAATATCAAGCATATATTGCTTTTTCTCAGGCAGTAGTGTGTAGGTATGCACAAATGTGTGTGTATCTTGAGCAGCGTGTGCATGCCTATGAATTTCTTTAGCAGATGGAGATAGTATGATCTAATCCTAAACACTGTGTTGGGGAAATCTTTATGTTAAAAAATAAATCTCTTTAGAGATATTTAACTTAATTCAGGTTTGGATAACAGGTTTATCTGTTGATGGATGAACTTTGGTGGTTCAAGTAAAGTGCTTGCCTGACCTCTTCAAACAACTACAAAAATTTTAAGATTTCCTTTCTCTGGTTTCTCTCTGCAGCCCTCCACTCCCCTCAGGAACATGTATATCTTCCTTTCTCTTCCCTTTTCTCTGCAATAGAGTCTCTCTATCATTTAATCTATCCATCCCAAATCTCTCTCTTATAAATGCAAAAACATTTAGGTCTCACAATACTCAAAATAGAAACGTGAGAGAACTCTGAATAAGAAAGGTTACTGATAAGATTTGTTCATCTTGGTCCAGTGACATCCAGAATGTTTACACCACATTTTGTTTTCCTTTGTTTTAAAAGAAGGTGACTGAGTCCTGCCCAGCCTCTAGTTAATAGAAAGGTGACCATATGGATGACGGAAGAACCACCTGCCCTGTTGGGTCAGCCAAACAGATGGCAACTTTCTGATACCTTTCCTTACCCTCATTCCTCCCAGAGCAGTGGAGATCCTTTGCCCTGTGGGTGCAGGGGCACTGGTGCAAAGCCATCTTCATCCAACCAGGAGTGTGTGCAGCCACGCATCTGTGCCCTTAACTTACCATTTTCCAGTAGTAAACATGTCAAGTGAGGAAAAACACTGACAGCATCAGACTTTGTTTGCTGGACAATCAGGAAAAGATACAATTTTTAGTTAATCACTAAACAAAAGAGCAGAAGGCTAGAAAACAGAACAGATTTAGGAACTAATAAACAGTTGGTAACTCCTTATTTCACAGCCTGTCCCTGGACAATAGTGCTCAAAGTAGATTTTGTTCTTATTTTTAAGCCTGCTTGACTTTTACATTCTAGGTTTGTCATTTCTTCTTATGTATTTTCCTTAGCTTCAACTGTATCTTTCTCCAGTGCAGCAATAGCTTTCCTGGATGTTTGGGATCATACACTATTCACAAAGGGGAAACTTCAAGCTTAGGCTCACCTATTAAAGACACAGAAAACAGTATTCCCTTCAAATAGATTAGGACATTGGCAGTCTCTTCTATAAAATTTAGGATTGAAACAGGTCATTAAGTATGCCAGATAATTCTGAAAGTCTCAGCTATTTTTGTTCCTAATGTGGCATCACTCTCAGACATTCAGCAGTATCTAATTTCCCAAATGAAATAATAAAAAGCTTGCCTTATGCTGCCTGTGAACACTAGATAAAAGATTTCATTGAATTCTCTGTTTCTACTCTACCTTTTTAGCTTTTACAGCTTCCATAGGTCTTGTTCTGTCCACAGCAAATATTCAGGAATTTAAAAATGCTTTCCAGGCAAAGAGAGAATACAGTTGCATCTGTGTGTCAGTCTGAGTCTGCAGGCTCAGGACAGAGTCACTAAGTTGTGCATTTAGCTAGAGCTCAATTTGATGCTTCAGTGCTCGGGGCAAGTCTTTCTCATTTTTACAAGTGAAGACCATTTTAACACAGCCTAGCGGCCATCTCTTGCGTTGAGCCACAAGTTGTCTCAAACTCTTGAAGATTCAAAGCACATAATTTTGGAGTCAGAAAAAGACTTTTATAAACCTGTTTCAAGATCAAAAGGAAATATTGAAGGTGATCTAATCAGAAATGTTTCTGGTTTCCAATTCATGCAAATATTTGAGTCCTGGACTTTTTGCAGGAAATTGAAGTTAGGGAGGTCACCATAAAATAAGCTTCTCTCATCTACAGTATCCCTTGCTTAAAATCATTCTAAAGAATTATGTTTCAACACTCAATTTTATTAAGAAGGAATAAGGATCAATGTATCCTTTAAAACGTTGAGAATTTCTTAACTTCTCTAGCCATACACAATGTATTTCCCCCTCCCCCTGATGCTAGGGAACTCTTTATCTCCTTTGCAGCTGCTTTTTCCCAAATACTGTATACTTAAACCTTTTTTCCAATGGGTCACAATGGTGAGAAGAAGTGTTTTAAAAGAAACTGCTTGAAACAAAAGAGGTAGAACAATTTTCACCAAAAAATATCATTGGCATTGGATTAGAAATCAATTAATATGATCCCACAAGATGTGAAATTGCAGCTAGCCTTCTTTTTCCCATCGTGGTAACATAGTAGTGGCAAGTACAAAAAGAGAACTTAATGTATCACCAAGCAGATCATGTAATCTGTAAACAGAGAAAGGAAGAAACAAAGCCTCTAGTTACAAGACGTGACATATTGCATTCTCCAGTTATGACATTCCTGGACACTGGCAAAGCATTTCTATGAAAGGTACTAGAATGGCCCAGTCATTTGCTAAGAAGTACATCGTCACCGCTTCTGCAGAGCGTTGCTGAGTAGCACAATAAGTACATGAGTCTTATCTCCACCCAGAAAACAAAGAAATCTATCAGCAAAATGTGCATTGGAAGTTACAAGTCATTCATATTCATATACAAGTCATAAAATATTCATTTCTGCTGCTCCACAGATGGTGAATTAGAATAATTGCCGGTGTAGCAACTCAGCTAATAGGTTTGATCTGAAGACTGTTAAACACTTTCAGGCAAAGTCACTCCAATAGGTTGACATGCTGTGGGTTTTACCTATTTTGTGATTAGCCAGAACAATGCTTTCTCATTAATAAGTGTGGTCTAAAATTACTTATTACATAAAGAAACCCTTTATCAGTACTTACAGGATCTTCAAAAATCCTGCCTAAATTTTCCTCATTTTGGCTCTGCTCTCAAGTTTCCATTTTTATAATATGCTGTTCATTCCTCCAGTTTGCATTAAGGCCTTCAGTTCGTGTGGTATAGATTTTACTATTAACTGCATTGTTACCACTAACTGAAATGTTCTCCAATCCTTAAAGAGCTTACAGCACTTCCATCACAAATGCCTATATAAATGATCTTACTGGAGTCAGGGGAAAGACAAGGATGCAAATAATTTATATACATCAAATGATTGCACATAGCCTATAGAAAAGATTTTCATTTAAATGAAAGAGGTTGTGAATTATTTAGGTATGTTATAATTTTTTTTTTCTTTAGAAGAACAAGTATAGTTATTTGTCAGCAGAATCAGAATCTAGATGCATAGCATGGCATGGCATCGCATAGCATGGTATGCACTTGCATAGAATACCGTATCGTCTTGTATACGCATAACTATTTGGGGACATATATAATCATTTTCTTTGTCTTGCATGTATCAGCACATATGTATCAGTAATAAAATTTGTGTTTGGCATGTGTTAGAAAGGAGTACTTTGCTTTCAGTAGTAGTTAGAAGGGCAGAATAAGATTTTCTGTGTTATTTGCAAAGCTGAAAAATGGCCTTGAAGACATATTCATCATATGCCAATGACATAATTCTTTTAAGCCCAGACATATTTCTTATACTAAAAGCTTCATCTGCTCAAAGATTTAAATCTTGGTCAGAGTACTGCCAAAATTTTCTATTCTATGTAACTTTCTGACAGAGATTTTACATCCTTAAAATTTGCTTTGGAAATAGGTGAAATCACTCCAACCAGTAAGGCAGTGGGCTTAACAGTGGGGTTAACAGCTACCATCATGGATTAAAATATCAAAAAGTCTAATGTTTGCTCTAGTGATTTAAAAGAGGCTATTTTACTTGTCAGCTTGGACTACTTAGGTTTCTGCCATTTTAATGTATAAAGTAGAGACATAACTTCAGAGAAGGAAAGAGTAGTGATGAGTCAAAAGGACTATTATGAGGAGTGAAGATAACCGGAATATATAATGTCACTTAGACAGCAGGAGTCCAGACTTTGCTGATTAGGGGGGAAGACATTTTTCACTATGAAAACTCCTTGTTATTCATACAACTAGATACCACCTTCTTCAGGAATAGTTATGCAGGAAAAAAAAATCCCTTTTTGAGATTTTTAATAGTTTGTTTTCAAGAAGAAACAAAGATAAGCTAAAAATGAAGATATGAAAAGACATATTTGAAACCAGAATGTTAAACCAGAGGTCCTAAAGGCAATGCATCTTTAATTTCAAGTAGACTCCTTCAAAAAATCAGAATGTAATGAGTAGTTAGGTGTAGTTTGTATCAGTATAAATTACTTTAACAAAAACACACTCAGTCCTTTTTGAAGCCTACAGATCCAGAAAATGGACAAAATTATTTCTTCTTCAAAGCCATATGTGGGCTATAAATCAGCAAGAATTCATCTGCATGCATTCGGCCACCCTTCTGGAATAGGCTTTGAAGAACAAAGTATACATTTATGTTACAGCTAAATGTCCATTTATGTTAAAGTTGCCACAACAGAATATGTAACGAGCTTCAACACTAGTTGTCATCTTCCACTCTCCTGCTGCAAGACTAACACTTTAAGTATTACCTACATTGTGATTCATTTTCTCTGCCCCGTATGAAAACAACAGAAAAAATACATATTCTGTACCACAGCTTTACTAAGGGCTGGTGCCTCATCCTCCTTCCTAGAAACTCTAGAGATCTCAGTGGTTTGGGTTTTATTTCCCTCAAAAAATGGAAAGAAAAAAAAAAAAAACCCAAACAAACAAACATCTGTGTATTTTGCCCAAGAATCCTTCTGCTCTGCTCAGACAGTTCCACACACTGAAGCATGTTCGTATTTCTTAGAAAGGCTACCACACCAAATCCTTAGGTTGTGTATTCTTGTAATGTTCTTACTCTTCATTAGTAAATTTCTGGAAGAACTGTCTCCTAGACCATGTAGGGCTTCATGTTGAACATTACTATACATTATCAATCTGCAGTTGTTCTTATTTTAAATGTGCTGTTTGGTGCTGAAGGTTTGCCCTACCTCTATGGTATGCTGTTTGAAAACAGACAGACCACAGATATTGGTACCTGTGTCCTTGCATTTAATCTTTCTTCTTTATAGAGATGGTGACTGTAGTTGAGTTTTGGTAGGCCTTTGAGAAAAAGTTACCTCAGAGTAAGAAACTGATGGATAAAGTTGGGTGATTTGATTGGGTAGAGAAGGCAATTTGGGCAGAGAAAGCATTATGTCGACAATATCTGTTCATGTGACCCGTGGACTTCCCTTTGTCATCCTATGCCTGAGAATATATGACGGGGGCTGGGAAGGCAAAGGGACGTTCAACTGTCATCACTGGCATCTCCTCTGACCATTGCACCATCATCAAATGCATTGGAAATCTCATTTGTTTCAGATTTTTCCTCCATATTCCGTGTGCCCTAGATGCATTTTCATAACTACATGGGTGGGTACCTGGAGGTAGACTTCTTTCTAGGAGTGGAAGCCTTCCGCAAGCCTGACTTCTGTCAAATCTGAGTAAAGCTCAGAACTGTTTGAAGCTTGACTCTTTTCAGATTTTGTTAGGGCTGGGAAACTTGGGCCTTTTTCATCAAAAGTGTCATGATGTTGGAGGATCAGGCACTGGAGACAACAATATAATTTCAGAAAGGGCTGAAAAGGCACATGAAGGTAAAAATTCTTCCTGAAACACAGATAAACATGCAATTGATAGAGTGCAAGTGGATCCATACATTTTTCTCACGGATTTGACTTTCAACAGATGAGCTTGTTGAAAATATGTGTGTTTTCATATGACTGATACACAAGCAATAGAACTTAGGTCATTTTAGATCTATAATGTTCAGACAATTTAGATTTATTGAATTTATTATAAAAATCAGAACAAAGCCATAAAACTAAGAAAGAGATTATTTTAGGATGAATCCTTTTTAGCAAGATTTCTGTTGTCTGTTTCTCACCTGTGGTAGCTTTCTAGAACACATGAGAAAGGAGGGATAATTAGCTGATATTATAGTGTCCAATATATTGACAAATATGTAAAATATAACAAGAAAAAACTCCTCAATATGTAATGCAAGGCAATGTAAAAGTTGGTTATGTTACTGTGATGACTTTCTAAAGTGCTTGCTACAGTATGTGGTAGTGTTCACATCCGAGGGAACCAAAGAAAGTACAGAGGAAGATTAGATATAATGTGAAAATTACTGAAAATGTAATTGTTCCTGAGTCTCTTAGGCCATTAACAAGAGCCAATGAGCACCAAGAATCCTGAAACCCACTAGGTCCTGTAGTACTGTCCTAAAAATTGTTGACTGCTAGAACAGATAGAATAAGATTTGATTGAAATCCATGAAGGTTCCTCTGTGTGTGTCTTTGAACTTGAAGTACCAATTTTGAACAAACTATTGCCACCCTCTAGAAAGTGACCAAGCAAGTTGTTACCGGCTTGAGAGGCTCACCAATCCCAGGGTTTAGTTTTACATAGACTCTTCCCATATCTTGCCTGTTCTGAGTACTCTCTAAACTTTGAACTTTTGCAAAAAAAGTATCAAAAGAAAGTATTACAAATTTTTCATCAGTTTTTCTTGTTACCATCCTTGATGTTCTTTGGAGAAGTTTTTAGGATCTGTCCAATATTAAATGAAGCTACAGTCCAGGTGTCAGGTCCGCAAATTTTTCTTTCAATGACTCAGCTGGTAGGATACATCACAGGTAGATTTAGACAGATGAGGAAGGAGCATTGAAAAAATAAAAATGACAGTGAAGGTACTGAGACGGAAGAGAAAGGAGAACAGGCTGGGACAAGCAAAATGCAATCATACTCTTAAGGAGAATTAAAAATAAAGGAGATAAAAGAGGATTATGGATTAAGCATAAGAAGACAGACAGGAATTGAAAGTGTGATTGGGATACTGAAAAGGAAATTAGGAAGATGAGAACACAGAAGTGACTGTAACGCAGGAACAAGGAGAATGAATGCAAACTACAAGGGAAACAATAAATCTGAACAAAATAAAATTTATAATAGTAATTTTAAATTGTGGTTGGCAAGCATGAAAAAGAAAAAGGAAATTATAACAAATGAGATTCATTGGACCTACAGCAGAAGAAAAGTCAAAACATAAATTGGAAAGCAAAAATAAGTTGAACAGTTGCAAGCTTCCCTTTATTAGTAGTGGTTGTGTGTCATTCTGTCACAGATAATCCTTTAGTTCTGTGTATTTGAGAAACACAGAAAAGATTCTTGGAATATGTTGTATTGGCTTACCAGGTCAATTTTATTTCTCTAGACATACAGCAAGTAATGAGCCTCCAAACAAGTGGAAGTTCCACTTAATTTATTAAAAGAGAAAATGTTTATAACATAGGAAAAATTATTTTTTTATTAAATTTTAAAAATTTGAATTTATAAATAATAAAATAGAACAGTTATTCAGAAGAGGGTAGAATGAATTTGGGCTTTTTTTATTTTTGCTCTTATTACTGAGGAGTCCTTTCAAAGATGAAAAGAAATATCTGTATTATCTTTGGATTCTGCTCTGGGGAAGATACTGGAGATAACGGGTAAGGAAAAGGGAGAGCTGACTATTAGAAGTACTGCTATATGAAATTAAGTTTGAACTGCTTATAGCATCAGAGAATGTTCTCGTCTTTCTGGGAATAAGACCCAGAATCTCTTTCTGTCATCTTGTGAAGGTTTCCTCTTCTCCAGTCAGGTTCACTTAGCAGTTAATAGTGGAATTGTTTTGATGGCAAGCATACTGCAGCTATGGTTTGAAGAGCTGGGGGAAGCAGATATACTGTATGTGCAGGTGATCTCTTCTGTTTGCTATTATATTGATATTTTAGCCAAAATTGTTTCATACTCACCAGGAGGTGTTTTCAAAAGGGCCTGAAGGTGGAAAAGCAATAGCCTGAAATAAAAACAAGCTGTAGTCCTGTTTCAGTGTGACATAATAGGGAAGATGTGGATTATTTTAGGATCTTCTCTGTTATCTTTTAGCCTTTCTGAGGCGGCTGGGACAATAAGCAATACCACAGAGACATCCAGAGGTGAAGCAGACACATTTGTGCGGGCAAAATTTTTAAAAGACTGTTGTAAATCCAGTACCACTTTAAATCTATTTAAGCAGCACTTACCCTGTGGTTAGACACACTCTATTAACAACCAAAGAGCAGTATCTGTTGACTCTATTACTGCAAGGCAAACATTAGGTCAAGAAATTAAAATTACTTTCTTCAAATTTCGATGCTCACATTGGATGGACTTTTGCGTATTAAAATTCCAGAGCACATCTAATTGTTTATCCATTCTGTGTAAGTACCTCTCACTAGGATGTCAAAGTGCTAGGCAAACAACTTGGACCAAAATGATTCCGAAAGCCATTGGTTTCACGCCATGTGTTTCTTTCAGCCTTTGCTGTTGCAACATGCTGCTGCACTCTGCTAGCCCCATGAAATATGGCCTGGAAGCTGAACTTTAAGACAGACTTCTTTATAGAGCTAAGGACTTTCTTTGGTTTTCTTTCATTTCCCAGAACCCCCAAATTCCAACTGGAATTTCAAGACACCATAAGCCTTAAACTCTGCAAAGAACTCGGAAAGATATGCTATTTTGCCCTCTTCCAAATAAGAATGATTAGCCTTATTAGTTGATTTCTGCTCAAAAGTCATAGTTCATCTCACATATTTAGGTTAAAACTAAGATCAGATTTGATCAAAATGTACTTCAAACCTGTGAAAGAGCTGGTAAGCACGTGAACATTTTTGCTGAGCTTCACAACACTTTATCAGCCTTCCATTGACAGTTAAATCGGACTGTCTACTAAATGCCACTGATAGATAATCCTTGCATTAAGAAGTCCTGAACTGTAACCTCATCTGTTGAATAAATAGCCTGTACCTGGGAGATGCATCAACTGTTTGATGCAGTTACACTGGCACTTGCTTTAGAATTAGAGGCCCAAGTGTTCAAGGTGATTTTGGTGGTTCTATTCCTAGTTAGTAGAATCATATGTATGAATTCATAATTTCATGAACTTTTTATTCATTTTTCATTTCAAATTTGTAATTATTCATCCACATGGCATTCAAATGCAGCATAGTTTTGTTTCAATTGTTACTCATCCAAAGCATTTGTAACTATCAAAGAAAACCAAGCCAAAATGTAGTGGTTAGAATTTAACAAATTAAAGAGAGTAGCAAGATACCTATTAGTAACAGAGCTGTAGTAAATATGTTCAGAATGCATCTGTGTTAGGATTAAATAAATCTCTGAAACAAAGTTTTACTTCAAGGCCAAGTTGCTAAAAACTTTATTTATGAAGTTATTGCCATTTTACAAACTTGTATTTATGAAGGTTCTGATCTTCATTATAGAATCATAGAATCATTTAGGTTGGAAATGACTGTTGGGATCATCGACTCCAACTATATCATACAGTTCTGTGTGAATGTAGATGAGGGATATCATGTCTGCCAGGAGAGGGATTGTTACCCTCAGTATGCTGAAAGAAAATTTATTCCTACTTCTTTTACCATGTGAGCGTTTTGCCTTTACATTTCTTGTTATAGTTGACTAACATTTAAGCCACAGGTGTCCACCACATACTGAGTCCTAAAATGAAAGCTCAGGCTGCAACCAAGGGTGGAATTGGGTCGCACCTCAGAGCAATTCAAGTACTTGCTGGCTAGCAAGAGAAGCAATTCATCAGAGAAAAGAGAGGCACCAGTACACCCTGGTGTGAAACAACCGTGGAACTCAGGGAGTTTTTAACTCCAGTGGTACAGATAGTACAAAGTTCCTGAAGTCTTATGTGCAAAGGAAGCTGTGGCCCAGACTACATTACTTAGTTAAAAGAGCAAAGGTCAGAGAGAATTTTACTTATTATCTTTGGGAAAACCTGGTGATTCATTCCTTATAACAAAGGAGCATTCTTTGTTAGCTAGAACAAAATTTAAAAATACAAAAAATTTTAAAAAAAACCCAACCCTAAAATTTTCTCCAAAATGTAGATGAGGAAGAGAGGAAAATCTGGAAGAAACAGAGGTTCTTATTATGTAAAATTGTATGTGACAAAAAGAGTTCACGATTATCTGGCCAAAGCAGGTTCAGAGCTTTGGAAGGTTGGACAGGAATGCATCCAGACGGGTTTCAAATATCTCCAGAGGAGACTCCACAACCTCTCCGGGCAGCCTGTTCCAGTGCTCTGCCACTCTCAAAGTAAAAAACGTTTTTCCTCATGTTGAGATGGAATTTCCTGTGTTCCAGTTTGTGTCCATTGCCCCTTCTCCTGTCATTGGACATCACAAAAGATCCTGGCCCTATCCTCTTAACACCGGCACTTCAGATATTTATATTGATAAGGTCTCCCCTCAGTCATTTCTTCTTCAGGCCAAACAGACCCAGGTCTCAGCCTTTCTTCAAAAGAGACATGCTGGCACTTCCGTGCCAACTGCTGTGCATTAACTCCTCCACTAGGACAGCCATGGGCCCCAACATCCCCAAAAAATCCCAAATAATTACCAAATTCTCCAGCCAAAATTTCCAAGTAGAAAAAGAAAATGAATGTAGGGGAGCCCACACCAACATGTCAGACCTGATGAAGGAGTAAAGGTGGCCAGCAGGAAATCAGCTCAGATGCACCTACCACCACCCAGCGTTAAGATGCAGAAATTCAGGACATTTCTGTCAGGGATAGTCAACTAGACCCTCTCAGGTTTTTTGTGCTGATCTCAGAGGTGAACTTGGGAATAGGATGCAACATACTGAAATGTCCCAATTACTCTTATAAGCACACTTAAAAACATGAGTAGTAAATGCATTTTGTAGTAAATGAGGCATTTTATTCACTTGTTGGTCTATCTGTAAATGGGTAACTCATGTTTAGCTCTTCATAAAAAGAGTTAGTAATAATTTACAAGACAGTTATAGATTATTTATAAATATACTCACAGTATAAAATATTCATGTTTTTCCAAGAACTGGGAAAACAAAGTAGAGCTTCTGCAAAGCACGGTAGATTTTTTCAAATCCCTTTTCACACAGCACAGACATTAAGCAGTCTTTCCCTGCTTCCATTTCCAAATTCACTCATTTCTTCTCTTTTATTGTTTTAACTTACATATTCATGCACTACCACTGGGTCCAGGGGAAAATGGGATTATTTTTCTGTATAATAACATGAAGGCCTACAAGTTGCCACTGACGCACATTAGGACAAATGTTCTGGGGTGTGTGTGTACCTTCCTGGAATCATAATTGCCGGAAAGTCTCTCACTGGTTCTGTTGCAGGCCACAAAGGCAATAACACAGTAATGGAGCTTTAGGTCAACTGTATAAATCTTTTGTACTATATTGTAATCTAGTTTACAATATTGCACCAATAACACCTACAATAAGATGACACTGTGAAACACTTAGGAATCTAGTCTACCCTGCAAAAATCTATGCTTATTGAAATGCTCCAAATACAAGTTATTGTTCTAGAATTAAGATAGTGATGAGCCTCAGAAAACTCCCAGGTCTTTGGTACTACTTCTTTTTGGATGAATCATTATATAACATGAAAATAAGAACACTGTGTTTGTCTGTATTCTATTAATTAGGTCATGAGAGGCTTTTTGCATTTATAGCAGTAACTTCTCCACTGGGACAGCCATGGGCCCCAACATCCCAAACAAATCCAAATAATTACCAAATTATACCAAAGACGTCAGTATGTGAGATGGATACCTTATTAAATGAGAAATAGCAATATGCAAGTTTGTGTGGGATGTTTCACACATACCTGCTCTTGAATACAAGCTGCATATTTGAAAACCAGAGAAAAAAATCTCCTCTCTGGCTTGCAAACTATTTTCAATAACACAGAATAAAAATTATGAGTAGGGAATTCCTATTCTTAAGTAGGGAAAACTTTTATTTTGTGATCAGACTTTTATCGTCTTCAAACAAAGTGTAGTTAACTGAGACAGAAACCTCACAGGAGTAACACAGTAGTCAGCATTCCAAGCTACTCTCAAGTCTGCAGATATACTGCTAGACAAGAAGGTTTCTCCATTTTCCAAATGGAAAAGGAAAAATATTTGCTGACACCAAAGCTCATCCTTGCTAAGGAAGATAAGCCAAATTCATCTAAACCTTGTCTCATAAGACAGGTTCTTTATTCCCCATGTATTCCTTTTGGCTTTTTCCTCCATTTCTTCCAGTTTGTTCCTTTCAAACATAAGTAAGCATAGCTACAAACAGTATTTTGCATGGAATTTCATGAGTGGCTTGCTGAGCACAATGGCGCTGATGTGCCGATATGATGTGTCCTGCTGAAAATGCATTGCTGTGTGTACCCCAGGATCATACCTGCCTTCTTCATGGTCTTGCCACACCAAAAATTCTCTTGCAATCAGCTGGTTCACACCTTTTTCTTTTCTAGTATTTCCTCCTAATAAGTTCCCAGTTTATAGCAGAATATTTTAATCACTAAGGAAATTACCTTGTATGTTGCACTGTGAACTTCCTCCATTTCTATTGCTCAGTCCTTAATGTCATCCAGACCCAAATTTTCATTACTGAGAATACTTCTTAATACTATCTTATTAGCAAATGGCAGTGCCAGTTCTACTTCTTGTTTTGAAGTCATTAATAATAATGATACGATCAGGGTAAGTTCATCAAGAAAATCCACTAGTACTACAGTTCCAGATACAACTCTACCCATTAGATAATTATATACTTTCAAATTTATGCACTTATATTTAGCCTTGCTAACAATTTCATAAATGGCACTATAGCAAGTACTTTACAAAAGATCACCTTTGGTAAACATTGAGATAAGTCTTTCAAACGTGTGGAGTGTGGTTGTGTTTTTGTCGGGTGTGTGTTTGTCCATAATGAAATAAAATGGGCCCTACCAGTCAGTTTCCTGAGGAAAATACTAAACTGCAGAAGAGGAATGCTGATGTAAGATTTCAGTAGGGCTCCTTGTCAGAGTTCATTTAGGTCTGCTCTGTGATCAGTACTTTGAGCAAGGAGGGCTGAAATGAAAACAGTGAAGGGAAATCCTTAGTCAGCTACCAAGAATCCTAATCCTAAACTATCAGAAGAACTAAAAATGCTAGAAGCATTGGGTATGTGGTGTGGCATAAAGAAATGCTACACAAAAAGCAGCAAGTACTGATAGAAAGTTCAAAAAACTTTGTTTTACCTAGAAATTAAATTATAAAATATCTCCTTCCAATTTTGTATTAGAATTCAAACTGAAGAGAGTCTCTTATCAGCCACCATGTGATTATACTGGTAATTTTCATAAAGAAAAGTATTCCACATCAAGAATTTAATTTTTATTTGTCTTCTCATAGCAATTGTCTTACAAAAAAAATAATTCTTGTACTAGACATAACTATAAACAACATTTCTTTTGTTCACCTGGTACCAAAGGAAAACTTGGGCAGACTTGTGACTTGAGGTTCTCTTCTGCATGCTCAGCTGCAACCAGGTGTATCATATTACATCTCTTGTTACACAAATTAAATCATATTATTTATTAGATCCTCAGGAAAAAACCTGTGGGTTTTTTTGCTAATATCTAGAATGCACTTTTAAGGGATACAATTTTAAGGGTGATTAAAAGAATGTAGACAAACAGCTTAAATTTGCCAAACAAAATTCATCCTTAGCTTAAATCTCTTAAAGTTAATGGAAGCACATGTGGGACAGATTAACACATCAGACTTAAAATTCACTCTTCTTAAATAAGGTTCTTCTTTTTCATTTCTCATTTAACTCTGTCCCCCAAAACTGTTTTTTCCACAAAGACCTTCAGAAAGAACTTCAGCACCAAAAGAACTTAATGATTAGGTAGAACAGCAATTCAGGGAAGTCCTTAATATTAATTAAGAAATTAAAAAAACCTCTATGCAAATCACTCTATTAACCAGCTATTAACCAGCTATTAATCCTTCTTACTCTCTTTGATTATCCTGGATTTCATAACTCTGTTTATAGTTGTCTTATCAAAAATAAACACCCACGCATTACTAAAGTTATATAATAAGAGAGCCACAAACTGACAGTAGATACAGTCATAACAAAGCATCCTTGGAGTCTCTCCAGGAAATCCAATGTTTGCGTGTAAAGTGGTTCAGGAATGCTTACAATATTTTGCTGTTGTATATAAGAACTGTTTTGGTTTTTTCCTCAAGAACAGTTCGCTTCATTTTTTTGACAGTAGTTCAAATCCTTAAAAATTTTTGTGATCATCAAAAATCATTTGGTTTGTGAATGTTTCTAGAGATGTAACTACAAGAATTACAAGCAGGTTCCTTTGCTTCTGTGGACAGAACTCGCACTAAATGGAAACCTGACGCAGTCACATTAAAACTTCGTTGCCTGGCCTCATGCAGCTTTTCCCAACCCAACACTTAACAGTTTGGGGCATACTTCTTATTATTTTAGTGAAACATCAAAAGTCTATGCAGAATGCATTTAGTTTTTCTTCACAAAAGCTTGTTTAAAAGGAAAAGTCTTTCTGTTGATTAAAAAAAAAAACTCTAATAGAAAATGTTTAAGCAGTTCTATTGTCTGAGTCCTTTTGAATGTCCCAAGTGTCAACTGCTCAGAAGTGACAACCATAAAAGCTTTTTCAGTGATGTTAACAGCAGCCTGGTGTCAGATTGCCTTTCTCAAAATCCATAAGACTTTCCTGGCAAAGTCTGTGCCAAAATTTTTGCAGAGGTCTCCCATCGATTTATATGTCGTGTTGAAAATGAAGATGGCTTTCACGTGGTTCAGCACTAGTTCAGCCCTCTCTGAAGCAATGTCCTCAGTATGGGGACTGAAAATCAAGGAATATGTTGCAAAATTAGGAGAGAATTCAGAGAAAAACTGTCAGACCAACTAGAATTAGAAAACAAGTGTTGCATAGACTTGTAATAGAATAAGCTTAGTTTATCAAAGAGAAGGTTGCAGGGCTATCCAGCTGCAACTTTAAAATGCATGTAATACAGCAACAAAAATATCACAGCAGTGATTTTAAAACAGCAAGAAAAGCTACTGGAAGACCTGAGGATTGAAAACAGACACCATGCAAAATCTAGATTACAAGCAAGCTACGAAGTCATGATTCTCAACATGTTAGGAAGAATTATGGTAGCTTTCAAACCAAGATTTGAGCTTTTAAAGAATTCACAGTCTATTTCAACCATAAATTGGTATTTAAAACAGAAGATAATTCTAGAAAATCCTGTTCTATGCAGTGGACCCAATAAAGTGACTACACTGGTCCCTTCTGTCCTTAAAATCTATGATTTTCTGAATGCCATTTTCTCTAACATAACACTGTACAATCACAATGCAGCAGTTTCAGTCTAATTTTTTTTCTTCTGTCCTCTGTTACATTTTGTTTGCTTTGCTGGGTTTGCATTTTGTGTTCCTTTTCTTTTTTGTTTGGGTTTTTTTTGTTTGTTTGTTTCTTTTACTCCAGGAATTGGTCAAGGGGTTCCAGTGGTGGCCCTCATTGTGGAAGGAGGTCCCAATGTTATCTCCATCGTTCTGGAGTACCTGCGAGACACTCCTCCTGTTCCTGTTGTGATATGCGATGGCAGTGGCCGGGCATCTGACATCCTTGCCTTTGGTCATAAATACTCTGAAGAAGGAGGGTAAGTCATTTCCTGGCATGTGTCCTTTCTCCATCCACAGGTTCAACTTGGTGGTAAGATTGAGCCCAGGAAATTATTTGCAATATACCTCAAAAGCAATACCTTCCACACATTGCTATTTCCATCATCAAAATATTGAAATATTGAAGGCATCCAAGCCCCACTGTGGCCCAGAAAAAAGGGACTTAAGGCAACACTTAAGAAAATTTAGAGAATAGAACAGAGGAGTAGAAATTAAATCATAAAATTACTTCCCAAGAGGTACAATGCATTAACGAGTACAGTGTATGGTGTCTTGCAGTAGCAAAACAAGGGATTCGAAGGGCACAGGCAGTTATTTTCACTGGCTTAGATATGCTATGTCTTTATAACATAGTGGACTGCTTCTTCAAGTTTCATTCAGCCCTACATATCCATATGAGTTAGTTTGTATTTGCCTTGCCTTTGGGGCAAAATTCTCCACACTTACCTATATTCACATATGACTACTCATGCAATGATCTTTGTTTGCACAGTCCCATCTTTCTTTGCAGACAGCATGTTAGTATTTAGCTTTTAATATGGAAGATTCAAGAGTGGTTTTGTTGAATCAAGCTGTAAGCATGTGTTGCAAATTCCACAATGCATGTTACTACTGAATGCCCAAATATTCAATATTCTTTGTTCTTCTCCTCTTTCCCAAAAAACTATGTAAACAACCCCGGAATCACAGAATAACTGAGGTTGGAATGGATCTCTGGAGGTCATCTAGTCCAATACCCCTGCTCAAGCAGGGCAACATAGAGCCAGTAGCCCAGGGTCACATCCAGATGGCTTTCAAATATCTCCAGGAATGGAGACAACACAACCTCTCTGGGCAAGCTGTGCCAGTGCTCAGTTACCCACACAGTAAAATAAATAAATAAATAAATAACACACACAAGCAAACCACATTATTTCCTGATGCATCTCCCTCAGCCTGCTGGCAACACTCCTAATGCAGCCCAGGATACCATTAGCCTTTGTTGCTGCAATGCACATTGCTGGCTTACGTTCAATTTGGTGCCCACCAGGACTCCCAGCTCACTTTATACCCACCTGCTTTCTCACTGGGAGGCCCTCAGCAGGTACTGGTACATGGTCTTATTCCACTCCAGGTGCAGGACTTCACATTTCCTATTGTTGAACTTCATGAGGCTCCTGTCAGCCCATTTATCCAGCCAGTCGAATTACATCTGCTGGTGGGCAGCATGACTGTCTGGCATGATAGCCACTCCTCCAAGTTTCATATCACTCATAAACTTGTAGAAGGTATACTCAGCCCGATCTTCCAGATCATTAACAAGGATGTTGAGGAGGATTGGACCCAGTATTGGTCCCTGGAGTATACCACTAGTTGCTGGTCTTCAACTAGACTTCGTACCACTGATCACCACCCTTTGGGCCCAGCCATTCAGTCAGTTTTCAATTCACTGTCTGCTTCTCCAGCCCATACTTCAACAGCTTTTCTATTAAGATCTTATGAGAGACAGTGTCAAAGGCCTTACTGAAGTCTTCATACAAAATATCCACTGCTTGACTCCAATCAAGAGAAGAGAAGGCTCCAGTGAGACCTTATAGCAGCCTTTCAATATCTGAAGGGAGCCTATAGGAGAGATGGAGAGGAACTCTTTGTCAGGAAGTGTAGTAAAAGAACAAGGGGCAACAGTTTTAAATTGGAAGAGGGGGGATTTAGATTAGATACTAGAAATAAATTCTTTATAGTGATGGTGGTGGAACAGGTTGACCAGGGCAGTAGTGGATGCCCCATCCCTGGAAGTGTTCAAGGTCAGGCTGGATGGGGCTTTGAGCAACCTGGTCTAGTGGGAGGTGTCCCTGCCCATGGCAGGGGGGTTGGAACTAGATGATCTTTAAGGTCCCTTCCAACCCAAACCATTCTATGATTCTGTGAATCTACCAAACCTGCAGTTTCATCATAGAATTTGATCAAGTTGTCAAGTATGACTTCCCCTTGGTGAATCCATGATGGCTAATGCTGATCATCGTCTTTTTCATGTACCTGGATATGGTTTTCTGGATTCTCTGCTCTTCATCACATCCCCAGGGATCAAGGTGTGAGCCTACAGGACCAACCTGTAGTTCCCTGGGTGCTCATTTTTGCTCTTCTTGAAGACAGGAGTAACCATTTTTTATGTCTAGCCCCCAGGCAATGCTTACAGTTGTCATGATTGTTCAAATTTTATGTGATGGCCTTGCAATGATATCAGCCAGCTTCCTCAGCATTTGTGAATGCATCCCATGACATGAGCCCCTGGACTTACGTATGTCCAGTTCGTTTAAGTATCCACTGACCTGATCCTCTCTCACCAAGGGTATGGCTTTCTTCCTCCAATCTTTCTTCTTTGGTCTCTGGGATTGAAGACAGCACTCAGTACTTCAGTCTTTCACTCGTCCTACACCATCACATCCTCTGTCCCATTCATAGAGCTTGGAAGAGGTGATACTAGACTATTACCTAGCTTTCTCAGGCCCCTCTTCCCTCTGGGTCTTATCCCATAAGACTCTTCCAAGCAGATCTCCAAAGAGGCCAAAGTCTGCTCTTTTCAAGTCCAGGGTTGTGATCTTGCTTTTTGCCCTCTTCCCCCTCTCAGAATCCTGAACTCCACCACCTCATGGCCACTACAATAAAGGCTGCCTTTGCTCTTCACATCCCCACTAAGTCCCTCTTTGTTGGTGAGTATGAGGTCCAGAAGAGCACTTCCATTCATTGGCTGCTCTATCACTTGGGTCAAGAAGTTCATGTCAATGCATTCCAGGAACCTTCAGGATTGCTTATCCCTTGCTGTGTTGTCCTTGCTAGATCATATATTGCACTGGTTAAGATTTCCCATAAGGGCAAGAGCCTGTGAACATGAGGCTGCTCCTAGCTATCTGTAGAGGGCCCCATCCACTTGCTTTTCCTGGTCGTGCAGCCTGTAGCAGACACTCACTACAATGTTACCCTTACTCATCTTCTCTTAAAGAGAACCCATAAACTCTCAGTTGATTTATCATCCATCCCTAGGCAGACCTCCAAGCACTCCAGCTGTTCTTACATAAAGGGCAACTTCACCTCCTCTTCTTCCTAGCCTGTCTCCTAAAAAGAAAATCCCTCCATTGCAACACCTCCAGTCATGAGAGCCATCTCACCATGTCTCTATGATTCCAACAAGAATCTGCACACAGATCTAACTCACTATGTTTATCCCCCATGTTGTGCACATTAATATATACATACCTTAGAGAGGCACCCCAAGCATAGTTATTTCCCAGAAAGGGCTTTGGGTACCTCTCCATCATGGTGCCCTTTAGGCACTTCCTTACTTACATAAAAATGATGGAGGTGAGTCCACATAAGCCCTCTTTTGGTGATTTTGTAATCCCTTCCCATCACACCACTCCAGACTCTTTGCTCATCAACCCTGTGCATCACACCCTCACAGAAATGCTGATGCTGATTCTCACACCCTTACCCAGCATTCCTACTTTAAAGCCCTTCTTACCAGGTCAGCCATTTTGACAAAGGTGACTTTGCCCTGCTTAGTGAGGTGGATCCCATCTCTCACAAGGAAACACTGATCTGCAAACAGGGTCCCATGATCATAGACCACAGAATCTCATCACCGATATCATCTCTACAGACAGTTATTGGCCTATATTATCAGTGTCCACCTCCCCACACCTCTTCCTCTGACCAGCAAGATTAAGGAGAATACCACCTGGGCCCCCATGCCCTTAACTGCTGCTCCCAGAGCTTTGTAGTCACCTCTTATACTCTCCAGGTTTCCCCTTGCAGTATCATTGGTGACCATGTGGAAGAATAGCAGGGGTAGCAGTCAGATGGTCAGAATAGCTTTGGCTGTACCTTCACCTCCACAATATCCCAGTTCTAGGCCCTAGCAGGGAGCAAACCTCTCTAGTTGATAAGTCAGGTCAGCAGATGAGTGCCTCTGTTCCTTGCAGCAAGGAGTTGCCCATTATAATTGCTCTCCACATTTTCTTGGCAGTCTTTCATGTGCTAGGGTCAGGTGGCACAGATCCTTTGCTTGAAGGCACACGTGGCTCCTGTTCAACTCCAAGAACAGTGAATCTGTTTTGTGGCTGTAAGCCATTAGACAGGACAGAAGCCTTACTCTTGGTGCCAGCAGTCACAAGTTTTCATCCTTCACCATCTCCAGAGGTTGCACTTATTTAATATTACATGTGGACACTGTCTTCACCTTTATTGCAATTGGAGTCCTACAGCTCCTACAGGACAGAAGACCATCTCTTCTGGGAATCAAAGACAGACCCTGCAGCCTGGGACTTGGTGAGCTGTATTCACCACCCAAAGCTCCATCTGCATCAAAGTCTCTGCTATGGCAGGGGGACCTATTCCAGCACCTGCCAGGAAAATTACCCTGTGGCATGTCACCATCATACCTGAGTCTATTTACACCAGAACAAACGCAGCTGAAGCCCCCTTCTTTACATTCTCTTGCATAAGAGAATGTTTACATTCTCTTGCATCTGTTAACTGTACTCTTGGTCTAGTTCTTATATGTACCTCTCCCAAACACAGGCTAATGGGTGCTTGACCCTCCCTGATAAGGGGTCAGTTGCAAATAAAGCTACAGACACCCTGGGTCCAGGGCTGCTCATCATGCTCATTAGAAAATACTGGTGTTCTCATATGCCCACACCATTGTGGCTGCCCTTACCTCGTCCTTACCTGGCAGCAGCAGTCACCCTCATAGGGTTCCCTGGTGTTTCGCAATGGTTGTGGACCTTGTTCCCAGAAGCTCCCAAAGCAGAGCCCAGAGTCTGCTTCTCAGAGTAGGAAAGAATGAATAACAGAGGACTTAGTAATCGGAGAACAAAACATCAAAGTGGAATCAAAACCCCCGCAGATTCTTATAACTGAGAGCTATTTCATGCATTTTGTCTAAGTAGCTGCAGTAATCTGATCAGGATTCACTGGAGACTCATTTTTGTGTGTGTTAGAATATGTGAAGACATGTATTCACACCTACAACAGAGTTATGCAAATAATAAAACAAAACTCCATAAACACTGAGCTGCTATAGACCAAGCATGTTTTGTAAAAATAAGTGTGATCATGAACTTACTCAACCTAAAACTCCTACTGGGAATAAGAATTTCCACAAATGTTTAAAGCCATTTTACATTCAGGTTCATGTATGGTCAAGTGCTACATCTGGGATAGATCTGCGTGTGCCAGGTTTCTTCTGAATCTGTTTTTTTTCTCACGGTTAATACAGTTATAATTTTTAAACATGTTTTATTCCTGTCTTTGCTATATACCTATACAGTTTCCACCTACCTTGTCTGTGTTCTGATGTCATCATGAAAAAGAATATAGCAAGAAGAGAATGAATGCAATTTATTTCAATATATAAAGGGGCCTATAAAAGAGATGGAGAGAGACTCTTTACCAGGGCCTGTAATGCCAGGACAGGGGGCAATGGTTTTAAATTGGAAGAAATTCCTTATGACGAGACTGGTGAGAAACTGAAACAGTTTGCCCAGGGAAGTTATGGATGCCCCATCCCTGGAGCTGTTCAAGGCCAGGCTGGATGGGGTCTTGAGCAACCTGCTCTGGTGGGAGGTGTCCCTGCCCATGGCAGGGGGGGGGTGGAACTAAGATTGTATTTAAAGGTCACTTCCTACACAAACCATCCTGTGATTCTATTTCGTCATCACAAACTCTTGCATGTGAGAAAGGCAAGTGATAGAATCACCAGAGGCAGAGCAAACAAGTAATTTCTTACCTGAGGTGCTCAAGTCTTGCTTTATGAAAGCTATTATTCTCCCTTACTATGGGTCTTCTTTCTGTGGTGTTGCCATTCGAGGTGCTACCTGCAATATTATCAAATAGCACAATGCTTTTTCTTTTTCTTTTTTTTTTTCCTGTTCACATTGTTGTAAATAGAGTGCAAAAACTATGGAATTTGTAAAGCTAGCTAGTAGCAATTTCTGAAGCAGTTTGCCCTGCTTCAGAAAAAATCAGTTGAAAATGCAATGACATTTTTAAGAATACCACAAGTGAAACACTAATATTATTTATAATCATAAAAATATTTTGCCCAAATACATTCAGCTTCAGATACAAATTGGGTACTTTTCCCCCTCTGTGACCTACTTTTGATTAGTACTTAGCAATATGAGGAGAATACTGAATAATTGGCACATTAACTGAGTTCAGCTACTAGCTTTTTCTTTTGGATGGAATCTAAGTAGGTTATACAGAACTGTGTCTATTACATTCTAAATCAATGTAGAACATCCAAATTGCATGCAGAATTTAATTCTGCAGTCCACTGTGCAATCAGACTATAAAGTAAAATACCTATTTTAATTCTGGCTGCTGGCTGCAAATCAAGGTCTTCTCTGAGACACAGCATATCTTCCAACTGCTATGCACTGAATATATGATCTGAATTATTCAAAAATCATTGTAATTCATGGCAGTATGAGGCTTAGCACTTGTATGTTGGTATTATCATGCTGTTTTTTCAGTGTCTCAAATTCTCACTCATTGCAGACCCATACTGATTAATTTTCTACTTACAGGAATGTTTATATATGCATACTAAGCACTGCTGTGAGTTTTTAAGTTTATTTGAAAGTTTTTTTCTGGGAGGAAAAGAACTATGTCTGGAGGTGAAGAAGGATAAAACATAGCTCTCTGATTGACTTTCAATCAGCATGGTACCAGTTCTCTCAGAGAGATCCTTAAGTGTTGGACAACTGCTTATCTGTATCTTATTTCTATCGGGTTTCACAGAATTGTGATGTGTCTGCATTCCCTCCTCATCATTTATCCTTCCTAATTTATTTCATATAGCAGAAAAAGGAATGATTTTTTATATTAATATCCCTTTACAATGTCAAAGTATGTGTGTCCTTGAGAAGACATGAGACAAGAAGCTTTAATCTGCCATATTTTAAGGCCTGATGATAGGCTTTCCTCCTGAAAAGATGAACAGTTCACTCACCTAGGGCAGTCTTTGGGTGCATATTGTAACTGTAAGCAAGACTTCTCTGGGCTGTTGCTGTGGAATAAGGCTGCCAGCACAACTCAGAGAGCTGTGCCTGCACTGCCTTGCAGGAGGTGTTGCCTGCGACTATGTGGTGTACCCAGAACAGGTCAGAAGGAACTGTGAAGCATACCTTGAAGTAAAGATGTCTCTGGAGGTAAACCAGTTTTCAGGCCTCTTTATCTCTCTCATTGAAGTTCCAGGGGGAAGGCAAGGCAGATATGCAGTTTCCCACTGAGCTGAGGTTTCAGCATTATGAATGTCAGGTATGCAGAATTAACACCAGTGGGGTTTTTGTAAGTTTGCCATAACTTTAATATTGGGGACTACATACTGCCTTGGTCTGAGAAGTCTTGAACAGAGTATTGAGAATGTACAAGTTGGTTACATTTTTCACAAGCAAATAAAAGTCTCAGTAGTAGCCGGAGTATCTTCCCAGTACCTTTTACATCTTAATGACAAATAAGCTATGTACATGGGATAAACTAAATGAGAAGGTGGTTTAAATGCAACCTTCCCCCTGTGGTGAACTAGAAGAATTTTTTGGCTGCATCACTACCACATCACTAGTGGCCCTAATTTAAAGGTCAGATTCTGCAGCCTCTGAAGTACTTAATTTCTCTTCTACTTAAAAGTTGAAAATGTGTTGAAGAGCATTGAGGGGTTAGAACATAAGATAAAACACTCAGATTTAGTCCCTACTAAGCACTATGTGAGTATTCTATCTCCTTCATGTTAATCCGAAGCATTTTTTACTGCATAATCAAAGATGCCTTCCCTTCTGACTCTCTTCTCACTGTCTTGCATAAAAGCACAAGCTGGAAGTAAAACAACTGCAAAGTGCAACTATTTGTAAGAACCTTCAGTAGTTTTTAATCCCTGGAGATTTTTCTTAATTAAATGCTGAATTTAAAATGAGAAAAATGAAACAGTAGGTCAAAACTATGTCACTTCTTAGACAAATATTTCCTTACAGAACAGGAAATCACTTGCAATATTTGAATGCAATCTCCAAGCTGAATTCATAGTATATTAACTACTCCATCAGTTCTAGTCCTGCAAGCGTAAGCCCCTTAAGGAATTCAGTTCAATGCCATAAAAAATGTACTGCTTGCCTAATGTTCACAAGGAAACATAAAAACATTCTCTGTGCTTTACATAAACATTCTCATATGAGAATCATTAAAGAGTGCCTTTGGATTGATCTGCCTCTGCATCCACTGAGGCATAGTTTTCAGGCTTCATAACTGAAGTACATTAATTATCGTTACTTTTCTCTTGTAACAAAGCACTTTGCAAATCAAAAGCTGGATAGAATAAGGTAATTTCTTTGTTGAAATACAATCTCTCTTTTGGTGAAGGGGCAACATAGTTAATAAACATAGTTAGGGGAAAATGGTGTAGAACAACCATGAGTGAAGAGCTGCAAGTAAATCTGACTCCTTATAAAAGCACCCAGAATTCATCCCTCATTGAATAGAAACGAGGAATAATTACATTTATTTTCTGTCTCTTCTCACAACAATACAATGAAAATGCATGGATTTAAAAGGTATGACAAAAGCAGTCAGTCCCACAGAGTTGCCCAACTTTGTCTTATTTGTAATTCCAATGCTAGAAAATAACAGCAGAGCCTCTGGTCATGTTTCTTACATATGGTGTGATTGTCTAATGTGCAAATCATAATTAAAACAGAAAATCCCCTAAGCTTTCCATAAAGGCAGGCAGGGAATAGTTTTCATCACACTGATATTTTATGGATATATTTTCTTTATCCTGAATAAAAAGAATAATTACAACAACAACAAAAAAAAATTCACAAATGAAAAGTTAGAAACAGATTGCATGCCGTTCATTGAATCAAGTGTTTAATTTAGAGATTTTCAAAGCATTTTGGTAACAATAAGTGTAAAAAAAAATATAATTAACTTGCATTTTGAAATTGAGGGAGAGCATAATCATGATAAATCTCTGTATTACTCTAGTACTAAAAAGAACTAAGAAGAAAATAGTTTAAATAATTTTGGGAGCTGGCTATGGGCCAGATCTTTCAAATCACCTCCATTGTTGACTACAAAATCATATGCCATGAGGCTGAAAGACTGTAATGTTATTGAGTGGAATGTCTATTACTTCCTTAAATATTAGGCATGACTTCAAAAAAAAATTCCTTCTAAGGAGGGAGGATGCCAAAATTTTGTCATCTATCTCTTCTGTATTTGCCAAAGCAATGAAGGGAATTCTGCTTTGCTGTTTAGTCCTCTGGTATATTTTGGACAGAAATTGGATGTCACTTTAGTTACTTTGACACTTCAGTGTTTTTAAGTGGCCTTCCCTGATGGATCCAAGATATCCTTCTCCCTTTTCTCCTGTGATAAGGCCACCCAGGTCAGTTCTGAGAGTCTGATGCATGACAACTAATTTTGGCATATTCTTTAAAAAAAAAAAAAAAAAAAAAGGAAAAATTCCTCATAGCAACAATTATGAGTAGATTTTTTTTCCTGAAACTTAATGTAGGTTGTTCTAGTTTAAATGTCAGATTTTTTACAGCAGGTATCTAAATTTCATCAGCAATACAGGTCCTCTTGAAAAAAGAGAAAAGTTGGATACCTAGACTTTTAGGAAAATGGGCTTATCTTAAGTATTTAGACAATAAAAAAACAGATTTGAACTATGTGGGGAATGAAAGAAAACAGGTTACATTGCCCTTTTGTAGGACCTTTTCTTTAGGTAGGTGCAAGTTATCTGCAGTATTACTTCTATGGCAAATTATGTGAAATTCAGGGAATCATGCCATCAAAATGCCCCAAACAGGACTTTATTGGTACCTGTATTCTAGGTAAGACTTCTAACCACAAAAGTCAAGGAACCATCTCTTTTGCCCTGAATCTAAAATTCAGATCCTGTTATTTTAAAAAATATGTCCTAAAGTTGTATGTGTAACAAACACGGTTGCCTTTGCATAGTAGATAAATCATGACCCCACCTGCAAGTCTCAGTTACTTCGCTCACAGTGGTCTGTGAAGTTACTTGTTTTACACACATTAGATTCAGTGTATGCATCACGGATTTAGCTTTTAATAGCCTGGCACAGTTCGTATTTCTCCCAGCTGGGTGTCACAATCGGGAACTTTGATCTGATACCTTCTAACATTTATAGGTACCTAAGGAGTAAATCCAATATATTCTTAATATGACTGATTTTGGTTTACACAAAACTCAACTCGGCTATGATTACTTCATCAGAAAGCTTGCTATTATTGCTACTATTTCTGACTATAATCACTTCAAGTTTTTCATCTCACAAAGACATTGACCAGGCTTGCTGTAGAACTGCAGATCAATGAGATGCTAAAATAAATGTACTTTTTAAGGCTAAAAAACTGCATAAATCAAATGATGACAAGAAGTTTCTGAACAGTGGTACTTTGACAGATGTGTACCCCTGTAGTTAGGGAACCACTTCTTGACACTTTTTAAATAAAGCAACTCCATACTTTTCACACAGAGTTTGCTTTACATGCAGTTTAAACTTATGATTGATAGGATACAGTTTCTGAAAGCTCTAATTCAGGAAAGGAAAGTGATGGCTGCTTACAAAGCCTCAGGACTTAATTCTGCTTTTGTCAATGCTTATGAAAGAAAACTTCTGCTTGCTGTGTGCATTAGCCTGAGAGACAGCTATTTCTGAAATGAAATTTCAGGTTAGGATTCTATGCTTTTTTTAAGAAATATTAAACTACAATGAGAAAAGAGGATGGTTTTCATCCCAGAACCTTTGTAAATGTTTTCTGAAGTTCTCTAATTTCAGATTCTTCCAACTATGTTTTTTTTCATATACTTCATATATTTTTTATACTTTTGCATATATTTCACTTTCATATATCATTTCCAAAAGAAATTTTTAATCTCCTTTTAGCTTCTTCAGTTGATATTTTTAGGAAATTGGTTCTTAGTGATTAACCCCTTTTTCCTTTCTTAGCCTGAAGGATGCAAAACTGCATAGTTCTGAACCACTTATATTTATGGTGATAGCTCCTCATAAAGAGCAGCCTTCTTGACTAAAGCAAATTTCCAACTTTTGTTTTAAAGACCCTAAACAGTGGGTTCAGAGTTTATATCTTATATGACATACTAATCTGTCCTCAAAGTATGCTACTGCTTTTTAAGGTCTCAGCCTTTCCAGTTCCCTTTAACTTGGACTGAATCTACATTTCTACCTGTGCTCTGACATCTTGTTTCATGTTTCATGCTTTCAACATTCTCATTTCTATACAGGAGGTCAGGTTATTTTTCTTACACACCCCCTCCAGAAAAAGTCCTCTGCTGTCAGCTCTCATTGCTGCCCACCAAGAGAGCTGAAGTTTTCAACTGATCATAAGTTGCCTTGTTGTGAAGGAAGGAGGCCACGCTGCTGGGAAGGAGGGCTTACGTAGCGAGTGAGCAGTAAATGCAGTGTTGTCACTTCTCCAGTATCCCAGAGAAAAGCACGTCTGGGGCCTCAGTGGAAAAAAGAAAGTGCAGAGGTAGACTCTCCATTCAAGAGAAGTCCATAATAAAGTAGTAGACAACAGGAGGAGCCATGCACAGAAAGAACAGTGATCCACAGCATGGTCTAAAACCCCATGTAAACTCATTTTAATCCAAACACATTAACATGCGCTTTACAGGCTTCTTTGTGAAGTGGAAATCCTACTCAACAGGGATATTTACAAAGTCAGATTTAGAGACTAGAGAACATACTCCATATGACGCGCCATATTCTCCTATGCATCTCTATACCTCTTTCCCACTCCCATTCATTGTCTCTCCTAACATTATGGTTGCTTTAGGTATGAAAAGTAGGTAATTAAATCATATTTGAAGTTCAATTGTGTATTGAATATCCTGCAGTCTCATTTCCCTGTTGCAGAAAAGTACAGGCAACTTTTACCAATAGCATGAAATAAACAGGGGTTTGGTCATTGTTCTCCCAAAACAGCTGCCATAAACAAAAGATTGTAGATAATGTGCTATTTCTGATAATTCCTTGCGGTTGCTGCAGGGATAAATCTTTGTTTATCTTCTGTTATAAAATATGAGTCTTGAAGATTCTCTGACTTTCATTCCCACATGTGTTTGACAATGAACACATTTTTATCCTGTAAAACATTCTGACTCAGCAAATTCGAAACACTCAGTTGTAATTTTTAAGTGAGAAAGCTGCTATAGTGTAGAAGCTTTCGCACATCAAAGGATACATGTTCTAAATTAGAGCCCACTCTTTTGTGAGACATTAACAACAGCAATGTTTCACCCAGAGCATTCCTGAGGAATAGACTTCTTGATACCAATGGGGAGGGTTCAAGCACTAATATTCCATGTAATGTTACTATTTATTGCTGCTGTTGGGCCACTTTTTGCAAGCACTACCATTAGCACTCAGGAGGAATATAAAAAATGGTTACTCTTTAAACCTGCATGGACAAAAGCAAAATGGTTTCTTCAAGTCGACTTGGGAACAAGAAAATCTTTTTTTTGTTTTCTTACCTGATCCTGTGCAGTGTCAATAAGGTGAGTTGAAACTGTTGGGATATTCAAGCTAAAATCAAAAACACTGACAACACAAATGCTTCTACTTTCATAAAGTGAGTTTCATGAGTTGAGTTATGCTAATTCACTGATAGAAAGGCATCTTCAGCCAGAAGTGCTCGTTTCTCTCAAATCCAAACCATCAGTGTCATTCTTGGTTTTCTTCTAGGAGATCCTACAGAGATGATAGTCTGAATGACCTTCTATCATGCAATACATGGGAACTTACATAAAAGCTTTGGAGATGAGGGACCCCAACATGATAAATGTGTTTTTCTAGATCAGTGTATTCCAATTTGCCTCTGATGGTTTCATCAATTCCTGTCCTTCAAACCTGTCCAGAACAACCTGCAGTGACTTGTCTAACTCTTATTTGTTTGACCCTTGGCTGAAGTTGCAATGTTCCTTTATGTTTTTCCACTTTTTTTTTTTTTTTTTTTAATTTCAGACTTATCAACGAGTCTTTGAGGGACCAGTTGCTAGTTACCATACAGAAGACTTTCACGTACACCCGAACCCAGGCACAGCACCTCTTCATTATCCTCATGGAATGCATGAAAAAGAAGGAGCTGGTATGTTCATGCTTTTCTTAGAGGCAAAGAGCTCAATGCATTATTTTGATCAAGTCTTTCAAGTGCCTGTTAAAAGATTTCACAAATCTGATCACTGTGATCCAGACTCTAATAAGATATTATATCATGCTGATATATATAGTTTTAACCTAGATTTTCTCATTTAAAGTGATTAATCCAACAGATCTGTTCGCTTTGTAAATTCCTCTAGATTTCCTTTGGCAGGACAAAATCCGGCTAGATATTACTGCTTTTCAGTCATCATCAGGCATACAGTGATTAAAATTCTACATCATTCAACTACTGAAAACCTCAGGAAGAGGCATAATTGTTTATCTATCACTGTGATCATATTTTAAAGATGCTGTGGAGTTGCACAAGTATCACTAGGGCCATTATTTTATTATAGAGATGTGTGACAGGAAAAGAAAATAGCTCGTCTCCAAGGCTCCTATTCTGCAGTGGGAGGGTGTACTTTAACGCATACTTATACTTTCTTGAAGAACACATATCTTTCAACAATTTCTGGGAGCTCCATGAAGCTGCTTTTGCAGAAGCATTTTTGAATCACATTGTAAAAAACTTGGGATTCAATTCCAGTGTTTTTTATTTCTTACAAACTGCCTGAATAGACACACTTTAATTTTGCAGCTTAATCTTTCTTCTAAGCTTTATTTTCAGTTCATATCACAGCCTCCTGCTACATTTTGTGTAGAGTAACACTCAAGAGCAAAGATTGACTCAGTTGTTTTATACAAGTTTCATTTTCTGAAACTGTTCAGATTTTTTTGTTACTTCATCCTCTGCATTTTAATTTCAGTTGAAAATATGGCATCGAGTAAATAATGCCACTGGAGAGAAATAGGGGAAAATGGTCAGGAAGTGTTAAAAACAAAAGGCTGCCCTTCTAAACAGAGCTTTGCAAAATAGAAGATACTTCTTTATATGGCTCAACTTAACAAAAGTGCAGTATTCTGTTCAGTACCCAGAGGTTCATGCATCCATGAAAAAGTGGCCAGCCTTCCTCATGCATAACTAACCACTTACAAGTACCACAATCACCTGCCACATACCTTGGACAACAGCAGAGAGGACAGGATCCCAAGGACAACTTTTCAGGGAAGACATGACTGCAGCATGCAACTCCACTATGCTGTTGCAATGTACATCACTGTTTGAGCTGGACATACAGCAGTCCCTGCCTCCTGCTTCCTCCCACAATCAGCATACAAACTGTATAGTAGACTTTAAACATCCTCTAGCTATTCACAAGCAGTCAGTGCAGCCTATAAGGTGTAGACTAGTCATACCATCACTGGGTAAAACTACATGAAAATAAAAGTACTTTTTTGTTTCTTTCTCTTTTTTCCCCCCTCCAATATCTCTTTTGCATTAAAAATATGATTGTGCTACAGAAATACTTTTCTTATCCATTTATAATTGTCAAGATATGCCATGAACTCCAATGTACTTGAGTTTGCTTTACATGTGTAGTACCTATGTGCATCATTCTACCTTAATGTTGAATTTGCCATAACATTTCTCATCAACAATTAGCAGAGAAAACCTCTTTAGGGAAACAGCATAATTCTTTTATGCCCATTTCTGATAATGTAATAATAATAATAATAATAACAACAACCATAATATGTACATATAGGACCTAATTGTGAACTAATCTTCTGCATGCAAACATTAAAAAAATACTTAATAAGAGAAGACAGAAGAAAGGAATGTGGAAGGACAAGCAAAGGCTGAGCGGAGACCTTATTTATAAGTATCTAAAGGGTGGGTTAAAAGATGTTGGAGTCGGACTCTTTTCAGTGGTTTCCAGCAATAGGACAAGGGGCAACAGGCTCAAGCTGGAACACAGGAAGTTCCATTCAAATATGAGGAAAAACTTCTTTACGGTGAGGGTGACAGAGCACTGGAACAGGCTGCCCAGGGAGGTCGTGGAGTCCCCTTCTCTGGAGATCTTCAAGACTCGCCAGGATGCACTCCTGAGTGATGTGCTCTGGGCAATGCTGCTTTGGCAGAGGAGTTGGACTAGATGATCTCTACAAGGTCCCTTCCAACTCTGACAATTCCATGATTCCATGAAGGAAAGGAGAGAGAGAGGGAGAGGAAAAGGGAGGGAGCAAGGGAGGCAGGGAGGCCAGAAGGCAGAAAGAAGGAAAGGCAGAAAGGTAGGAAGAAAGGAAGAATAGAAAATAGAGGCAGACATTGAGTTATCAAGACTGGAAAAATGCAATTCTGGATTGTTCCAGACATCTAAATCCAGAACTGATTGTTAGGCTTTCAATAAACTCTGCTACTGCAAAGGTAACTGTGAAGTTTTTCTCTGCAGTATTCACATCAAGATTTTTATTCCAAGCAAGGTTATATATTTGATCCAAGTTTCTTTGCAGATATGTAACTTCTCTCACCACTGACATTTTTTACCTACACATCTTGTGAAGAGCTATTAACCAGGAGATGGTTTGCCCAAAATTAGGTGTTCTGAATTTGAATTTATACCACTAACCTAACCATATGTAAAGGGAATACATTAAAATAAATGTTTCTCTGTAGTAGCTCAGTTGTACCCAGAACATTAATTTTAACACTGGTATGCTAGCAAAATTTTATGTCTGAGGTGTGGTTGCTCAGCTAATGGTGTCCTTTAAGACTCATAATTTTGTATATGAATGTAAAAGAAACATGATACTTATAAAGATGAAGATAGCATTGCCAGAGGAAATGGATAACCTTGGAGCTGTGAAGTATTCCCAGGGGTTAGTGGTGACTTCAATGGTTCTAAAAAGCCGCATTTCCACGTCTGTCCCAGCTCTTGTCTGTCCTCAGTCTTGACCTTTTGATTTGTTTGTGCATAAGACAAAACACTGCTTGATGAGTTTACTTTGTCATTAGCATGATCTTCTCTCTTCTTAAAGAAAGAAATGAAGATGCAAAGATTGTCTCAGAGAGCTCCACAACAACTAAATTGATCATGTCCATTTTCCCTAAATTAATGGTCAGTGTGCCTGCCTGCCTAACTTTGTAGCTGCTGAACTCATAGAGAACAAAGTAGTCAGTGCAGAAGTGGCTTGTCATGTTACAGTGTGCCACTACAGAATTAAATGCAAACAGGGTACAGGCAGGAAGACGCTCTTATAGAAAAGTACATAAATACAAATGAATCACAGATGTGCAGAGAGAAAATAAAACACAAGTTAATCATTGGAAAGGAACAAAAAGCTGACGTTGAAATAATTTTTCCTACCCTATCTACTTAGAATGTGTAAAAAGACTAGCATCTCTTTTATGAACTTAAGATAAGTGTGGTGGCCAGGGAAAAAACAATCATAACAAAAACTACTCCCTTCACAGAACATCAGATTTTTCAGATTCTGACATTTGGAACTTCACTCTTAAAGAATCGTCTCTGAATTGTATGCCCAGGGAGCATCATTGTTATGACATTCAATGTCACATTTATTTAATAAAGTGAAGGTTTGTTTATTGAATAAAGTGTGAGTACACAGGCTGGATAATAAGATGAGGCCATAGCAGAGGAGAGATCTAAGTCTGTTAGGTTTGCAAGACAGAGCAAATGCCACTTCTCAATTTCATTAGTATTTTCTGTTAAATCATAAGTGTTGATACTGCAAGCATCAGAGTTTATATTCAGAAATTTATTTAGACCAAGGTGCTTAATGAGGTCTATGGTATAAAAATCTATTTAAAATTAAGTAGACTATACAGTTCAGTATGTATAACTGTAGATTACAAAGGTAGGAGGGCATTTTAACATAATTTATGGAGATTCTCTACTGTCATATTTACATAAAATTCTTAAAAAACTTTATGCCAGGTTCCTAAAATTGGAGCATGAAGGCTCACCAAACCTAAGTAGGCAGCAGGTAGTATTGTAAAGTACAGTCCACATTTTTTTTTTCAAAAAGCATGATGAATTTTTTTTCACATGTTCCCATCTCCAGCATCCAGCTCATGAGAAACTAAACCAGCAGATTTGATGATACATTGCCTGCCACTAAAAAAAATGCAAACCAACCAACAAGAAAAAAACCCACCATGGAATGGAAGGGAAGGGATATTTTAGAAAAGAAAGACGAAATTTTTGCTTAGGATATTTGCATTCCTTATCAATTAGTCCAAAGCTACAAATTGATGAAATTCCATAAATTAAAAAAAAAAAAAACAACCAACATATATATCTATATATAAGCAGAATGAGACAGTTTTCAGGGGTATTTTTTGATCTTTTATGCTATCGTGGCTACCCTGCTGATCTCAGAATACATAAAGCAGGTGAGGGCACTTTCTGGCATGGACATTTCCCACTGGAGCCTCAGCTCAGACTCAGGGCCAAGTGGAGCATGGAAGGGAATCCCTCAGGTAGCAGGCTAGGAGACCACTCCAGATAGACCCTGAAAACACGTCATGTTGGGTTACAGTTCAGAAACCTGTTTCCAGCTGTGCGAAGGAGTATTTATTTCTGTCTCAGTAAATAAGTTAACCTTATAATTTGCCTTTAAAGACAGTAATTCTGGTGTTCAAGTTTTCTGAAAAACACAGGTTGCTCCATTCTTTTAGGAATATTTAATCATTTTGCAGCTTTGACTGTTGCTGGAGTGCTTTGTTGACAAATCACAATGTGAATGTCTCAGAAGCCAGAACGTGCTTTCCAACAAGGTGTGTGGGTCGATCTGTAGAACCTCCTGGGGCAGGCACAGGGAAAGGCCTCTTTGCGAGACAAAAAGGTCTGTGCCCTTGAAAACAACCTTGTTGCAGTGATACACATTCGTCATACAACTTACGCTTCCAAAATAGTGAACAGACCTAATCTTATAACCATTTAATAGAAAAGGCATTTGCTGTGAATCAGGATAGGTCCAATCATAGTAATGAAAAAATGGCACATTAATATTAGCAGCAGTACACAGCAGACTGTGTACCGCCTGCTGATTAAGTTTGTTTTCTTAATACTACCATGGACCATTTTCTGCTAAATTTGTTTCCTTGAATATTTGAAGGTTCAGTTACCACATGAAGCAAACTGATAGTGTCATAACCTACCACCACTTCACAAAAACAGTTTGCAGAATGAGCAAAGGTCTGTGCGCATCCATGAATTCCTGGAACTCATTTCCACATAAAGACAAGAGACACAGCTTAAGTAGTTGCTTGCTAAAAGAGAAATAATGAAATCCCATGTCTATCTCACGTCAGTCAGTAATCAATATTTTTCACTTGCCTCTCCTTTTCTCTGTTACTCCTGTACCTCAGTGTACAGCACCGTGATGAACATAATGGCTGCTTGGGGTTAGTGTAAACCTTACTTCTGCGTTGTGTTGCTGAATGTATATCTACGGTAACGGGTCATTCCAGGTGACTTCATGACAAACTTGAAACTCTGGCACTGTCAGATTAAACAAAGCAGGTGTCGTGCTGAAAGATCTGAGATCAGGACAACCTGCATCACAAAGGTGCTTGCTATTTGTTGTGGTTTTCCTTCCAACAGAGAAGGATCCAAGTTGTCCAGAAATGCACAGTGCATGAGCGGGCTGCGTTGAAAGGACTTCACATACTACTAATGCAGAGCTTTGACTTAGCTCATTGGTTACTTACCCAAAGTACTGGGAAGCTGTTGAGTGATTTAGCAGTTTCTTTTCTATTTGGACTATGCATAAAACTTACTCGTCTTCGGTGGTTTCAGTTTTGTCTGACTGAAATGGCTGCCCGAGATTCTGGAAGAGTTTGTACTAGAAAGAGCATATATTGGCTGCAAAAAAAAACATTGTGCTTTTCAGCTGGACATTCAGGCTCCATAAATTAGTATGCTAATTAAACACCATCTGCAACTGTTTATTATCATATGCACAGATATGTTCTGAATTAAATATTAGATAAATCGGGTGGACTTTTAAGAATTTACCAGAATTTTCTTTCTTTCTTTTGGCCCTTCCTAAAGGTTAAAAATTTCATTCAGGTCTAATTTTTTTAAGAAATTTGGCTTCATAAACAAATAAATTATTTCAACTAAAAATTTTTAATGCTAATGGGATCTTTTGTACAGAGGAGACAAAAGAGAGATTGGTGAGTTCTCAAACAGTAAAAATCAACTGTAGTTCCTACAGGCATACAGTTGCTGTGACAGTGTGTAATTTGGCAGCAGAGATCTGGAGCAGGAAAGCATCATGTAGCTATTGGCCTGCTGGTTGCTGAAACAACTCGTCTCTCCCATGGAAACAACCTGTGGGATTTCCACTGTAAAGTGTACTGATGCTAATTAGCCCTCTGCATCCAAATGGAGATGCCAGTGACAGTAGCAACTCTCCCAGTTTTGATGAAGATTAAATCTCCTATCCAGTCAGGGAAAATCAACAGGATTAGTCTAGTACTTCGGTCCTACCTCGGTGAGCAAGTATTAAAATGATGATTAAATGGTAGTTTTAAATTCTGCAAACCTAATTTGACTTCTTTTTGTTAACGAGATAAAAACATATTTTGTTTTTTTCAGCTGCCAAGAAGTTAGATGAAGTTAGCTGGGCTTTGCCATTGACTCCACAGAGAACAAAATCTAATCCTAGGACTGGGGGTTTTATTTCAGAAATTCAGAGAACAAGCTCCAAGAGCAAAGCAGTATACAAAATAAAAAAAAAAAAAAAAAAAAAAAAAAAAAAGACAAAGGCAGCTGTTGTATTACACTGAAGCCTTGAAAAGCTTTTGATCCCACCAGCTGCTTTTCAGCTGCTATCAGATAAGGTAGGGCTTCTGCTGACAGAAAGCACAAGAATGTCAGACCTACTGCTGAAGCAAAAGTGTGCAATTTAGGCAGTTACTTGGTCCATGCTGAAGCTCTCCTGTGCCACCTTCAGCACCAGTCTGCAAAGAAAAATATACTTTTTCTTACTTACATTCAGTAAGCAGACATTTTCTGGTTTGTTTGGTGCATACTGCCTGCACAATTATCACTGATGGAGTCAGCTAGGTTTTACAAACCTCTTCCTATGTGTTCTGTGATTAAAATTGCAGCTGCACAAATTGAATTTGAATGTTTCTTTTCCCTTTAAAAATAGAAGCTTGTGAAAATATCCATTACCCCATTTACACTGTTAACAAGTAATTCTGGGAAATGCACCCTAAATCATTATACATCTCTGCCATTGGTCCCAGTAACGAAAGTGAAGGCAAAACAGTACTGTGTGACAGAGCAAATACAGACCAATTTTTTGCAATCAGAGAATTGGAAGGGTTCAATGCATTTTATAAACTCCACAATGCTGTTCAGAAGCTTTTCTTACTCTGTGGCTCTGTTGTTTATGGGGAGTTGTAGTTTCTTTTGCCTTTCTAGAAAATATGAATACTCTTTCTGTGGCATCAGATGTGGCATGGAGACCCATTCATTATGGCTATAATATCTTAGTCATAGGTGAGGAGCTCACTGTATGAGATGGAGGTTCTGTATACATGCAGCAGTAACTGCAAATTTACTGTCCTGTAGGAACATTTTACAGTAAGTAAGCTGTCTTTTCCAAATGCTACCTACTTGGACTCGCCAGCAAACCATCTAGGAAACTAACTAATGTTTTGTGGCTATTTTTGCTGCTTGATTTCTCTGTGTTATCACGGCATCGTTGTCAACCTAAATACAGAATAGGCATACATCTGCAACATCTATAGCAAACCAGCCTGGCTATCCGTATATTTTCAGCCTACTTGAAAATATGTTACAAAGCAAAACTAGAAATTGAAGTTTAAGATGGATCAAGAGTCCACTACTTTAATACCATTAGCCACCCAACCAACTCACCATAATTCCTTATAAGGTCAGCATTTTCAGTTCTGATTAGAAGACTTATGTGTGCATGTGAGTCCTGCAGACAATATTGTTTAGGGCAATGACTTACAAGACATAATTTTTCAGTATATACAGCAGGGGGAATAATCAAACAGGATTCTTTTTCTCTTAAGTAACAAAATGCTAGGTCTGTCCATCTGAGTGATGAGCTTTTTACATTTCTTGTGGGTTTTTTATTAAACTTTGCCTTCAAAAAAAAATTAAGTTTTACATTGCTTAGTATCTGTGAGCAAGAGATAGGTTACAGGTTAAATTATCTCACTAAAATCCCAGAATGACATTACTTTGCTTGGCTGTTTTTTACATAAATCGTCCTACCCGGGATTGCTAGTTTAGTGGGAGACCAGAGACATTGCAGATCCAAGGTTAGGTGCCATAAGGATCCCATTTATTCAGGAGTAAAGCTGTCTAAGACTGTGATTTGCTGCCAGTTCTTAGTTTCCCAGAATGAGCCGATATGACTTGTATGGGGAGACCCACCCACATGAAGACCAGAGGCAACTGTGATTATAAATGTCACAAAAGCTCGAATGGTATACAGACAGGTCTTATTTAGAAGGTCAGAGACACACAGATAGAAGTTGACTCCAACTCCTCCAGTATGTGGCATGCCTTCCTGCTCCTCTGTCAGAAGAGGAGTGCTTTCTGGGAAAAATAGCCATTTGATGGAGTTACACAGCAGCTAACATCTCATTTAGAATCATCGGGCTTCTGCTCAGTATGTACTGGAACGCATGTATGATTCTTATATCATCAATGGATCAACATTTGTGGACAATAGCTACTTTGGGACCAGTGAGGTTAATAAACTCTTGTATACTAGGTTTAAATTGGTCTTAACTTCGATTACTTGGGACTCAGATGTCAGAGCCTTCCTGGTGATCAAGCTTCATTATTTGATTCACTGCACTCACTGTTCACGTCCCTTCCCACACTTTATGTTTTCAGAAGAAAATCAATAAAGGTAGTATCTTCTCAATACCTCCAAGAACCATGTCTACTGTAGCAGAGATGGAGGAAGTGAACTATCACATTTACTCCACATTTCTTTCCTGAATCAGGGTGATGGAAGAGCTCACATTACACCAATGTTTGAATGACAATGCCTATCTCATCTCCCAAAAGCATTTCTTTCTTCATGGCTGTTCTTAACCTGTTCCAATACTGCAAGTCTACACAGAGGCACATCTGTACTTATCATCACAGTCGGTTGATGTACACAGCCCAGTGACTGAAGTGACAACATCTAAATTCTATTCTCCTGCTGATATGCTATATGACTTAAAATTTACATTTACTCATATTTCTTCAACTTTAAAATCAGGGACTGCTATTTCACTGCCTGAAAAGAGTGATAAGTGGCCTAACGTAACAACAGCATGAAAATTGCTGTATAAGGGAAAAGGATTGTTTTCAATGTTTTCACTGCCAAAACTTTTTTTTGGTCATTTATCCCACTGGAAAATATACATATTCCATTCCAAAAGGTTGACTCTGCTGTAAGGCTTAAAAAGTATTTGCACATTATAAAATGTAAAGTTTTTTACATGGGACAGATCAGTCCCAGAGATTTCCATAGCCTTTTCTCTTTGGTCATTAAGGGGTAGACACCGCTGTCTCTAAGAAAAGCTACCAATCACAGGGGAAGCCAAACATCTACAGTAATTTCTGTCAAATTATTCTCTGTGCACCTAGATGGCTCCTCAGTTGCAGAATTGACGCCTGTCTAATAAGTATGGAATTTTTTTGTTTGTTTCCTGTTTCTTACAATGTCTGTGGCAAATTATTGGATCAAAGAAAAATGTGAGGTGTTGCTGTGCTGCCACAAAGCAGAAGATGTAAAATTTTAAAACTTTACAATCAACATTCAAACTTTTCCCTCATATCTGCCCCCTCTTATTTCTTTATTTGGAACTCTCTTTCTTACTCTTCAGAATAGGAGACTTCTTAATTTAGTTTCTCCCTGAACATAATTTTCTCTAATATTTCTACTCCTGCATTTCTGCTTATTTGGCCATCCCCTTTCTTCTGGAGTATTGTCCGTTGACTCACCTGCTCACTTTGATCTTTGTTATGCCTCCACATCAAGCAGCTTTTCCCTTGAGCTAAACAGGATTATTCACTGCAAGAAAAAAACAAATGCTTTCCCCTCTTTATCTGCACCATTTTGAGGCTTTGCATAACTGATGTCCTTTAATGTTTTGTTTTATCAAACTCTCATTTTTCTTTTCAGGGTAATTTTCCTCTGAAATATTCAGATAGGCCTAGTTAAATTATAAATGTCAACATACGCATTCAAAGGAATTTCCTGTTTTGCTGAACCAACCGATATTCTTAAACAGGAGAGTTTCAGATTGTATTTGCAATTGCATCTGCCTTTTTGTAGAAAAGTGAGACGTATTTTTTTCTCTTATGTAACTGAGATGCATACAAACAATTTGTGTGTTTGTCAGAAGTGAGATTTAAACACATTCAAAAACTTTCTGGAGACTGCAGGAAAAAAAACACTTTCAATGAATTTTAAATCACTGTTTATTTCTCCTGATGTCATAGTGAAATATGAGGCAGAAACCACTTTACCTCTGAAAGCACGAAAAATTTGCAGCATTAGTAAAATGCTATGAATACAGTATGTAAAGAGAGCACTCTTGGATGCTTTCTCTGCTCTCATCACTGCTATTCAGTTTTTTCCCTCTGTTTTCACCTATCCATTGCCTAGTCAGCAGGCACTGTCAATCTGAGGTGTACAGAATGATTTTTCTTCTTCATCTCTAGTCTCTTTCATGACAGAGGGTAAAATGCTTTTCTGTGCAGGTGTGCACTGCATTGTCCCTGCTGATTCTGTGGTGCTTCCTCTCTCTCCAAACAAATAGAACTAAAAGTCTCAGCTCACTTTTCTTACTCTGAAGTGTAAGAGGTTAACCATACTGTCAAAAAAGAAACAATCCCATGTAATAGAATATTTTAGAAATGCTAAGTACAGCCTGATGCTGCATAGCTATTCAAATTCAGTCCTGGGCCCTTATCCTGGCCTTGAACAGAAGAAGCTCTTCCATCTCTGTGGAGCTGCCAGAGTAAGCCCTAGGAAAAGAAGCAGTGTGGCAGGAAGGAAGGATTCACTTTTTGCATAGAAAAGGCATTAAAAGAGAAACTGAATATGCTGGTAGTTGGGAATAATACTTATGTCCTGTGATTGATTTCACAAAATGCTGTTTTAAACTGTTAATAAAGAGGGGTTTTACATTAATTCCCATCCTATGATCTGGCAATTATTTAATGATAACTGTAGCTGCTGACTTTACCTATGACTTTTGCTTCTCATTCCAGGGGTAAAATCAAGCTTGTCTGTGTAGTATACCAACCTGTTCGCAGTGTAGCAGCTCATAGGGATGAAGGTTTATCATTTATATATCCAGCTAGGCCTGAATACAGCAAAGTGTGACAAAGCTATGCTGGCCTAGAGAGGAGTCTATAAAGCAAAACAAACACAATTTTTTGTCAAGGAATTTTCTATAATCTATATGATTTGCTCATCAGGGAACTAGAACTGTTTCTGGCCTGTCTTCTGCATGAGTCCTGCCTTCTCCATGCACAATAGGTCTGCTTCACCCAGACTAGTCAGGGTCAGATATGTGAACAGTTATTGAAGAATTGGGCCAGTTGTAAGAATTCAGAAATTTTGTGATTAGAACCTATTACAACCTATTACAACCTGGTCCTTGTCCTCCTATCTTAGCGCTCCTGCCATTTCAGAGGTTGTCCCACCAATGACTTCACTGGCTGTTTGACCACATCTTCCCTCCTCAGCATCTGTCTATCTGACATACCCTCTTCTTAGCTGGTCTTTTGGTTTGGCAGCTGCTATTAAGGAGACCACATGTATACAACTGCATATGGACAGCTGTGATTTGTATTTCTAAAGTAACTTTGCATTTACTTGCATACAGAACTTGGGAAATCCTAGGGAGGAGTGTAATACCTGTGTCTCTTGGGGTGTAAATAATTTCTGAAAGTCTGTTTGTTATTCTCTTCTCTTGGGTAAGACAGTATTACCTGACTGCCTATAGAAGCACAATGCAGTTTCAGTGCAGTGAAGGCATGAAAACAGAATGCATCATATTATGTTAAACTGACACTGCTGAGCCAGAAACTACATGAGGGAAAGGGAAAGAAAAAGTAACCTGTCAAACGAGAATGGAGCTGGTGCTAAACAGAAAGCAGATCTGGTTTAAAATGAGTGCTTTTTGATAGAGTCTAAGGTCAGACAATCTCTTCCCCTTACTCCCCACTACCCCCAACACCTTGCTTCCTATGCTGATGCTTTTTTAATCCATCTCTTGTTTTTTACTTGCTTTCTACTTGCCCTGCCTGAAAATTAGTTTTCTACCCTACTGGACTGTTAATTATTCCTGGCAAGTATCACCATGTGCTGCAATCATTGTGCTTGCAGAGAAGGTCTGTTTTGGCTCAGTGATTTCCTAGCACATTTTCCTGGGAAGAATTAGGACACAGCTATGGTTTTCTCCTGGAAGTTGATCCTGTTCAAATTAAGATATTTGAGTAAAATCTGCAGTGAGGTAGAGGAAAGACTTTATGGACTTCTTTTTTTTTTTTTTTTTGTTTGCGGGGGCAGGGGGGAGTGGGAAGTGTAGGGCAGGCATGTCCTGCTTTTAAGGGCAAATCTTATCCATTTCACCGAGGTAGGTTTTGTGGAGGCAAATGAGATGTAGTCTTGAGACAGAAGGGTTTGGCTGGTCAATCCCAACCACCTCTTCCTGAGAGGAGTCCAGAAGACCTGACGGTCCTCACCCAGCTGCCCCCAGAATTGGAAAGGGCTACTATCTACTGTCCTTTGCAAGTAGATCACTATGGGCATACCAAAAGAAATCCACACGTTAGAGTTACATTCGCAAAGAATCTGGATGCCTGTTAACAGTGTTTTGGCAGCTTGTTGGTGCAACTTTTATTGGGAGCTCAGAGTCATTTTTGCTTGTCTGTTTCAGGTGTGTTTTCATCTGAATATTTAACTCTCTTCAGTGCTGTGCAATACAGCTTTGTATTTGTAAGCGATGTTAACATAAGCTTCTACTATATTTATAAAGAAGAAAAGAAAAATATATTTAAAAAAAAGCTTGTTGTTGCAAGTCATAGTTGTTCACTGAGATGCCTCAGGCAATTACCTGAAAAAGTCTTTTCAGGCCAATACACAGTGTGAACATTGAGGAAAGAAAGGAGGAAATCAAAAAACTACCAACACCAAAATACCCAAGGTGGTGGAGGGCAAACAGAAAAAAAAAAACTGTTCTTTTAAAATAGTTGAACTTAACATCAACAGTGGAAACTACCAGCTACATGGAAGTAATAATGTGACCCACGTCCCTGGAAGAAGAAAGAGTACTTGATGTTTGGATTTCTTTCTTCTTTGAAAGTAAATTGTTTTTATGCTCAAAAGAAATAGCTGAGTAGAGTAAATGGTAGTTTTTCTCTCCAATACAATTTCATTATGCTCAGAAAAATAGAAACAGTTTGAATCAGATCAGCATAAAGAAAATCTCTGAGGTTAAATTTGTCTTCACTTTTTCACAGCAACACAAAAGAATGGCTAGTGGTAATCTGACTTATACTGCAACTTTTAGTCTTTGCTTTCTTTTGGCAGGGTAAGCAAGTCTTATGTATTAATTTTTAACTCCTACTTCTTGGGATCTACTTTTTAATTATTAAATGCCCTGGTTTTCATATACACACCTTACTAGCTTGTTTCTCCTTTTATTTGCTCATAAAGTTATACAGAGGCTAGGACTCAACAACAGGCTTAAACAGGACTACAGTAGATCCTTTTAGAGCTGAATGGCTCTTAGGCGCTGGGTACTGTTCCTTCATTTAAAGAAGAAAGGCTTTTTTTTTTTCTTAGTAATGAGCTATTAAGTGGGTTTCTAAGTCTTTAATTTACTGCTGTTTTTGCATCTCTGTGGCAGAGGTTCATCGAGCAGGAGGTAGCTGGGAATAGAGCTTACTGACCTAGATATTTTCCTTTAGCACAGCAGTTTCATATACAGTAGTGCAGTAGCATCTGTAGCCCATTCTAACAGGGCTCTAGGACTATTTTAACCAAGGTATGGTTTCTCAGTTCTCTGCAGTGATTTAGGCACCGGAGTATCTGTAAATGGCAACTAGCAAGGCATCACATACATTAATGACTCTTGAGACTAGATGAGTGTATTGCAAAACGTAAAATTCTTACCTCTTAACTGGGGGAAATCACCAAAACAGCTCTCCAGCAAGACAGACAGACAGGTGGTTTTGAGACCTAGAGTTATTGAACATTTCTAAGTGCAAAGTCTGTATAAATACTTTAGGATGCATCCCTATCATGCCTCTGACCACAAAAATTAATGGATGCTGGAAAAACTACAGAGACTGTATAAGTAAAGAAGTAAATCCATGTTTTAGGAACAATTGCTGTCTCCTCATAACTGTAGTCATAAAATGCAGAAACAAAATTCATTGTTTCTTTCTGGAAAGGCCTGGACAGTTTTTAGGACAAGGCACTAGGATCTCATCCAACAACAAATTGTATGTTCTTCTGTCTCTCGGTGTCTGGGACTCAAAATATAGCTGCAACATTCCTCCAGACCCACTGCCTTGTCCCTGCATCATAAATAGTTACTGAAGGTGAACAAAATCTGCACCTACATGGTTTGATAATGATCTGGCTTTGCCAGGTAAAGTAGAAGTGATGAGGATACAAGCGGCTTAGCAGCCAGCAAGCTGCAGCTTTAAGCCTCATCTTCCAAAATTCTCTCTGCAGAGCCATGACGAAATATTTTCCTTTAGTCATTTGAAAGGAAATGTCACTATACTCAAATACCCCTGCCATCCAATAGTAGAAGCAACCAGCACATCTGTCAAAGATACAAGTTATACTGAAGAATGCTGCATATAAGGTCTACAATTTTATCAACAAAGATTTTATCAATGGTGTGACAAAGTTGTGACTGCAATTACAGCACAATTACAGTGTTTTAAATCCTCCACTTTGTTAATAAACAAAAATGTTGCTCAAGCTTTAGGGCAAATGTGGAAAGAAGAATCAATCTTCCGAAAACCACAAGAAACAATGACAGGACAAAATTCAGTATTTTCAGTCCCTGATGTGCAGACTGCTTCACCTTTGTCTTTAAAGAAGGAGAAGGGCATTTTGCTTCTAGAATCATAAAATCATAGAACTGTTTAGATTGGAAAAGACCTTTAAGATCATTGAGTCCAACTATTAACCTAGCACTGTCAAGTCCTAGGTCTCCTAGTCATTTGCCATGTAGTGGTGCCACCAAGCCCAGTGATAAAAACAAGGCATTCCCAGCATTTGCCAGGCTGTCACATTTACCTTCAGTGCTACACAGATGACTCGTGCTGCAAAATTTGTGTAGGAAACTGCAAAAGCGTTGTGAGGATGTTATGACCAGACTGTTATATGGTAGCACTGCATTCACTCACTTATTGTCTCCAGAACACACCGAAGGGTAAAACTAAGTCTTATTTGAAAAGTCTGCTTTAACTGGAGAAGACTCCTGACACAAATGCTTTCTCACATTAATTGTTTTAGGCATCATCTAAATCAATTGACTAACTGAGCTATTATTTTCTATTATTTTATTTAGCTGTACTACTTACTGTCACTGATGCCAAAGTCTCTTACCTCCCTTTGAACAGCTAGAGCTCTTAGGGTTAAGTGAAGGTAAAATAAGTGCTACAGGAAGGCTACACTGGATTTCTTTGGATGCACTCTACAGAGCTATTTCAGCTGGCAAACTGAAACTTGTCACCAAGGGTTGTCTTAGCCTTGACCACTTTATATATCTCCCTCCCCATCACACTACATGGCTCTTTGTGCCCGTATGTTTGCTGACCCCTATGCCAGATGTGCCACAGTTCAGTGGTGCTATATGAGTAGGAATTTAGGGATGTGGGGACAATGTATAAGGCTGAATATGAGTGCAAAATATGTTTACATGTTTTCCAATTAAAGGTATCACTTAACTAAAAAAAAAAAAATAAAAATGAGGCAGTCTGTACTGGCAAAAGGATAAAAAAAAAAAGCCACTTATAACAGATACTCAGATCAAAAGCTGGCATAGGATTCATCAGCAAAGGAAAAGCACTAATAAAAAGCTGCAGTCTCAGTTGCTTCACAAGAAGCAGAGGCCCAAGAGCAGCTATTGCCATGGCAACAAAAGGAGCGAAGGGATTTACACTTCTATATGTTCCTGTGCAGTTTTAACCAAGAGTCACACGTCTTGAAAGCACAGCCCCACTGTATTCATTCTTCTTCTTTATGAATTGTGTATCTCACCTCACTGCCTCAGAGTCTACATCTTACAGTGATAGGTCACTGACCACACATGGCTAAAGATTTTTTTCTGGACCTGTTAGAAGCTTAATTCTTAGATTATTTACCTAACTTTCTGCTATATAAAATCATGAGGTTGAGTAGGTTCCTGATTTTGGTCGAAAATTTTTTTTCAATGCCTATGCCATAAATTGGGTCCACAACCTATAATGCACCTAACTCCTCCTACTAGTAATGTATTGGGAACACTAAATCTAATATTAATCTAGTAGAAAATTCCTTCATCTCTAATTTCACCATGTATCACTGAAGACTCTTCTCCCATAGGCTCATTAATAAAATTTCTGTCTTTAGCAAATTTTATCTCACAAAAAATACTGTGTGTTAATCCTATCTAATAAGCTTCTTATATAAAGTATATGTATATATCTTACATAAAGTAAGATTGTCTTGTAGCCATCAGGACATTTTGAGATCCAAATTATGCTGCCCTGATTTAATTTATTTTTAAAAAAATTAGCCTGTTTTCATTAACAGTATTATCTTTTAACATTTCAGATCACAGTATTTCGCATGGGATCAGAAGGACATCAGGATATTGATTTAGCTATCCTGACAGCATTACTAAAAGGTAATGGAGTTTCACTCCACAGTGATTCAGTATCAATCCAAATGGATTAACTCTGTGTCTCTGCTGTGCTGAAACCTGCATTTATTGACGATGTCTACCGTATCGAGATGGTAAATTTATACCGTGACATTGAGGTATACTTTTTGCTCTAACTGCTTTATACAAATCCATCTCTTTTCTTTAATGTTTAAATAGCTACTGTTTATTTATACCATGAAACTGAAGTATACTTTTGCTCTAACTGCTTTATACAAATCCAGCTCTTTCTTTAGTGTTTAAATAGCTACTGTTTTTCCTTTCTGAATTTTGATTCTCCATCCACAATTGCTAATGCTTCACAAGAAATATCAGTGGTGATCCTCCACCAATTACCTGAGAAGATTAGTATTCAACAAGCAGACAGCCAAAGAACTTCTCATTGCCTTGGTGGGTAGTAGAAGTTCCAGAAGGATGTTGTCTCTCTTTAGATAAAACTGACATTATTGTCAAAGTAAAATGTTATCAGTAGCCATCCTAGGAAGGTCTGTGTGGGATTCCTTCCAGCCTGCACTAGCAGAGCTAAGAACTCAGCTGTTGGGGTGGTAGGGATTTCAATCTTAAACTTCATAAATCGCTAAATCTTTCTAAGGCGTTTCATGTTAATGTGCTCTTAAAAGAGTGTCTTACAATAAATCTGCTGTTGCTACAGTTCATTATAAACCCTCGTCTTGCAGACACACCACTTAGCTTGGCTACCCTCAAAATAAGATATTATCAGGTAATTTAATATCTGCTTGTAAATATAGAAAAAGGTGAGATTTTAAAGGCTCTAAAGCACATTTACTTACTCCATGAAGGATTATTCTCCTAGGACAAGGGCTGGGAGGTTCTAGCCCTCCATTTATATGCTATTTCCCCAAATATGACTTTCACAAATTGCATGTATCAATCCCCATGATCATCTTATTGCTGTCTGGACTGTTTTGTGCTATGTAGTACACGCCATACTGATTTTAAAAACACAGAAAAAGACAGAGCAAACAATTCTAAAGAGGAATCTGAGAAACACTAGGGAATGTATTTCCCAAGATGACTGGGGAAAGTTGTCCCTCATGAGACTCTTTAGCAGTTGTCAACATGCTATTGCCACCCTTACACCTGAATAAGAGCATACATAATGCCATGTGACAGATCTGAATTTGAGTCATAAAAAACATTTAATAGATTTACTGGGTATTCAGAAGGTATGGGGAATTTTTCTTGCTTGTTTTAGGGCTCAGTTTTCTTCAGTTTCTTCCTGCGCAGGCTCACAAAAGCTATATGAAGAGAAAAGGTAGAAAGCTTGAGTAACTTTCATCTAACCAAGCAAAATACTATTGTACTTTTTACACAGTTATTAATCCCATTTGAAAAATGTTACTTCAAACATTTAACACAAAATGAGGAGGACAGAAGGAGAAAACAAGCACTGGCCACTTCAAAAGTATGATTGCTGATAGCTACCAGCCAAGGAAATGAGGTGGAATTATTTTGCTCCAGCAGATTTTGTTTCTTTAGGCTTCCATGGTATTGCTTTCTCCACTTCTTTTGCTCATTTCAATAAAGATACCAGTTGTTTGTCCTTCAAGTAACATGACTATTTTGCTCCTACCCTGAAGTAACAAGTTTTATCCATCTGCATAATTAAATCTCAAGACATTTTGGACATCATCACACAGAAAAAATATAAATCAAGGCAAAGAAAGCAAAAAGAAATTAAAAGCAAGGAACAAGAATTGCATCCATCACCAAATTTCTATTTTCTATCCTTAGGAAATGTTTTAATTTTTATCAAAAATGCAAGTGGATCCTTCATTATCCCTAGTGTAAAGTATTCTCTTCACATTTGTTCTTAAGACAATCACTGAAACTACAGCTCTTGATTTCTGTTACTAAGATACAGATTGTCTTAAAGTTGTGATTGCGTTTTTTCTAGGTATATTTTCAAGGTCTGAAAAGCAACAAAGATCCTTGGAGTCTTTTACCACTTTGAAAGCTGCCTCTTGGAAGCTGACGAATATAAAACATGGGCCTGGGAGGGATTGTTTTCTGTTTGAAAAGTTCTTTTCCAGTATTTACATGAGCAATGGTACTGTGGTTGCAATCTGGGTATATGAGTAGTCCTCTCTGATCTGGAATATCCATTTTGCAAGTGCATAACTGGTCCTGTCACCTCCTAAGTGAAATGAAATAACCTTCTCTGTTCATAATGGTAGCACAGGACATAGGGAACCTATGCTAGCTGAGAAGGAGCCTGGACCTGTGTAAGTAATTTTGACATCTCCTTTCATGCTTGCCTGACAATCTTGATTTGGTAATCATGAGCCAGAGGAACAAAAACTTAAACCTCATCTTTCCTACTCGTCAGCACTTTCTGATTATGAAAGTACTCAATGAAGATGAGATTTATCAGATGCTTGTTAATCTGAGCTTTCTGATCACAGGGAATAAAACTCCATGTAATTTTTTAATCAATGTGTGCAAAGATGAGATCTCTTGTCTCAGGTGAGTCATCCTTATTGATACCATGTCTTTGTATAAAGGTTCTGGCCCACCCCAAAAGTAATACTGCCTTTCTGTATATATACCCCATCAGACTGATAGATATTTGGGGGTTTCATCAAGTCAAGAAATCTAAAGTGGCAATGCTGAACCACTTGCCTATTGATTTACTAGTAAACGGATTTGAAGACTGGGTCTGAATGACCTTGGCATTCCATGAAGTTTAGATTCAGGATTTAATCTCTTTCACCTCTTCAGGACTCTGTGAAAAGTGGGCAGAGAAAAGTATGGAACTGGAGAATGATTATTGGTTACTTTTTCTCAGTCTCACTGATGAAGATTTTGCAGTTCTTGCCAGCCAGTATTCAAGGTGCATACCAGCTAATTACCAATCCCGCTCTGGTATGAGTGATTTGTTCATGGAGAGGAGAAGGACAAGGACTGCAAAACACAAAGTATCATTTCCTGTTTGCTGTGTAAAATTTGCAGTCAGCCAGCCTGTTTTTAAACCCACATCAGGCACACTGCCAATGCAGGAACTCTCCTGGACAGGATATTCCACAAGCCCCAAACCCTGAACTGAATATGAGAGATTATTTCCGTGTTTGTTTTCATGAGTCACTTGTTTAATCTTGTCAGCAGATCTATCTTTCTTGGAAGTGATCTCCAATAAACTAGGGAATGGCATCCAATCTGGTTATCAATTTACATTGCATGGATGTCACAACAGCATATGGCTTGTGAATTCTTTTTTTTTTTTTTAATTTCAAGAGACATGCAACTGTGGGAAGTAAGTTTCCAATTGCATAAATTTGGAGCAAGTAAATTTATTGATAGGGCTTAACTGTATGTTAACTTTAGCAGTTGGAACTCAAACAGTAATGGATTTTATCCTTTTGCAGCTGCTAATTGAGCAGAAGGCATATGACAGGGAAGTTAAAGACAGCATATGGAGATGTCCTAAAATATAATTGCTTTGAAGTGGCATCAAAGATCCTAGTTCACGAAGCTGTTGCAATGTCTGGAGCGTACTAGCAGCACCAGCCACATTTCAGCTGGTGCTGCAGAAGCCTTCCCGGTGCAATTGTCAGCACTGGGAAAGAGGTGCTGTGTGGTATATGCATCTTGTAATATTACTGCCGTGTAACCTTCTGAGATAAGTCATGTTAGGCTTATGCAGGTCTGATGTCTCTGCATACTTTGCAGCCTGTGAATAAGTCATGATTCATGCCCACTGAACAGCCATCATGTGGTATCAGATGGTCCTGGAAGACAAGGTGATGGTCTGCCAGCCTTGAAATCACTAACACTGAAGGCTTTCAGAGTTCTGACAGATATCTGGTTACTGCTTTTAGAGCTGTTGTTGCTATCAGCTTTGTTATCATCAATTGATTGGCTAAAGCCAAAATGATGCTTGTAGCAAATGCAGTGGAAACACAGCCTTTTTACCAATGAGTTGTTGAAACAGAAGACAACATAAAACCTGTGAGATGCAGAGCAGAAAGTTAATTTGGATTGCTATTTTCCCTAATCTATTTGTTTTCTTTAAATGAAGATTCAAAGAGGACACTGGCATAGAATCACAGGATCATAGAACTGTCTGAAGGGCATGCTTAGAACCACTACAGAAATGACTCTCCAACAATCATTTCGGTCTAGATAGAGCAGGTTTGTGTCATTTCAGCTTTCCAGATTCCTGAGCACTAAGTATCATAGACTATCCCAGGAGAATCCTTTAGAAGTTCACACTCATCACAGTAAACTTTAGCCAGTCTATAAAAGCCTGTAGCCTAACTCTTCAGTAATCTGGGATCCTGCAAGGGCACAATGCACCCTACAATGTACATGTACCCTAGCTCATCTAGGATACAGAGCTAAGTCTATGGTCCCAGGATTTATCATCAAGGAGTGTTGTATTTTTGGGCCAAGATACTGCATAGATCACCTGACTTTTACCAGAGGAATCTATGCAAGATATCCAAGCGCTCCTGAGAGTATAAAGTTAACACCTGCAGGAACCAACCTGAAAGACCCAGATCTCCCTCTTGTTCATTCAACTTTCCACCATGGTTGCATTGTCTGTCTACAACCAGCAATATCTATTCTGAAATAAAATACTGCCAAATCAATGCATTGCATCTCAAGTGCAACTTTTCCTCTGGGAGCAGATGAAAGGAAGGAAAAGTCCCACAGCAAACATCAGTCATACTGTCTTAAAACTTTCCTTTAAATATATCCAATGCTCAGACAGACACCAGGGAGTAAATAGTACGTAGACATTGGTCATATTGCCTAAAACACTATATAAAGCAGAAAGTATACTACAGTAATTACGATAATGCAACTGAACTAAGCAAATAATCTTGACATGACATACAATGAAACAGAAATGTAGGGAGCAGAAATGCCAATTTCTCACCACTGACAGTGTTAAGGGCCTAAGAAGTGATTCCAATGTGGTCCCTGTATTGAGTTGATGAGAGCAGTAGGTTATTAACTCTATCTTATTCCTTGATGTCCCAAATATGCTTTGGCTTTGATTTGGGTACATTGCAGTGACACTCATGAGCAAGATGAGTCCTCAAAGAGAACATTTTTTGGATTTTTTTACTGACTCAAATACATGCTCTGTGGCAACAAATGCAATCAAGGAAATTATTGAAAGGAGACAGTATTTTAAGAAAGCCCACCTCACATTTTTTCTACAGAGTTTTTCTTACATTAGTGGAATTATTTTTAGTTCTTAATAGCGGATAGCATTCCACCTGAAGTAGCCTAGATACTTTCTTTTTCACGTAAGTCAGAAGTCATCAGTCTATCCTGGAATAAATTTGACTAAACAGCATCTGCAACTGATAAGCTGCTCTGTGCAAACTTTGGATAGCTTTTATTTTCCTTCTCCTCTTACGTAATGCCAGTGTGATCCACATTCACCTCAAGACCACATAGGGAAAACACGAAACAGGAGAAGGGTGCAAGGGCTTAGCAGCAACAAACATCACTCTGCAAGCAGCCATCCCACCATGTGCATCAGAGGCCCAGCACGCAGACCTGTAAGGCTCAATCTACACCCTAGCTGATGACTGGTTTGGACCTGGAATACAAAAACCTCTTGAGAAACCATACATTTCCTTCAACTGCCAAATGTCTGCAGGGCTCTGTGAGACAATGAAATGAACCCTTACAGTTACAGTCCCTGAGAAAAGCATCATCTGAGAAAAGCAGGGCTGCACATGCACCCACAGGAAAACTTGTCCATTGCTGGTAGGCTTTAACACCATGGAGGCAAGTGGGAAGGACAGAGGCTGGACCATGGCTTGCTTTCGCCTCTGCTCAGAATTTGGAGCAATAAGCATGCTCAGAGAAAACAATTCTGGTTAACTGCTGGGCTTAGGGGCCTTTCTGGAGATGCAGTCATCGCTTGGTGCCCCATGCCAGTTCCTCTTTCCCATGATCAGATGCACCAGAACGCCCAGTGTTCATCCAGGCTGTGTTCTTCCTAAAGCACAAAAAAGTCCAGGAATCCTACATCACTCCACACAAACTGGGAAAGGCTCCATGCAAGGGTCAGAAAGTGTTCACCTGGACCCTCTATGATTTGGCTTGAGTGAGTTTAGGCTGAACTGAGGCCAATGTAAGTAGTCCACTTCCTTCCCCATGTTCATTGGATCCACTCCTGATCCAAAACAGTTTCTAAACCAGGCTGTATCCCTGGCTACCCAGACTGCAGGCTGCAGTCAATTTAGGAAAACCAGGAGGTGAAGCTCCCCCATCACAAGTGCAAAATGGTGCCAGGCTGCAGAACTGCCATCGCTGCCCCTGGGTTTGGAGTTCATCCATGTGCCTCCTCCACTGCTCGATAGACAGCTTGCCTGAGCACCTGCCAAAGCTCTTGCTTCTCCTGCAGGCACACGGATGGGAAGGAGGAGATCCAATGACATTTTGAGAGGATGTGTTGTTTTCTTCAGAAAGGAGGAGAATATTGTTTGCTCTCTGTACTTAATTTACACTATCATACCCTCAGTGGGTAGTTTTTTCTGGTTTTATAAGCAAAACTGTAGAGACATTCTTTCCCTTCCCAAAGGTAAATATTTTCTGTTCTTGAATGTTGCATGTTGCTTGTGTAAGAAACTCAAGAAATGTTCAGAAGTCACTGACATCCCCCATGAGGTCTCTTGTGAGAGTTTTTGCCTGTGTTGTAGAATATAGCAATGAGAAGCTGTCTTACATAAAGGGTTGTTCCTGTTACTTCTTCGTGACAGAAAGGTCTTTTACTTTTTTCACTGGTTTTTCTTCTCATCTTCATTTCTTTCTAATCTTGCTCCAACATCACCCACCTTTTTATAAGAGCTCATTTCTGTAATAAAAATTAAATGAAAGTGATCTGAATGATCTACAGTCCAACATCTCCCAAGTAATTGTTGTAGATGTTGCCAAGTACTTGGCAAAGTTTCATGGCAGTGAATTGACTGCAAAGTTGAGAGTTATGAAATTAAACTGTAGACTAAGCTTCCTGAAGGTCTGCTGAATTGATCCTTCACAGAGAATTTCAGCAGCCAGTGCGTTATGCTTTATGTTTTCTGAGTCTCCAGTTTCAAAGTCCACTTTCTGCTGGAACAGTGCATGATTCTGAATAGTACTGAAATAGGTACAGAAATGCTTTGAAGTTATGAAAAGCTCTTGTTTGTCCTCACTTCATGATATCAGTATAAGAACTAATAAAGACCAAATAAAAGTGAAGGTATGAGGCCTTTAAAAAATGAGCCTTTATACATTCACCTAATCGCTGCAAGAAGCTATGTAGTTAAAAGTTGAAGGGCTCTTTATTTATTTGGTTGATCAGTTCATTCAGGCCAGTTCTCCCTGTGACACTGAAGCACAAATACTGTTATGTTATTACAAATCAGCTAATAACCATGAAATCCTTAGTAAAATATTAAAAAAGCACAGCGGGGCAGGAATGTCCCACAGCGTCCATTAAAACTACAGGGAAAAACATACCCTCCCTTCCAAAAAACAAACAGCTCTAAATCCATCTTAACATCTGCATTGTTTCTTAATTAATTCAGATAGAGTATACCTTGACAGCAGATTTATATCATGCTTACATGAATATTGCATGTGTGAAGGGAAATTTACCCCATCAGGACCCTTCAGTACAAACAGACAGAGGAGACATTCCTATGCTCATACAGGATTCCCACCTTATAAAGTGGGAATGCATGAAAGATGTGCATAAAATGCACAACTGTGGAAATCTGTGGGTTCTGTGTGAGCTGAACCTGCTTGTAATCACTACATGTACGTGTGTGTATGTGTGCACTCATGTCCATACGGTGTGCATACGTGAGTGTGTGTGTGTGTGCGTATTGCTACAGCTGAACCAGTATCCCTCCTGGCTTCTTCTCTTGCTTCCCATCCGAGAGGAGGAAAACCAGTTCACTTCACCAGAAGTTGTGTCTGCCTATATCATATATACCTACTGTATTTTTCACAGGGGATGTGTGGAAACAATTAATGTTTATGAGAAAATCTGAGAACCATAGATTCAGATTTGAGAACCAGTACTTTGTTAGAGGGATAATGGAAGGTCTGGGGTTTTTTTTAGTGTGAGATCATTTGCAGAAATGGCATGGACATCTGTGAGACTTCTGACAAACAGAAATAACAGTGGTGGTCTGTTAACTGAATCTAATGTAAGGCTTGTTTCTTTTTTCTTCTCCTCTCCCCCCTGCATCCCTGTCTGTATCACAGGAGCTAACGCATCTGCTCCAGACCAGCTGAGCCTAGCATTAGCCTGGAACAGAGTAGACATCGCCCGCAGTCAGATCTTTATTTATGGGCAACAGTGGCCGGTACAGTATATATACAGCATCTTCTACTGAAAACACTTTAAACCCTACACAACATTAAAGCCGTTCTGTTGGCACCAGTGGTTTTAACACAGTTTAAAATATACCAAGTCATGCTTCCAGCCAAACACAAAGTTCCCATTCACAGCTACTGAAGACAGGCACGGTTGCAAAGATGTTAATATGTTGGTTTGTTCAAGGAAATGGTGACATCTAGCGATGCCTTAACGCTGAGAGACCACACCTTGAAAGCAACACATCTATACGATATGCAATGATTCTGCAAGCTGGGAAAAACAAGTATCTGTTTATAGACATGTTACAACGTTAGGCTATAAATTAACGGTAAAGCTTTTTGCTCTTCAAGCAAGAGGCTTTTATATACAAATACTGAATTTGATGATAGTCAGAGATCAAAAATACGCTGCACAAATGTTTGGAAGTCATCAAGTGGACCATGAGAGCTGATCAGCAATGTCACCACAGAAGTGCTGCGGCTGCAGACCTGAGCTGGTGTTACTTTCACACCCAGTGCTGCTGTGCATCAATCTGCCCCCTTCTCGCCTGCCCCATCCTATGCTCCAGCTGCCAGCTGTGGGGACAGGCTCCCTGGCCAACACTGTTCTGCTGGGCAATACTTCTCTGCAGGAGTGGGAGGGCTGTAAACAGAGGGGCTATTGAACACTGTGTGGTGCAGTGGAGGAGTAGTCAACTCCCAACTTATGTTGCAGTTTTTAAGGTGGTAGAAGTCACCCAGTAAAAGACAGAAGGACTATTTCCGATCCTATAGCTCCTTAAAGTCCACCGTGTCTTCCTTTGGAAGGTTTAACTGGATCACAATATTCATTACTGTGACTTTTTTTTTGTCACCATCATGAAAATTTCATATGCCAACTCCCCATGGAAAAATTATAACAAAAGGGAAAGCTTCTGTTTAAATATCCTTGCTGTAAAGGCAGTTTCTGGAGCTTACTGCCCCAGAAAGCCAGTTTCAAAAATCCTTGCCTTTTCATTTACGGAATGAATGGGACTATTTATCTTGTCTTCGATATTGGGCATAAGTATGCTTCAAAACAGAGGAGTAATTTCAATGGTACTAAACTGTTCTTATCATTGTTGCTCCATCTCCACATTGTAGCAAAAATTTGCATAAATCCTGCAAGCTGCAATCATTTTGCAAGTTAAAAGCTGGAACTGTGAGATAATTCTTCATCCTTCTAACTCCCCCCAACCCGAAAGAGATAAAAAAGAGAGGTTTTGCATAAGAACACCTCTTGCATTTGGCCCTTCAAAGAAATGCTAATTATGAAGCTATTTCTGCTTCCTGGGTGTCAAAAGTTTCCCTGAGTTTCCACACAGAGGAAAAAGCTATTAAAGACATAATTAAAGTGAGTGTGTGCACAAAACAAATACACCTAATATAAATAAAATCTTTGTCAGGAAATCAAGAAATAAAGATAATAATGAGGTGTTGAATAGTGTGGAGGTGTGGTCACCAGTTTCCTGGGTTCCACTTCCTTGGCCTTAAGCTAGATTTCCTAGAGTATGTTTTTCTTAACACTCTTACACTCATTTTTGAAATGCTGCCCTGAATCAGAGAAACCAATATAGACTAAAACTGTGATTATCCTGTTTTAAGCTTAGCTGAGCAACCCTCAGAATTTTGTCAGGATTCCCTGCTTGTGCCAGGGTGACTGGACCAGACGGATACAGCCTGTGATGCCCAGGAACGGCCTGAATTAATCACTTGCTTTGCAGGTGGGCTCCCTTGAGCAAGCAATGCTGGATGCACTGGTGTTGGACAGAGTGGATTTTGTGAAATTACTCATAGAAAATGGAGTAAGCATGCATCGTTTTCTCACCATCTCCCGGCTAGAGGAATTGTACAACACGGTAGGGCCAACCTAAGGCAAATTTTCTATCTCTGTGTTCATTGTTCTAGCTCCCATTCATGTTACAACAACAGGATGATGCACAAGGCAGCCAACACCTGCTGCAGAAATTTTCCTTGTTAGGAGTCCACATTGTCTCTTAGCTTTGTCCCTTGTACAATGGAACATGGTTTGTCTTGCCCACCTAATCTGCTGTATGGGTTCTGTAATGTACACACGGTACCAGCTGATTTCTGCTCACTGCAATTCCAACATGGCAGACCTGAGATTTAGGCAGATGGCCCTAGCTGGAACACAGTAACTGGCAAGTTAGGACCAGTAGGGTGGTGCTATGTGACAACTGACAGTATAAGCCCTTATGGTTTCAGAAAAATCTTGCAACTGTGAATCAAACTCAGCCACTAGAAAATAAATAGAAGCCAACTTCTTGGGATACTATTCTGAATTTAAGGTTGAAATCTGATGACTTCAGGAGGTCTATTACAGTGAAGGACTTCCCTATGTCCTTACTGAATGTTACAAAAATTATAGTTTTGACTTTTAAAAGCCTTTTTGCAAGTTTTATATCTTTGCCCATAAAATGAACGTAAAACTTGCACAGGTTCAAATTGCTTCTGTTTTCTCAAATGCAAAACACATTCACATCATTATTGCCTACTGAGAGAGTCCAATAAGTTCAAATTGCTTAAGTGGTATGGAAAAAAATCGTAAAGCCTTGTCTAGATCTTAGGATTGTTAGTTCTGTCTGTTCGAGAGAGATGTGATAGCGCTTTTCAAAAAGCTTGTTTCTGCCAGTACTTTTCAAAGCCCTGCCATCATAAGCTGCCACACTGAGCTGTTATCCAGAGATGTTTCACATTAATGGTGACCGGAAGACAGTCTTTCAAAAACATCAAATATGAAAAGAACTCCTTAAATTTGTGCAAAATATAGAGGAACAGGTATCTGAGCAACCCTTAAGACAGATTCCCATCTGATCTTTGCCTATCAACTAGCATCTACCAGTACTACAAACAGAAAGCCTATGTATTTTCTTGCTACAGAGATAAGTTCTTGTACAACACCCAGTTTTTACAGGGAATAAGTTTGAGGGAAGTCTTCAGTTCTAGAGCTAAAAGAAGGCCTTTTTGAACAAATTTATTGTGAGCTATAGGAATCACCACAAATTATTTATGCAAGAGTTCAAAAAGACCTAAGCTGTGAATATCTAAACTACCAATCATGACATTGACTTAATGCATCCATAATAGCCTTAGCATGAAAAATAACAAATTTCAGCATGAGTCCTGAGAGTGACATGGGAAGCTACAAACCAGTGAACCTGACTTCTGCAATGGTAAATTTGTAAAATTAAAGAATAAAATTAATAGACAAAGGAATCTATTTTATGTCAAGAAAGAGTTTACCTAGCTTCTGGAGGAAAATGTTAAGCCTTAGAAATTTTTAACCATTTCTGAAGTCAACATGCAGGAGGATAAGGATGTTGCACTTGGGCAACCAATTTTTGCAAAACCTGTTTGTCAATATTTGAAAACCTCAAAGGTTATTAAAGAAATTTAGCTGTTGTGACATAGAGGATAAGGGGCACTTGTGGTTTAAAAACTAGTTGATGGATAGAAAACAGAGAGTAGGAATACATAGTCTGTTCTCACCACAAAAGGACATTATGACCAAGGTCATCCAAGACCCTATACTGGGACCACTGCTATTCCGCTTGTTTAGAGATGATCTGAAAAATAGTAACTGCTGAAGGGACAATGTTTGCAGGTGACAGAAACGTTCAGGGAAGGCAAATCTAAAGTAGAATATGAAAAATCACAGGAAAGTCTGATCATGCTCAGTGATGGGGTTACATAAAATTAAGTGTTGGCCAGAGCAATGTATATATGGAAACACTGACTCTGCACATATGCATCAATCATCAAGCCAGGAGCCTGATCTGGTATACAGGGCCTTAGTTTTCATCCAGTGTGGGGGTTCTTGTGGTTTTCTTACTGAAGGGCTTTGTACAAAAGAGAAGTCAGGTGAAATAATGCTCTTGTAATTGATTTTTTTTTTTTTAATTGATAACACTGTACAATTAAAGTGCTCTCAGTTGCCTGACTTTCAAACTACTAAGGTGAGAAAACTGTTTCAATATTTATATTTTGCAGGTCTTTGGACAATGCAAAACTATTTTATTCTTCTTTATTTGTCTTTTGCAGAGACATGGACCATCCAACACTCTGTATCATCTAGTCAGGGATGTCAAAAAGGTAAGAGTCCAATAGACGGTAGGTTGGACATAATGCTATGATTGCTTTTTGTAGCTAGATACAATCTCTGTTTTGCATGAGCTTTTAGTCAGAGCCTTCTCCCTCCCCCTGCCATTACAAAATGTCCTGTTTGTATGTACCAAACATGAACTTTTTGCATACAAAGCACAATTAGCAAGTTATTTGGCTTGCTTTCTCTGTGGTTTTAGATGCTTGGATAATAGTGCTTCTGCTAGCATAATTGTAGGCTCTTACATACCATGTGGATTTATGCTGTTATCCGTATTTTTTCCATACCTGCAACTATTGTCAAAGCTAATTTCCATGTTGTTAGTTACTTCCAAGCCTGTAAAATAGCCCTTATCCTTGTGCTGGATCCTAATTTGTTAAAACAGTTCCTCGTTCTGTCTTGTGTGGTATATTGCAGCCATCTTCCTCACCACAAATATACAAAAAGAAGTGGTGCCCCTGCCCCTTTATCAAGTTAACTTCAAGCATCTTGAATTATAAAGAGCAATTAGGAGAGGAGGATAGAAACAAAGAAAGGTATAGTAACAGGAAGGAGATGTTAAATACCTTTAGCAATGTGTTCAGGATTAAAAGTGTTACAGCAGCCACAACGAATGAAAATCCCTTATACTCTAAATATATGGATCAAGCAAGGAGATTGAGTTTGCAACTGACTTCATCAGTTCGCATATTCCCCCAAAACATGTGCAGATTACAACCTTGCACATTACATAAGTCAAGGGTAGCATACTTGAGAAAGGAGATTTCTGTACGTAGGACTAGATTTGAAAAAGGAATGGGGATTTTTTTTGTGAAGGCAGAGGTTTTGATGGTTTCTTCTGTCATTGACAGCTAAGCAGAATTGAAGGCAACTAAGGGAGGGGAGCAATAATGCTTCATATATCATCTTTCTGTCAAATAATGCTACAGAATAATCAGTAGTTATGTTTAGGGAGGTTCTGGTGTTTTTCTTTGGTTACTGTACTACATGGCATTGTCATTATTCAATTATATACAGTATATTAAGTGACCATGTGAAAGTCTGAAATGCCTACAGAAGAAATAACAACTGCAAAAATCCCCTTGGATGGAGGAGAGTAAAACTAGAATGCATTCAGAGTGCCTACTTCTCTTGAAGCACAATTTACTAGAATTAGAAACATAATAAACTGCATATTTAGTAAAAAAATTATTCTGGTTAGGTAATTGACATTTTTCCATAAATTCATCTTTGTTTACTCTCTGCATATCTAAAGTCTTCAGAAATTCTGACTGCATGAAGTCAATGCATACTTTTATTAGAATATAGTTAAGAACTTTAAAAACAAACAGCCTGCTGCAGCCCTCTAGTACTTTCATCAGGAAACTGCAGCTCTGGGGCCCTGTTTCTCATTTTGTCAGTGATAAGGAACAATCACAGTTCACTTGGAGAAAAGTGACAGCTCACCACAGCCCTGCCATCTGAGCAGATCCCTTACCAGTCAACCAAGCTGTAAATCAGTCAGCAGATCTGACAACAGTTTAAATGAAAACACCTCCTTGGAAATAACTTCTCAATGGACATCACTGTCTGACAGTTAAGTGGCCCAACTGTGCATAAAAACTGGACCACATTGCTCATGCTAGTTTTTTGATGCCAGATATCTAACCCCTCAGATTTAATTAAAGTATCACAAAATATAAATGCAAAAATTGTAATGTCACCTTGAGACAACAGTTAAAGGATATGCATACTCTGCTTTTCATTCATACATGCCAAATTTTAAATCTGCACTGTTTAAAAGGGTGTATGCTGTAAAAAGTTATTTACAGCTGCAGCATTGAGAATTCTCAAATAGAAAATTTATGCTTATAAATCCTAGAGGCATTCTTTTATTTACTATTATTGCATTACATAGCTGTATAAATCACTAGGCGGGGGGGGGGGGGGGTTGTTGGAAAGACCACCCTGCCTGCTTACTACAGCAAAGAACTTGAAGACCAGAAGTCACATTACCGCATCCCATCAGTGGCAGCTTACAGACACATACGTGCACAGGCACGCACACACAAACATGTGAGAGAGCCATTTATTCCCTCTTTGGATTTCCAAATATCGCTGTGAAGACCGTTAGCCTGGGCAGCACATCGTAAAGGCCTGGAGACACAGTCTTAAAGAATTAACAGTAATCAGAGCACACTGAACCTCTGGCATGTATCGATTAAAAAGACAAAGTACTCCTTAACGATGCCGCTTTAGAGACAACTGGGCTCACCTCTCTTATCCTCTCAATTCCACAACTACATACGGGGACAAATCCACCTGCACCTTTTGCCTTTTTTTGCCGTCTCCTGTCAGAGGCACAGAATTTAACACGCAGGGCTGGCTGCCTCCCCCCCGCCGCCCAAACCGACCCCTCCAGGCTCAGCCTGACGTCGTGTTGTAAGTGGAGGTTGCCCTCTGCAGGTTGTTTTTTAAAAAATCCTTTGCTGGCTCAACTAACCTAATAGAGGAAATCAACGGGTGAATTTTTCCTTTAATCAAAAAATTGTATATAATCTATATATCTTAATCCCACTCTGGCATGATACAAGTTTTCAAGTTCTTTGTTTTGGACTGCCACTGTATGTCTACATTTCCTGAGAATTAACAGGCAATATACAGAATTATGAAAGTATTACTTTTTTCCTAAACATGCAAAATCAGAGGTTTGGTACCCACTGAACATAAAAATGGACATGATTAGCTACAGATTAAAGTTCAAGTTTCTTCAGGAAAAGAGTAATGCATTAGCACTAAAGAGCTTGTCTTGGCATGAGAAGGTTAATTGATTATTGACTGAGGTACCTGTCATACCTGAAAATCAAACCTTCTCCTCTGTCACTCCAGAATACCTTGGCTGTACTACAATTAACCCATCCAATTTTTTGCTGTTCTTGGAGGATTTCTGGCCTACTTGCACCACTATGCTTCATTTACAAGCAGAGTCACCGCTGCCAGGGTGGTTCCAGGTGTCTGCTGATACAGCAAATGCTTAACTCCTCTCACAAGGATGGTCCAGGTGGCTTTACTAGGACTGGTAACTTTGAAAAAGAAGTTGTGTGTTAGCATGGAGCCATACATATGCATATGTCTACAAAATGTATATTTCTGCTGTGAATATGTGAGTTTTCTTTAGTAAAGTGTTTCGTTAGTATCTGGGAGGTTTAGATGCATCTTCTATTAAAGCTACTCCAATGGAAATTTTTTATCTAAATCACGTTAAGGAATTTTAGGAGTCAGAAGAACTACATCAAGTAACTCATGCTTTCTAACACATGCGGCACCTTGATGTTGTGCTTTCTGAATTGCTCAAGTATTTTTTGCCACTTAATAACATCAAAGCATTCAGTTTTAGAGTCTTGTATTAAGACAGCAGGAGACTCTTGAAGAACCACAACTCTGTCTTGGAGCTACAACTCCCACTTCTGCCAGTGCCTTCATCCTTGTTCTAGTAAAACTGTCATTGTCTTAACCACTCTGGAGAGAGAACATTTTGGGGAAAAACAAACAAACAAACAAACAAAAGAATTTTTAGATTTACGTTGGTTTTTGTTTAAACAGTTCAGAATAAAAATGACTGGGATCAAATAAACTAGGCTAATATACAGACCTGCAGACCACAGTGATTCCCCCGCTCACGTCAGATTAGCCACGCATTGGAAGAGTGCAGAAGGACGTGCTAAGGGACATTACTGAAAGACGGCAGGCAGCCCACCTTTTGCCACTAAATTTGATTGATCTTCTGTCCCTTTGAATCCCAGCCTGTTGCTAGGCATGGTACCTCACAGCACTACCTCCCTTTCTAGCACGTCCTCAACCTTTCAGCATGCTGTGTGTACCGTGGTGAGCAGGGAGGGAAATAAGCAGTTTCTCTTACTGGCTGGAGTAGAAGAGGAAGGAGGACCTTCGCGTCCATTTCATCTTTTCTGCAGAATTAGTTGCCATCTGCTCTCCATTAGTGTTTGTCTGTTCTGAATCTAATAAGCACATCTGCAGAGAAGCCAGGCACATTTCTGCAGACATGCAGATATTTCCAGCAAGACATGGCAATCATAAAATTGTTCCATGTGAATTACTAACCTTCTTTTGATGATCACATAAAAAGAGCTACAGGCTAACTATAATCTGTGCTGTATATCATTAGAGAAAATGTGATTATTGTATTACAGTGCACTGAAAAATTTTGAAGCCAACAATTACAATTTCCTGGTCCTTCTGCAATATTGACTATAGAAGTTAATTTTTTACTAGAGTAATTTTCTCTTTTTCAAAGGCTACTACTCACAGTTCACAGAAGGATAACTTACCTCTCTTTCCGCCTTTGATTTGTACTCACTTCCTTTGCACAAATACATATATGACAAGAGCTGTAAATCTGTACGGTTCTTAATGAGATCTCTAGATCTGGGTGACCTACTCACAATTTGCTGAATCACATCTTCTTTTCTGGTAGGGAACCGCTTGCTGAACCAGAAACTGCCATCCAAACAATTTGGAGGCAGGATTTAAAGGAGGCAAACTTTCATTGTGGGGCATTCCCTTCCTCATGAAAAGGGATCAGAGTTTTCCTTGTGGAGTTCCCAGGGAGGAGCAGAAGAGGAGATGTGCCCACGCTGGGATTTTGTTCTTCCATTGCCAGAGACCCCCAAGAGCACTTCACCACCCCACCCCCCAACATTGTTCTGGTCTGCTAGGTCTTGCATCAGTCTTGTTGCTATTGGAGAATAGAAATGCCCAGTTAATTCAAAGGCAGATTTAGATTCCTATGCAATAAGAGACAACCTGTTACTGAATCTTTCTTCAGCGCTTTGCAAGCCATAAGCATTGGAGAACTCATAACCTTAGTGTTGCTGTTTTCAAGCTTGACAATGAAGAGAAAAAAGGTATGGGCAAAGGGTTTCACAAAGTGGGGGAAATAAAAAAGATGTGGACATAATTATTATTTTTTTTTCTTTCAAAATTAAGAGTGCCTGCTGAAGACATTGTACATATATATTATGTGTAACAGAGGAAAGAATGGAAAAGAAATGGAAGATTAAGTATGTAGATGTCTTTCCCACGATACAGTTAATGACCCTTGCTACAAGCACAGATCTCCCTCGCACTGCTGGAGATTAGGTAGCTAGATTACAGCGCTTGGAGGGGCTTTCAGTAAAATATGTTGGCCTTCAAGGAGGGACCATCTAGGAAAACTGATGGGCCTGGAGTTTTGTTCTTGGACAAAACACCAAAGAATTAGCCACAGATATGTCTATTACAACTTTAATACATACAGATGCTTTCCTCATGCTAAGTGTGGAATTTAAGCAAAGATATGTGTAGATTTGTACATAACCCCAAGAACAAATGTTAACAGATTCTCATTGCCTCTAGCAATTAGCAATAATAGTAACTCATGCGCTGTGTAAGTCCCCTAGAGTAGATAACACAGCTCTTTCTCCCCGCCCCTCCTTTCCTGGAACATGGGAAGGCAGCACCGCAGGATGGAAGATCACACGCAGGATCTGGTTCCATGTGAACAAATGATATCGCATGATGTCACTTCACCGTGCCTTGGCAGTGCAGATGAAGCAGTCCAAAGAGATGCCAGCAGAGGTGTGAGATGCCAGCAGAGGTGTGAGATGCCAGGACAAGAGTTGTGGGGGACAGATGGTGCAGAAAAGGTGCTATCTTGCAGAACTAGAGTCCAGCAACTGTGCCTGACCTTTCAAGTGTGCTGATCCTCATGCTTTTTGTTCTGCAGTCATGTTCCTTGTTTCCCCAGCTGAAGAATATGAGTACTGTGTACTGACGTTATCTTCTGTTACTTCCAACAAGTTCTTCACCTTCTTATTTAACTTATGTCTTCTTTCCAAGCGAGAATATCCAGGTTTCGGTTGGATCTATTTTAAGGTGAATCAATTAACCAGCATAATAATACATTCGTGTTTTTAACTGTTTAAATTGTTTTATTTTATGATAATTATGAATTATATTTAACAATGCCAGTAATGAGCATTTCTTCCTCCCCCACCATCCTTCTTATTTTCATTGCAGGGAAACTTACCCCCTGATTATCGGATAAGTCTGATTGATATTGGTTTGGTGATAGAGTACCTGATGGGAGGAGCGTATCGCTGCAATTACACCCGAAAGCGGTTCAGAACACTGTACCACAATTTATTTGGGCCCAAGAGGGTAAGGAGCAAGTTATTTGCCATCTGTATGACTGCAGTCACTGGCAGAGATTAGCTTCTTAGATGGTTCCAGGATGGGGGAATCAGCATGCACACACTATTCAGTCTACAGATTCATTTCATTTACATACATACCAGCTATTTCACCACAACATACCATAAGCCAGCCACTGATGCAAGCTACGTTTTTTATTAATTTAATGAAAAAAAGTATTGGGCTCTGCTGCCCTGGTGAGAACAGGACATAAAACAGCCTTCTCTAACTCTAAAATCTGTAATTACGAGTAACTACAGCTTTTGAAAGACAAGTCTTTTGACCTGTACCATTAATACCATGGGTCACCTGAGTTAAACTTGAAAAAACTTGTATTTTGATAGATGCATTTCCTATCTCTTGGATCATCTTCTTGATTGTGGCCTTAAGGCATCAGGGCAAAGAAACCCGTAACTCAAAATTGGGTTCATTGTCCACATGATTCTGTGGTCCTATGTGGCTCCAGCAGAGTCAGTGGGCTCATGGCAAAAGCACTGTTCAGTATTTTTATGGTTTTCATGTTTGACAGATTAGAATACTGTGAATCCAAAGTAAGTTTGCTACCTTTCTAAAGCATAAAAGATATTAATCGTCATCCATAATGCCTCCAACCTAACCCAGCATAAAGAAAAATCTGCTCAACTGCTCCCAGTAAGATTTGTAGTTCTTTGCCTATTTTTGCCACACATTTTCATTTCCTGTCTCAGTTCAGATTTTGGCAATACATACCATTGAATACAGTTCTAAGTGGCTATAAAGAGCAACAGCTCTGTGAAAGAGTTACAGCCAGACACCTGAAATGGGTGGGTTTGTTCCCTACCCTTGTATTCTTCACTTTTGAGAGGAAAGGTAGTAATTGTAGCTGCTGGGAGTGACTTACCTTCCCTTATTCACTCCAATAAGAAGAGCCTTTGAGTAGCAATTTCACAGATACTCACCCAACATACAGAGCAGCTCCACAGCAGCCAATAAAAGTGTGCCAGGGGAATGGCCAAAATACTGATGTACTCCAGAGAAATCCATTCATGCCTTAGTAGTAATTCCTGTCTTTTGCTCACTAGAACAGCCTCAAACCAACTCTAATTTGTACCTGAACCCAAATGTATGTCTTCTGTTGTGTGTTTTGGTGAAATAGGGTCGAACTCAAGGTGAAATTAAATAAATATATATATATGCAATTATATGATTGATGTATGTATGTGTATTACAATTACATCACATAAAAATTATGTTATATTTGTATTGTCTATTATTACTCTATACTATATGTTATAAATCACATGTTACACACATGCATGTATGTATGTACGTATGTGTGAATACACATATCGTTGCAATTTTTCATCACCCTTCTGGGAGAAATAACATTGTTCTAACTTTTTTGTACAGCCAAAAGCCCTGAAACTGTTGGGAATGGAGGTAGGCGACCTGTGATAAATCTTAATGTCTTTTTCTTTGACAAATATAAGCTATATCAAGATAATGTTTAAATTCACTGTAATGAAAGCACCAATAGGTGTTTTCAAGTTTTGTATAAGAAACATGCCACAGAAATTGTATTTTTCATCCAGATAATACCTTGTTTGTGCAAGGGCCAGATTAAGAAATGTTTCTTAGTAAAACTCCAGTGGATAGATAAGAGAAAATAAGTCTTTGCCCCTTCTCTGCATCATTTTTTTTTCTCATGAAGATTAGGCAAAGTGTTTCATTCTGTCAGGTCAAGCAGGATTTCAGTCAGATAACCATATAAGTTTAAAACCTGTTCAGAGAAATGCAGCAGTTACAGAGAATGATGAAGAAATTTTTGCATGGGCCAAAATTCTATCAATTTTGTTGACACTTTTGGCTACCCTGGTGCTTCAAGGAGATAGTGGTGTTCTCTTGTGCATTTATTTTATACAAGAACTGTCATTTTTCTGTTCACAAATGCAGCACAGTATAGGCCAACTCCTCTGACAAAAGCAGTAGGCTAAAATGGGAAAGAAACTAAAGGCGATAGAAATAGCAAAGTGCTGGAGAAAGACAGGATTAACATGGGATACAAAGGCAGATGGGGGTGAAAAAAAGGAGATTCCTACTGTTGTGACAAGATAAAGGGAGAAAACACAAGAATAAGCAGGGAGAGAGTCTTCAACAGACCAGAACATCCCCTGGATATGTGCTTTCTGGAGGTGGAACGAGGTGGATGCATTTCAACAGATGTTATGTTTGGAATGAACTCTTAGCTTTATTTTAACAGTGACTTTTCCAAAATGTTTCTGGATATTGTGTTATTGTTGTCTGTGTTCTTGGGGACAAAGAACGCTTCAGAGTGACAGTCCAAAGCTCTTTTTCCCTGTATGTAGGTATAGGGCTACTGACTTCCAAATTACAGTGCATGGACCAATAATTTTTTCATCGTTTTCCTGTGTTGAATATTTTGTCAAAAAAAAGCTGAAGGGGTTAGCCTAGAGGGAACGTGTTTGACATCAGGTACTGACTCCAATGCATTGTATGAATTGATTCAGTTCCTTCACTGGTGAAAAAATTTTCTCTACCATTCTCACAGGATGATGTTCCATTGCGGCGAGGGAGGAAAACAACAAAGAAAAGAGAAGAAGAAGTTGATATTGATTTGGATGACCCTGAGATCAATCATTTCCCCTTCCCGTTCCATGAGCTGATGGTGTGGGCTGTGCTGATGAAGCGTCAGAAGATGGCACTCTTCTTTTGGCAGCATGGGGAAGAGGCTATGGCTAAAGCACTGGTGGCCTGTAAACTCTGCAAAGCCATGGCCCATGAAGCATCAGAAAACGACATGGTGGATGACATATCCCAGGAGCTGAACCATAATTCCAGGTGAATTTTCTTTCATGTACACTTTCCTGGGCTAAAAAAAAAAATAAAATTAAAAAAAAAGATGGGAGAGGGGCTTCTCAACCTTCCTGAAATTTGCCTATCTGTACCTTGCTTTCATTTCTAACTTGTAGGGAAAATTTAGACTTTAGAGAAATTTTAAATGGCTTTTAAACAGTCTGCCTGCCAGAGTAGCAGAGTTGCTAGCAGTATAGCTTGTGAAATGAGGAACTGACAGAAAGGCAATGAAATATCTATATTGTCTATGCGTTCTCCCTGAGGCCTCAAGAGTCAGGCTGAAACCTTTCTCTGTGCTTTTTCAAGACACTCTCTTCATTCCAAGCAGAAAAATTCTGGAAATCCTTACAAACATAAAATTCAGGGAAAAATGTTAATTTATCTAGTGCTCGTACTTAGGGGAGTAAGCCAGGACACTAGATTCTGCGATAATCTTTCCTGATGTTAAAAGTCTGAGACACGGAATTTTAAAAAGGGTATTGGACACTCCTTTGTCCAGGAGGCTTGACCACAGAGCCACGGGCAAACAGCACAGAAGCAATCCTCTAAGCTGCAGATAACCAGAGGATTTCAGCTAGAAAATGCCAGGGAGGTGGACAGGCAAGTGGGAGCAGACAGCTGGTAGGTGTGGGTGCTCATCACTGCTAAGTCAGGGCACTTATTTATATGCCTACCATTAGCCATTCACATTTGAAAACGTGGGTTTCCATGTGTACAGTCAATATCACGATTTGCATGGTGGAAGGTGATGCCCCCCTTGCAGAGGCTGTCAGTTGCAGAGGAGTGTTTTCTGCAGGCTGCTTGGGCTAATGGGAATCTGCGAATGTCCCTCTGTTGCAGGGACTTTGGCCAGTTGGCAGTGGAGCTGTTGGACCAGTCATACAAGCAGGATGAGCAACTGGCAATGAAACTGCTGACCTACGAGCTGAAGAACTGGAGCAACGCCACATGCCTGCAGCTCGCCGTGGCAGCCAAGCACAGGGACTTCATTGCTCACACGTGCAGCCAAATGCTGCTCACAGACATGTGGATGGGTCGTCTCCGGATGCGCAAAAATTCTGGCCTAAAGGTCAGCAAAGCACTGTTTTAAAATAAAATTAACAGTCAGAGAAGTTCTAATAGGTGGTGACAGGGCTTACGAGAAATCAGTAATAGCTGGCTCCATTAACTGTATTTCAGGTGCTTATTTGCAGCAACATTAAGCAGGGTATATTCCTCAGATTTTCAGCAGGGAGATTATCACAAATGCAAGTACAAAGCATGTTATTTAGTTTTTTCATCATCCTTCTCAAAGCCCCCTCCAGCATCAGTGAGAGTCACCAGAATAAGAATTGAGCTAGGAGGTTAGTATGTCACCCGCCTGGATACTTGAAGAGTTAGGCAAGGTTTTTAAAGATAAATAAAGAAAAAGTATGTGTAAGTGAATTAACCACCAGTGAAAGGTGCTGATCCGACAACCATCCCCAGAACAGGCCAAAGCAAGCACTACGAATTTTCTTGCAATCCCCTGCCAATCTTCCTGATGCCTGACCTGAAGGGACTACCCTAGAGGATCTAGAGGATAATTCAATTCTCAAAGGTGTTTAAGCTTTACTTCCATGCTTAGCAAAACTCTTAACAGAGTAAGGAGAATTCTGGGAGGTGAATTTTTGTCCATTGGCTGGCGTTTCTTACCTTCACCAAAGTACTCACCAGCCAGTACATAATCAGGAATTGTGTCTTCCTCCCAGATGACTGAGAAATGCATTCAGTGAAGAGGTGCTCTCTCCTGCATTAATTGTGTGTATGAAAAGGGGTAATTGCTTAGCTGTTTTGCTGTGTGAAAAGATGTTCAGTAATGGCAGGAATGCTTATGAGTACATGCAGTGTTATGGTACTGGGTCTAATCCAGTGACAGTGATGGATGAGTTCAAGCATTGCATTCTCATCATCCTCCTGCAGGAGCTGTTCTTAAATATTGTTCTGCTTACAGGTAGAAAACGATCTCACATTTGGAGACATCTTTACTACCTAGTTTTCTAACTCGACACACAGGCCCATTGCCCTTCAGAGGGACTGCTGCCTTATTCACTGCTTGGCTTTGCAGATATTCAACCTGGGTAGAGGTGAATCAGTGCAGCAACTCATTTCCCTCTGTATGCTTTTTTCTTTGCGGCATGCATCTCATAAGCCATAAAATAGACCTTTCTTTCACAATGAATGTGAAGGTAACAGACTGTTTCCTTTCAGCTTCTTGTAACATCAGGGCTTCACAAGGATCATTTACTCAGTTTCTAGTCAGTGTTTTATTTCAATGAAGCTCATTAGCAGGGCCTGTTTAAAGCTAAAGCAGGCTACAAGCTACATGAGGATGAGGCAGCACGGCAAAGAAATAAATTTGCAAGCATGAATCATGGATTGTTTTCCATGAACAATTTTCTTGAAACCGGCAAATGGCAGGAAGGCAGAATGTAATTCTTGAGGGTCTCACCAGAGATGTATAGCACCAATGGCAATTGTTAATCCTGCCTGTTCTTAAAAATAGCTTCTGTGGGGAGCCAGGTTTTCCCATAACTACCTCTCCCTAGACACCCTCTTTTGTGACAAGCCGAGCACAGGAGCAGTGCAGACAGCCTGGTGCTCAGCTCTTCTGAAACTGGGCACAGCGTCCATATATACTAACTGCTCCTAATTGCAGTACTTTGGATGGTTTCGACAACACACATGCTGTCTGTTGATATGATGAGCACAAGCAGTCACCCTCCCTGACCTGCCAACAAGCTAACTATCTGGTTTTACTGTCATTTAGGGAGAGATGTATAACAAAATCATTTTCCATGAGATTACAGAAAAACCAGGAAAAGCCGTTGTGCTTGTGAACAGACAGACCACTGCTTTTTGGATTCTTATGATAACTCTTCAGTTATACCACCGATTTAACCCCAAGCATCATTCATTGCATATAACCAGGCAAGGTAATTTTAATGGTTTCTGCACTCATAAGAGAAAGAAGGCAGAAAAGAAGGAGCTGGCATTAATGTGAGCATTACGTGGCTGCCAGGGTACTGAAGCAAAATCTAAGGGGACTGCGTATCTAAGCACATCAGCGTTTGCTTTGCTGGCTTTGCCTTATCTCCTCAGATCCACACACACTTAGCTTTGACTACCTGTGTGCATTAAGTACGGACACAGAGAGCTTGAGACCTATTAACCCTCTCTGTAGAAATCAATGCTGCTTGTCAATTACACTGATATTTTCTGTTATGTAAAATGCAGAAATCTGTAGGTCCAAGGTCTGAATACACCTGTGGTCCCACCTGCCGTTGACCTTATGTAATATTTTGTAAGTACCTTCTGGTATGTAACGATATGCTTTTGATGAGCAAGCAGATGAAATATTCAAGAAGGGCAATTAGCCATAGCAGTCACAGCAATGCTAATAAGAAGTTACGTGCTTTGTTTCACTATGGATCTCTGAAAACATTACCCCAAGTGACAAATATTCTATTGCCATAGAAACTCACATGCATGCATATCTTTCATTTCCTAAATGTCCTGGGGGAGTTGTTCCATTTGATACTAAGTAACCATCATGATTGTAATCTGTTTACTGTGATGATTATTGTTATTATTATTATTATTACTTTAGGTAATTCTAGGAATTCTACTTCCTCCTTCAATCCTCAGCTTGGAGTTCAAGAACAAAGATGATATGCCTTACATGTCCCAGGCTAACGAGATCCATCTTCAAGAGAAAGAACCAGAAGAACCAGAGAAGCCAGTGAAAGAAAAAGATGAGGAGGATATGGAACTCACCGTAAGTGCCGACAGTAAATTGTCAGCCTCAGTGCTGTCAATGTGCTATTCCCACCTCTGTGGGAGTTGCAGGCTGTCTGATGGCTAAATTTAGCAGATGATAGGATTCCACTCTTAACACTCCCATCTCCTTGATGGGACTCAAACCAGACAAGTTGGCACCATTGTGTCTCAATGTTGCAGCAGTGCATGGTGGTGCTGAAGCATCACGTCGTGATGTAATATCCTCGTATTTTGATTCAATTTGATGCCACTTTATCTGAAAAAAGTTCATGAAATCTCAGAATTAAAAGCTCTCAGCCATGATAGACAAGTGGACCTGTCTGGTAGAAACGAAGCTCGCTACATCTGCCTTTGGATGAAAATGCCCAAAGATTAACAGAAGCTAGAGATTTTATTTTTTTTATTTTTTTTCTGTTAACTTCATTAAAGGGCAAGTAACTGTGCAAACAGGCAAGAAAAATGATGAAAATGTTTTTCAAAACTCTTTATGAATTTGTGGTCATTGCCACTCATACATACACACACGTAGATTTTAACCCACTGAAGACATTAGCAAGTAGTGAGACAGATCAGCCTTTATTAAGAGGTTCTGAAGCTCAGCAGAATTGTGTAAGGAAGGACTTGTCTGTAGTAGTTACATAGCCTTAGAGGAATAATTTTCACCACAAAGAGAATCAGGTGGCTAAAGCCTTGAAAACTGTGAAAGTCACCTACTTCCAGACTCTTATTCTCAGACTTGTTTGTCACTTTTTAATTTGGACAGTTACCATATGAGTGATAGGTCATATTCCAACCCGCCCTAGCTTAGTGTGGCTTACTTTCATTTGGGTTTGATTGTGGTGTCTTTAAAAGGCTTAGAACTTAACCCCAGTTGATCAAGGTCAGGTCAGGAGCATAGAAGTAAAAGGGATTTTCCTGTTTAATTTAAAAATAAAAAAAAAATAATAATTTAAAAAAATAAAAAACCACAAAACCCAGACTGTTTCCCACAGGCAAACAGCAGGAGCTGCCCACAGGACCCCGTATGCAGGCAGGCAGAAGGACCTGCCTACAGGACCCAATATGCAGGCAAGCCGAAGGAGCAACCCACAAGACCCACCTACAGGACCCGTTTGCAGGCAAGAACCTGGCCGTTGGGAAGGACCTGAAGCCAGAATAGTAGCAATGGGCCATTCTCTGCTCATTGGCTATTAATTGCAATTTGCTATCCCTGGCTTCTGATCCACTTATGAAGTGCCTATTCAAATCAAATAAGCACTTTGCAATCTGCCTTTTTCTTGGCAATGGGGAGAAATTTGGGGAGGAAGTTATTTCTATCTCTCTGCAGTTATCCCAGCTCCTGGTTTCTTGTCTACAATACTGTGTTTCCTTTTTACCTTCTGACTCCTGCTACAAGGAAGTGATGTGCTGAACTGGATCTGCTTCTCCAGACGAGTCTTAGATGTTCCCTCCCTTCTCCCTTCTGTGTCCTGACAGTCCTACTGCTCTTTCCTGTCATTGACTCTGCCCTTAATTCCCTCAAACTTGATGCATCATTCTATTGAAGTTTCAGACACATACAGCCATTTCTAGAAAATAAGAGTTTCTGTGGAGTCCAACAAGTTTAGAAACAATATCTTTGGTACAATACTGCTGACAATATTTTGCCTATAATCTGTACTGTGCTTTAGGACTTCTAACACAGCTTCTTCACTCAAGTGCCTTTCAGTGGTGGGGAAAGATGACTTGCTAGCAAAGAGAATTTTGCGTATATTTCTGTGGTTAGGTGCCATAGCCAGTTATGTTTATTCACCTTCAGGGACCATGTCAGGGAGAGTGTTCCTACCTGAAATAAGCAAATACTTTAGATTGAAGTTTTGCAATGTTCCACTCTTAGTCAAATGGTCAGCCTTAAGTTAGGTTGGGCTTCTTCTGCTCTGATGAGAGAATGCCTGAAAGACTGGGAAGTGCCTTTGTGAAGTTCCCCTTTAGCCACACTTAGATTAAAGATATCTTATTCATAGTTCATTAAGATTAATAATGAATTGTGATGTGGTATCACAAATGTTTAATCAATTGCTGAACCATGGCTCAATAGATCAGTCACTCATCCTAACTATAGCTTGAGACTGTTGTATTCAAAATGAACTGCGTATTTTTCTCCATAATTTTTCCTTTCAGGACAAACAGGTATTATCTTCTTCAGTGATTACTACAGTTTTCCTTTATTCACTTACTTAATCAGCATATGATTGCTTAGAATATTTTCAAAATTTTTTCCGTGGTTTAGGTTTCTGAGCTTTATTCAGTTTAAAGCCTAAGCAAACGAAACCTATGAACTAAAAATCATTTTACTCACCCCAGAAGTCCATTTCTGGCAAATAAGGTATCATCCAAACAATCTGCCTAACTCTATTTCTAGTCATTCCCAATACTAGGGATACTTTTCAAGTCTCTATATTCCTATTTTAACTCCATATTCATTTTTTTAAAGTACTGCTAAGACAAAGAGATCACATCTAGTCAAGGTCCATTCATTGATTTCATATGAAGCCTTGTGTCTTCTACACTGCTAACCCCATGTGACTAATGACAGGCCAAAAAAGTCAGTTTCTTCCTCTGGTCTGCACTTGTGCAGAGTGGATGAGGTACAGGGACACAGCAATTTTACACCTCATTTGCACAGAATAATGTGATCACACAGACCACAGCAACAGTGAAGTAAGTCTCTGCATGAGTGCAACTGCACATGAGTGTGTATTTCTTTTATGCTCCTCTCAAAGTATCTGGTGGGTAGCTAAGCATTTGGGTATACTATAAAAATGCAGTGTTTATTCACTGTAAACTACTTGTTACTCACACCTGCTTTTAACTTTATAACAGATATATGACGGTGCTGGGCATACATTTCCTTAACACCTAGATGCTAGGCAACAGACTTTCCTTATAGCAGCTACTCACAAAAACACCTTTGAATACTGCTGTCATCGCCACTCTGTCAGCACCAAGGAATTTACCACGGTTTATGCACAGAGCTGCCAGTCATTAATCCTGAATATTAGACACAGAGGAGGAGAAGGGCACGAGCGTCTAAAGACCAGAGGCATTTTGTATTTGCATAATGTCCTGACCAGGGCCTTAATTAGTTGCTGATTTTTAGGTCAGTCAGAAACCCCAGCAGTCTACACTCCTCCCAAAATAATACTGGTTCTAGAAGGCATAATTAGGAGTGTCCTTATCCCTGTTCAGTGCCTCATTGTTTCAGTATTAGAGTTCCCCAATAAATGGCCTTATTTCAGAATACAAAATAACTTGTCCAAGTCCTTTAGAAGATGTTTCAGTTGCTGTTTTGCTCATTTTCTTCTAATTTTTCACATCCAATAGGAAGTTTGTATTTCCATGGGTATCTCTAAGAGTCTGAGTTCTGACTTTTCATCAGCAGCAAAGCGAGCTGTGTTGGCCTCTGGGCTCACATTGTCTCACAGTATGCAGTATGAATGCTTAGCCTTTTCTCTGTGGTAAGAACTAACCAAATATTATGTCACTAAAAATACAGTTCTTAATATATGAAAGATTGAAGACCAGTTGAAACATTGAAGACCAGTGCCCTCATGCCCCTGGCTCCTCTCACCCACCCTGCTGGTTGTCAGTGCTTGCAGCATCTCCCATGCCAGCAGCAAGGCACCCCTTCAGCTTGTCTGGAAAAAGGCAGAGAGAGACTGCTAGTGGTCAGGAGGCAAAAGTCCTGGCCCTCTCCATAAGGAGGGATTTCCTTCTGTTTCTTTGAGAGTTTTGGAAACCCTGTTATCATGAGCACACAACTGCCCTGGCACTGTCCCTTGCCATGCTTAGCAAACAGGATGACTGAGCTCCTGGTGCTTTACCCTGTTCCTCTGTTTTCAACTTAATTTTACACATCTGCCTTCCGGTATTTCAAGGCAGAGAACAGTAACCCTAGAACAACTACCATGGAGGTAGCATTTCCGCACATACCACAGTATATGATGGAGTGTGTAGAGAGAGGTATAGTATATCCACCCACCTGTGTACCATTTCCACACCAATTCTGTGTGAATATGTGGTAAGTCTGTATGTAGCACACAGATTTCACTAAGGATAAAATTTGAAGAGCCTGTGATCATTCTAGCAGGACTGAAATTCCTGTTATTTAATTATAAAACAGATAAATATATTATAGAATAATTAACACATATTAATGCAAAAATGCACAACCCTAGACTGTCCTGGCTCCCTATCAGTGAATGGTCCTCAATTACATAAAACAAAATCTGGCCAAAAAAAAAAAGAAAACTGGAATCCTCATTAAAAAAAATCTTCATGTAAAAACGATGCGCACATCAATCCCCTCAGGCTAAAATGATGCACTTGTACTGTACTTTACAATGTAGTTGAGCTGCTGTCGGGCTTACCTTGCATGACTCATGGTGAATCATGGACAAAATTGTGTATTTGAGAAAGAGATGCCGCCCACACAGAGCAGTTTCTTGAGTTACTCCCACCCTATTGCTTCCCCCTCCAAGTGAAAACACATTTGTTCACATTCGGCATTGCAGTTATTTTGTTAACACTGTCACTTAGGTTATTTCTGTATTTTTCTAATGGGGAGGCTTTTCAGTTTGTTAATACTGTGATATAATTAACAGTCAGGGACACGAGGTCAAATCTAATCCCTAGCCATCTCACAGCAATTCCCCATCTGTAGCATGGGGGAAGGGAGAGGTTAGTATTATATGATACAATTAATTCAAAACTAATTATAACAAGAAAAAATTACAGCATCATTTATGAACAAGAAAGCAATAACAAACAGGAAATCGGCATCCGTGAGCTAAAGCATAAGATGCAAGAGCATGATCCTGAAAACATCCACAATTTACTGATTTCAGCAAGAGCTAAGGGTGTCTCAGAATTAGTAAATTTATAAAATTGTGAAGGATTTAAACTCCAAAATAATATCTTTCACTAAAGCATGGCACTGCTCATTTGTTAAAACCACTAGCATTCATTTTCACTCTGCTGCAAAATTCTTGAGCACCAGAGGACAGCAGAGACAAAGCCTTGGGAAAAGCTACAGAAAACGGTAGCACCAGATGGCAGCTTTCCCTAAAACAGCATCAGGAGGTAGAAGCAAAGAAATTAGTTCCTTCTTGGGCTATAATTTTCCCAAAACATTCAGATCATATTCTACTTTTTTTTTTCCCAAATAAACAATCCCTGATATACATAAGGGAATGATTTTGGTTTTATAGGCTTCAGGTAATACTTGGGGTTCTGTGAAGGTTGTGTAGTCTCTGCTACCATAGTTATATTCAGTAAGTCTCACGTTCTTGCAGGCTATGTGCTTATCTAACAGGAACCCTTCTCCTCTGCTTAACAGCCATTTCATCTTTTTCCATTTTTATGAAACTCTTGATGGATTTTTAAGGGGGTTTATGCGCTCTGTGAGAATCAATAGGAGGTATATTTAATTTTTTAATATGCATTGCTTCATCTACGTTTATGGCAATGAACTTAGAAATCTGCAGGCATTAAAAGGTAAAGGAAATAGGTAACCATCAAAGCAGGCTACAGTTTTAAGAGGATCTCAGCAGGTTAGTTTCAGTGCAGGGCAACATTTGTGCATAATTAAATTCAAGAATATAAGTGACCATGTAGAAAATAATAATACCAGAGGAAAAAACTAACTGCATAATGCATAAATGAAATTAAAGAGAGATATTAGGCAGTAGCCATCTAGGACCATACAGGGTTCTAATAAGGTTACAAATATGTACACTGACTGAAAGAAAAAAAAAAATGTGGTCATCAGTTTATCATTACAAATTACTATTTTACTGGATCAAAGACCTAGATTAATACCTCCACATCAGTACTATAAAAAGGAAGAACAGGAAAGACTGATTCCTACTTTTAACTATGTGAGAAGTACATCTTATATTCCTGCAGGGCACTAGGACCAGATCAAATAGTTCACCTGAAGCTCATTAGTTAAGTACATGCTGAACACCCTGTTGAATCAGAGAGCTCAGAGACAGATAAAAGAAGACTTATTGAAAGACAATATGTCTGGCATATAATTGTTCTCTTCAGGACCTTGGGTTTCCATGTTTTTTAGTTGCAGATGAGAACAAGGTTATTTTGGGGGATGGTGAAAGTTTGCTTCAATTAATATAAAAGTGTGAAAGTGCTTTGATCTATTGGTAGAAAAACATTATAGAAGCATTTACATGAAAGCATCATAGTGCAATCCCTGCATACTTAGATAGGATGGCTGTATCTCAATTCTTGCAGTTGCTTTCATGTGCACAAGTGCTACAATCTAGAGGCGCTGCCACAAAATAAATAGTAAGAACTTGCTCAGGGCACAGAGACCTAAAATCCTCTGTTAGCCTACTATTCACAAAAGAATTGTTTCAGAAAGAACATTTAATAGATTGTGCTGTACTCTAAATACAAAGGGACACCTTTTAAGCATTAACTTCAGTGAGTATGTGGTTTAATTACTCCTAACAGCTCTCTGCAGCTGACCGTGAAATTAAGAGTAAACAAAATATTACTGTCTCTTGCCTATTAGGTTTGCACTTGTAGATGAGGACTTCTTAAGTATGTGTTTCTGGAGCTCAGCATTGATCTTCAGTGGGTCTGAACTTCAATGGCAACAGTGAGATCAAACCTAACAGAAGCAGTGCATGAGGAGTCTGGAACTTCTTTATGGAAGAAGCTACAATCATGTACAGGGTCTTTCAACCCAAGGCGTTAATGCTCAGTGAACTCTAATGGTCAGTCCCCTGCATCCATGTGAAGTTCACTGTGGCATCAGCGCCTGTTACAGATCCAGGGATCAACGTCAAAGAGTCACTGGCTTCATCGCTTCCAGTCCAGCAACTGCCAACTCGTCTTTTCCCCTGTTGTTCTCTCTCAGTCTCAGCCTTATGAACTTCTCTTCATTTAAAACCAAAACTTATCCACTTTCTGTGTGCATCTGTTTATTGTATAGAGGTACACCACAAAAAGCTGTTGTCAGGTAAAAATTTTGCTGTCCATACATCAAAAAGGAGAAAAGTTCTCCACATCGCTCAATTTGTTCACCAGTCAAGGATTTCACACTGGTGCTGACAGTTGCTGCCACAAGCATTGCTTTTTCAGTTCACAAAGTATTTAGCAGCAGCTTCCTTGCAAAAAAGATAATCTGAGAACAAAGCATTTTACACCTAGCTATGGTCACCTGGTTTTCTCTAAAGATCAAGAAATCAGAGAAGTTTTGAATAGTATCCTTTTGAAATTTCAAAAAAAAATAGCTTAACTTGTCTTTCACAAAGAAAGAAACACAAAAATGTTCTTTCTTGTAGGCAATGCTTGGACGAGGGAATGGAGAGCCCTCAAGAAAGAAAGAGGAAGAGGAAGTTCAGAGCAGGCACAGACTGATCCCAGTTGGAAGAAAGATTTATGAGTTCTACAATGCTCCTATCGTTAAATTTTGGTTTTACACAGTAAGAAATCTTTCCTGTTATGTTACTACTGTTTGGACAAATACTGAAATTGGATTATGACCATCTTGTGTGTTTCATTGGAAGTCTGCATCTGCGTGCATTGGAGGGCTTACTCATAAATAGTTTAATAAAAATCTTTTGTGGAGGTAAGGTAGAACTTGCAAAACTGTCTAAGATTTTTAAAGACTACCATTTCATTCAGGAAGTTAATGGTTAAAATTTGAATGCCTGAGTATGTTTTTCGTCAAATACAAGAATAAGTGGCAGTTTGCTGCAGTCAGTGCTCCCAAGGAATTCCCAGTAGGAGAATTCCCAATAGAAGAGCTCCAAATAGTCAGCCCAATGGGAGGCAGGGCCGAATCAGGATATTGAATTTTATAATAATTGATGAAAAAAAGAAGCAGATAGAGCACATCTTTTCTTGGAACATTTTTTTCTTTGTTCGCTTTTGACTAGTCTGCAGAGAAAGTGCTTTTGTAAGTATCCACAAAATAACAAAGAAATGAGTAGCAGCTAATGTACTTTTTTTAAGGGACAAATTACGTCAAATCAGTTTAATCTTCCTGTATTATGAAGAAACAGACCTTGCAGCTCAAGCAGAAATAAAATGTTACCATATATATTGACTAAAGTAAGACAGTACCAAAAACTTCACTGGACATTCTCATATAAGAATTAGTAAATGCTATATTCAAGTTACTATGTGGATACAAAACTTTTTGGCAATTAGTTCTCAAGAGTTTAATTAAAGAGATTAATAATTCACTATCAAGCTGGAAGCAGGGATTGGGAAATATTCCAATAGGCTTTCTCCTACATCAGGTGCTATCTGATATTTTTATTCAAAACTTGGATGATGGAGTAGAGATTAGTTATTAAATTTGGAAATTGCACTAGAATGTAGAAGGATGAGATCAAAAAGTAAAATGAACACAGAAAGTAATCCTTTCAGGCTGGAATATTCTATCCCAGTACAGCTTCTGCATCATGTGAACTGGTTTGAAGGACACAAAAAAAACCCAAGAAAAAGGTTTCCAGAGGTCTGTAAATATGACTTAAGGGTAAAAATTTAAGGAAACAAGATTGTTTTCTCTGGATAAAAAGAAACCTGCAGAAGGCAATAGTCTTCAAATGTGTGTAAGCAGCTGCACAGAGGAACAAAATAGAATAACCTCCAAATCCTTGCTGAATAGGACAAGAAGTAATGGTTTAAATCGCAGCAAGGCCGCTCTATATAAGATGTTAGGAAACGGCTCTGAAAAATACTGACATAAACTGTGTAAGGATACAGTAGATTTTCCATTATGAGTGTTTTCTAAGTCTATCTTATCAAAGTCTATCTACCACTATGGTACACTGTAATTAATCCTGTCTCAGCACTGTGGAATTGGCCAGATAATTTCAGGTGGTCCTTCCAAGTTATATTTTCCTTCATTCTGCTGAATGCATAGCAAATCAAAATGAATGCATCCTCCCATAGACAACTTCTTATAAGAAAAATTATGTTGCTGAGATCCAGGCAATACATCTACAGAGAGTAGGAACAACTCACATCAACAGAGACTAAACTGAGATGGACAGCTTATGCTAGCAAAAAGCTCCAATTTGGCAACCTGGAGTAACTACTTGCTGAACTGTGTGTCCACTGAACATTAATCAGGCTGATGAGTCTAGAATCTTCTCATCAGCAACCTAGTCTCATTATCAGTTGCAGTATGTATTATGCATAACCACAAAAGTCTGTAAACAGAAAGAAGCATCCAGGCTTTCCCTGTTAGTTCAATTCTGAAATGGGAGAAAAGGATCAATATTGCATTTCCATTTAGACCTGTTCCTACAGTTTTATGTCCCGAGGCAGGTCTCAGTCAAGGTCACTTATTAAAGCTGGATCTTGTCTACACTGAACTTGAAGAGCAAATTAAGGTGGATTCCGGCTCATTTGAGTATATTGAGAAACTCCTGGAGACTAAGAGCAAAACAACTTTCAAATAAGGGGTAAAATTGCACAGTCTGTAACACTTTTTACAAGCACACTGGCAGAAATGCTAATCATAGTTTTCAAAAGAAATCCTCAACATTTTACATTCCACAGTCCAAAATGCAAGGGAAGTAGCTATACTTATTGCTTTTGTATGCTATTTAAAATAATTTTAATATTCTGTATCTGCCTATCTGCTATTACTCTATAGCTATGTCCACCTTCATCCTTAAAATACACAAGAGTGGGTTAAATATTGGTATGTTTGAGTAAGTAAAATTTTGGCTCAGCAGCTGAGCCAAATAAACAGCTTTTTCTCGACCAAAAAAACTAGCCTTTCTCTCTGTACATGCATAGTTTCAAAAAGTCAAATACTCCATTCTGTTTTGTGCCTGTTGCATTGAAAACCATGATTCAAAGGTTTTATCTCACAGATTGCTTGAGGAGAAGGGCATGGCTTCCCCTTTTAACTACTAGCTTTAGGCTGAGATGCTGGCAGGAGGTAAGAGGCCACATTTCTACCTCTTCTGAGGAGGAATAGCTGCAGAAGGAATTGAACCTCAAGTAAGAGTCATCTTCTAAACACAAAACCAGCTTTGCTCCAAGTTTTGCATTTTGGAACCACTTCACTTTATGATCTTTGAATTATTGCAATCAGGGGAAGGTACTCTCCCTCTTGAACCACTCTTCTGTTGATACAGTTTCCAGGTTCGTCCCTAACCATAATGAGTATTAAAGTATTTTCTACAGAAAGGGATGCATCCATAGGAATCGGGGAGCAACTCACCCTAGAAAATTCTTAGCAGGCACTCCTATCCTTAGTTTCTTAATGTATTGCCCTCAAGTGTGAAAATGGCAGCCCCTAGCTCTTTGTCAAACCATGTAAAAGCAAGAAAAATAGGGTTTAGCTACTCATGTAATAGTACTTTCAAAGAATCTTTAGTACCAGCATGGGCAGCTTGTACTGACTTTTGAGCAAAGTGTGAGATTTTAACATCCTCCTGGAAGGCAGGAACAAGTTACCGGTCTGAGGAGGTAGAAGGAAGATGTCACTCACTATCTGCATGGCTTGCTTCTTATGCTTTTCCTCTTTTTTTTTTTTTTTTTGCCAACCAAAAATTTTCAGCAATTTTCAATAAATTTGGAGTCACAAAAAAAACCCAAAACAAAACCAAACCATACCAAAACAAAAACAAAAAACCTAATGCCTCAAAACAAACCAAGAAGCAGCAAAAAACCCTAGACACAGAGGTCTAGGTTTCTGTCTTGTGGTTTCTGTCACCTTTGTGACATGAATGTCCTTATTCTTTTGCCATACTAACTGCACATTCTCACCAAAGGCTGCTGAGTCAGACAAAATTAATAAGATTTGCTGATAACTAATTATCTGTAAGATCTAAGAGAAGAGGTGTTAGGTGACAGCATCACCTGGCTTTTTGCACTATAGTAGAAAGTATTATTTCAGCTAGGGAGGTGTGTGTCCAGTTCTGCCTGCCCAGACAGAGTTTCTGCTGACTCAGCGGACACCTTAGGTGCTGACCTAAGTCAATATTGCTCTGTGTTTCCTTTAGGAGTGTTAAGAGAAGACTGAGATCTAGACCTGAGCATTGCAATCCATCATCACATACAAACTGAAAGACAATTGGGATCATTTCCTCCTCTGTTTCATGTAGACAAGAAACAGGGGCTCAACCGGCTGCATTCTCTGTACTGATAGTTATGGCCAATGTAAAGAATTCTCTCGAGTGTTCTTCAAAACAACAGCTGGAAGAACAGCCAGAATCCTGTGGCTTTTACACAGAGCAGAAGTGATATTCTCTAACAAATACAAGACTATAAATCCTGTTCTGTGAGGTGCTGAACACTGAAATAATCCTACCCAAAGGTCTCAAGCCCCTCTGTGGCTTTTTCATCAAGTACACAACAGTTGTGAGTCCCTTGCAGTTGAGAGGGAAAAACTGCATTGAAGTACAGATGTATGGAATGAGTTTTCTGCAACAATGACTTAAATGTTAATGCATAGAACTGAATCATCTTTCCTCTGGTTTAAATTTGGCTTAAGATGCATTTTCTTGTAGGGCTGCTGTTTGAAAGACAAAGTAGATGGGCAGTTGGATTCTGGCTACCCCAGACCCCAGCCACAGCCATTCACCCTTGCTACAGCCCATGCTTCATGGTGACACTTGGGTTTCTCTGCATTTTATGACATGATGATGCAATTTGCCTGCCTTGTCTTTTTTCTGGGTGACCATTTCACTATACCCAGCACGTAGAAAGAAAGAAAAAAGAAACTAAAAGCGTAAACCACACTTTTCACTGTATGAAAAATTAAGCCACAAGGCAGATATTCTAGAGAAGGAAAAGCAAAACAGTTGTAGGTAAAAACTTGCAAAAAATAGAAGGCAAATGAATGTATGGCTGTGCCTGGCTATTTGCTGCAGCAATGTGAGTAGCAGTGTCTTGGGGGAGGAATCATGGTATAGGTTAGGTCAGTACTACGCTGGGTAGGAAGATCTCTAAGCAACCTAGGAGCACCTCAGACCTTCTGGGGTCCCGGCAAGGATTGTGCAAAAACAATTTGGAATGCCAGAGTCAGCCTAGGCTAGGTGAACAGGGAGGAAAAACACAGAGGAGGGTGATAGAGGAGGGGTTTTAGAGAAGTAAAGGGTATTAGAAGCAGGTGAGATTCAAAGAGGTTATTTAGTTGTTTATTTAGTGGTATCAGAGTTCCCCATGTGGGATGATCCAAGGGGACTACATTAATACAATTTGTTGGGGAGGCATATGTAGCTAGAGGAGAGGACATTCGTGCATGTAGTTTGCAGATTCCACACTGTATGTCATATAATGTGAGCTTTTTCAGACAAGCCAGAACACTGTGTGATTCTTCTTTTGTCTGTTTAACTCTGGTTACAGCAAAATTAGGAATATAACATCATACCCAAGAAACTGGCTCAGTTTTATAAATATAGTGACTATTGATATTAACTTTGTTTCTTTACAGCTGGCTTATATAGGCTACTTGATGCTGTTCAATTATATAGTGTTAGTGAAGATGGATCGCTGGCCGTCTACACAGGAATGGATTGTCATCTCGTACATTTTCACTCTGGGAATAGAGAAGATGAGAGAGGTAAAATCACCCCAGCCAACAAAGACAGAATGAAAAAGGAAATAAGCATGTTTTTTCCATTTTAATATCTGCTTTTATTATTTTCCCAGGATGATTTTTGATGAATGGGCTTATCAAAAAATTGTGCTTTTTTGCAGGAAAGCAGATTGATAAAAACACAGCACTAAAACATCTATGTTCCTTTATTTTAAAATCAAGAATATCTCTCTTTCTTTCTCCTTCTCCCATGGAATTTCTCTGTTCAGATTTCTGTATGATGCAGATTTAATAGCATTCACAAATATGGGGCGATCTTCTGACTTACTTATCTTAAAGCTCAGCTATATTCCTTGAAATGTGGCCCAGAAACTGAAGTATGTTTCAGGAAGAGGAAAAGGAGATGTGCTATAACAGAATGGACAGGGATTTTTGGTGATAGCATGACAAATGAAAAGCCCATGTTTGAATATCCACCCCACCCCAAATAGAGTTCATTCAAAACTTACAGCTGTTCTGTCTGTTCAAATGTCTCATGTAAAGGCTTTAAATAAAACCAACTGTAACTGGGGGAAAAATTAGATCCACATTGAATATTGCAGCACATTTCAAATAGGTTTTCCCCCTTTAAATCTTGAAAATTGTTTCTAATTATGTCAAGCAATAGCATGCATCTCCCTAAAGATGCTAAAGCAGACATGTAGAGCATAGACAGAGATTTTAAGGTGGCAGTCAGTCTATAGGCAGAGTGAAGTTTTTTTGCCATCCCCTGCAGCTCATGGTCTCGCCCACTTGCAGCTACTGCTGTGGCCTTTTCACTTGGCCAAATGCACATTTATTCCACAATGACACCAGAGGCCAAATTCGGGCCTGATGTGAGTGGGTTCGAGTCCTGCTGACCTCAGCTGGAACAGCACATTTGTACCCCTGGGCTGAATTTGTTACCATCTACATTTGTATTTTCTGCAGCAAATGCTTTTGAGGACTAGATTAAAAATATTCTTGCAACAGCCACTTAGATTTCAAAGACAGATTTCAAATACTGTATGGTAAACTCTACATTATCATTAAAAAGAACAGAGGAAAAGGCACTACTTGTGTGGTCTGTACTGACTATACTTCACCAACCAAAAGAAAGGAAAACAGTGGCCACCACCACATGAGGACTTTGCAATACTGATGGAGACAAAGCACCACTGGCTCAATAGGTGGGAGGTTGCTGGCAGGAACCATGTGTGCCATTTTTGTCTAATCATTCACCCCAAATTGTCCTTTCCACAAAAGTTTATCAAGAACATTTGTTGGAATGGATTTCTAAACAGATGTTGGAGATTGTTCACATAATATGAGCCTAAAATGAATTCTGAAAATAAATTATAAGAAAATTATAAGAATCACATTCATCTTTTTAAGGAACTGTATGAGTCTGCTCAAATGTTCTCAAGCTAAATATAGAAAATTAAAACAAACAGCTTGTTAACTAACTAAAAGCTAGGAATTATTCATAGAAATCACTTGAGGAATACTTTCAACAGTAACTTGGGAGAACAATCAAGTCTCTCAAATGATCTTGCAAACAGAATGACGGTAAATTCATAAGGTAAGATTAATTAATTTTGTGAATTATATTCTCAGCTGTGGAATTTATTTTCCAAAAGCAGGTCCAAGAAGTAGCTAGTATCTCTCTAGATTAAATGTTAAATCCAGATGTTTATGGTTATTATTTCTGGACAATTTGATACACATTTAAAAATAATTTTCTTTACACCTACAGCTTCTTTAAATGTGAATTTTCTGATGAAATATCTTTCTGTATTTCCGTCTCTATTCCAAGACTCTAAGTAAGATCAATACTGAAAGATATACATATATTTCTTCTGACTTCATGGGTATTTTAGAGTGAGATTCTCATCCTTTTTCTGTTAAGTATCTTGCACATAGATACAGGCTAAGAATGGTTGAAATGGAAAATTTCTCCAAAAAATCAGAGTACATGAGATATTTGTATGATAGGAGTCTATCAATTTTGCTTTTGGTGTGTGTGGAATATATGTTTATTTTAGATTATTTCAATCAAGACAGATCAGCTCCTTACCTCTCCGTGTCCTCTGTTCTTCAGATATTGATGTCAGAGCCTGGAAAACTGCTACAGAAAGTAAAAGTTTGGCTCCAGGAGTACTGGAACGTTACTGATCTCATAGCTATCCTCCTGTTTTCCGTCGGGATGGTGCTCCGTCTGCAAGATCTGCCACTCCGGAGTGATGGCCGAGTGATATACTGTGTTAACATAATTTACTGGTATATACGGTTATTAGACATCTTCGGAGTAAACAAGTATTTGGGACCATATGTTATGATGATTGGGAAAATGGTAAGAGAAGTTGGTGTACCCCTTCTGTGTTCTTGACTTAATGTCTTTGGCCAATGACATCACCGTGGATTTATCTGTATTTTTTACACATTACCATTTTCATGTAAGGTAGAAATCAGTGCCTTATTGAATCATAATCTCAGCATAGACTCCCAGAATTGAGAATTAGACTCTCCCTATTCTGTTAGATGATGTATTGCTTGCCTGTCTTTGACACCTCTATTCAACAGCAAAGCTATTCATTTTACACCTCTGTGTGTCGTTTACAGAAAATACAAAGGATGCTAATTCTCAACTAGTTGTAAAGGAGGATAGTTTGTTAGGGTAAAAGAAAAATGTTTAGTACCTTGATACTCTCAAAGAAAGTGTGTCATACTAGGCATGGTATGTTCAAAACTATAATGGCTATGACTAATACTGTCACCTTTCTATAGTTTGCTCCATATCCATGTGTTCTTCCGTCTTTCTTGTTCAGGTGTGTCCCTGTGAAATGAGAAATCCATTAGCATAACTACAGCCTCTGTCCCCTGGCCATTATCACATGTACACAACACAGCACAAGTATGAATAGTTTACGTAATAGTAAGTGCGTACAGGAGGAATCAAGAGATATTTGCTGCCAGATGTATAACTTTTCACTTTTGGGCTTTTCCTTTCTACATTTCATTGTTGTATTAAAGCAACATTTTGCTCGTATGAGTTAAAGAAAATGTCTGAGTTTACATATGCCTATGCACATGTCCCTGATATTTGAGTAAGTGCACAGGTAGCTAATATGCATGCTCATGTTTTATATATGCAGTTATCCAGCCATTGTTGTGTAAATCATGGCTGTTTCATGCATTCTGGGGTTTGATTTATTTTTTCAAAAATAGAATAAAAACCCCTTGAAGCTGGCATTCAGTAAAAAAAAAGTAAACTGGATCTTAACTTTTCTAAAAACAAATATTTATTCAGCCTGACTTCTATGTGGACAATAATCAGCAAGTCCAAATAAGCTGTCTGTTGCGTTTGCCTTACTATGGTACTTGAAGACTCAGCTGCTGTTCTTCCTCACCATCATAGTAAAAAGGGACATATATGTTCCCCTTAGCATAGACTACAGTCCCTCCTTGATACTACATTAGTCACAACAAGTTCAGTGCTTCTAAGCAGATATAAAACTGAAATGTAAAATATATGTCCAGTTAGGCTCCCTACCCAACAGGTGACTAGAGAACCAGTGTCTTATCTCTTAAATTTACCAGATTTCAACTCCAAACCTACAGTGTTGGGTTTGGCAAAACCAGAACAGTTTACTGGAGAAAAAAAAAAAAAACAAAAACAAAAAAGAGGGATGGAGGGAAAATACAAAAGAAAGTGGTTGTTGAATCATTTTGTGCTACAAACAGGATTTAGAAGTGTGCTACCTTCCTTCAAGGAAGCCAGTAGGATGATGATGGGAAGGATTTTGCAGAGCTCCAGAGCGCAAGAGGTGAAAACATTCAACCGTTCTGGCTTCTGGCTGGAGGTTACTGTTAAAGGTCAGCAGGACAAGAGAAAGGACCAAGGACTAAATATCAAAGGGAAAACTTTGCATTATCATCTGTTTCTTTCCTGCCCCACCTGAATTATGTCCCTCAATCAGGGGATCTGGTGGTCACTGTGGCTTACAATAAATACAGTGTATAAAACTCCTAAAAAACAACTACTGTCCTACTCTTTCGTGTTTTTCACAAATGCCATGCACAAAAAGTTTCCAAGTTGTGTTCCCAGCAAGGGTAGCCTGAAAACCAGTTCAATAATAAACACATTGGCCATGAATAACAAACTTCTGGTAGTCAGTGTTACGGATGGCTGAAAGGAATCCACCTTCACCAGTAGTATAAACAGTGGTTAATTTGTCTCCTGGGGTCAACACAGAAAGGAAGTGGTTGAAATCAGCAAAATAAAATAATTTCCATTCTTTTGTCATCCTCACATGTGTACAACAAATCAAGCCTCACTCCATTTTCTGTGGAAAACAGATGCAGGAAAGTCACTACACTCTGTAGGCTCAGCACCCACCCAGAGGGTATTGAATTTAGCTACCAAAGTACACTGAAGGTGTGGACAACTGCTAAAGGAGGGAAGTTCTTTTATTTTGTGCCTTCCTGTTATTTTACTTTCATACCTTATCCAACTTCCCATGCACTCAGCAACTTTGACATATCCACTTTGCCCACACATGCAGTGCCCATCTGGTTTGAGTTACACAAATCTGCCTCTTCCATCTGTTTTCTGGCCAACTTATTCCCCTGTGTAACGGCCACCCCATTTATATCACACATAGACTTCCCTGGGAGTTGCACCTGCTTGCCCCAGGCTGCAGTGGGCTCCCTTGTGTATTTTTGTTTAATCACATGTCCGTTTACCTCCTTGGGTTCTCTCTTTCTAATTTCATGGCCTTGCAAGTACCATCCAGTACTATGGAGACCATCAAGGTGGTTATATGTGTTCCTCAATAGACCATATTTAACGGCTGAGCTTTTATCCTGAGCTTCTATTGTGAGCAAATTTTATACTCAGGAGGAGAAAGATGACTCTTTCCATGTGTTAAGAAACTTTCTCTTTACCTGCCTCTACATTAACAAAATAGCTCTAATAGCTTTTAACTCTGGGCACTGTGAACAAATATGCAAGTGAAAGTATGCAGTGAAAGTATGCAATGAAAGTATGGCAGGAATGATTGGTGTGGTTTAAAATCAATGGACTAAAACAAAGGTGAAGATAGAAGGAGGAAGCTGAATGACCAAGTTTATTATTATCTACTAATTTCAATAACAGAAAATGCTTATTATAATGTGCTTTTGTGATCTCTGCACAGTGACAGATTCACTCCTATTTCATTTGGGAATGAAATGAAATCACTCTGGCATGTCAAAAGAGTCAGAGGTGTATCAGTTTCCTAACTGCGTGGGGATGTCTACATTTCTTTAGCATTTCTGCAAATAAAAATGGGGAAATAGAGACAGCTTGTTTGTAAAACCACACCAACAGTTCCTAATTTTATCACTTTTTTAAATAGGTCACTAATGAATTCTTTAGAATGATTGAAATAGCCATTTTCTTGCTGAACCAGCAATTAGAATTTGACCCAACAGGCCAAAGGGCCTGATACAATGCCCATTAGAGTAAGTAGAAACTCACCCGTTTCACTGGATTTCAGAAAAGCTACTAAAGTTTTACAGAGATACCCAGTTAAAGGAGGAAAAGCTAATATGCAGCTTGAATAAAGAACAGCACTGAAAATTTTATTTCTTGCAGCAAGGTCAAACCTGTGTGATTCCTGATCAAAAACACTAGAAAACACTAGAAGCATTTAAGAAACTATCTTAAGTGGCCACCAAATACTCATGTTCATTTGCTTGCATGACATTTTAAAATAGGTATTACATTACATCATATCATGTTATATATTTCTACCTGGAACAAAGTTTCACCAGAGAACAGAGGATCCAGATTTTGGCTCCAAATTTCTTCCCTAAAGCAGTAAGAACAAATGTAATTATGTAGCTTTCCCATTTCAGAATACTCTCTGAGCCATAATGATCTGGAATTCCTCTTCAATTAAATTTTAAGACATTCATGCTTGAAATAACATAGTGGTTTGGTTGGTGATTTAGTTGTCAGGTTTTTAGTATTTAAGTATTTAGTCTTTAAGGCATTTATTTTCCTCTGTCATGTCCTGAGGTTTTTTTTCTTTCATTTCTGTATTTTTTATGGACCTCAAGACTTTTGTTTTCCCATGTTTTTTTTTCCCTTGTGCCCAGTCCCATCTTTCTAGCTCCTTGATTCTGTCCTACCGGAGCCCTGCCCTGCCGGTGTCTTCCTTGTACAGCCTCTCACTCAGTACATATGAGACTATCCTCTTCTGGTTGCTCCTCTGTATGCCTCTCTTTCCTCTGTTAAACAACTCTCCCAGCGTCACTTTGACCTCAGGTCTGTCTCCCTGTTCTTTAAAACTGAAGAACCCCCGCAGCAGTGCCAGATCCATCTGCTGCAAGTGAGTCCCCTCTCTCACCAGCTCTTGTCATGAGCAGCCCTGCTCTTGAGCTGCAGCAGGTCCCCCATGGAGCAAGAAGACCACCAGTTGAGGTGCCAGTTTGTCGCACACCTGCCTCCCAGGGAACGCAGAATGTAGCTGAGCCAGAAAATGCAGAGGCTGAAGGGATTAATACTCCTAAGTTTTAGAGGAGTTTGGGGTCCATTTTGGCCAGAAACAAAAGTTACATCCAGAGGTGTGAAGAACAGCCCTGTCATAACAAGTTTTATAACTAAAGACCTATAAGTAAGTCTGTAATTAAAGGTTTTAAAGGGATCTTACCAGGGACTTTACAAGACTCCTGTTTTTTTCACATTAATTTTGGGTTATAAAGCATCTCTACTGTACTTGCTTGGTACCCATTGCTCTTGTCTCTTGAGGGTCTTTTCTAGCACAGCTCCTTTTCTAATGTTCAGCCTCTATTCAGCACCTCCTGGCATGGCTGTCCCACTTTTTCCAGGAACATTTTCAATGGGTAGGCACTGTTTGCAAGCACTAATTAATCTTGTGCATATGCTAATGAGGCTTTCAACAATGGATAAGAATAGAGTCCAGTGTCTGTGTTATCTGCATCTATTTTTTTTAAATTATGGCCTTTGTCAGACTCCCCGACCAAGCTGATTTCTAGTCCAGCCAGTATCACAGCTTTGCTTTCTCACTGGTTACCACCATGGTGTCCCTTATGTTGCAGTAACAGGCTGTTCTGCCACCCGTTACTCCTTATGTTAGATGCAGCTTCCTTTCTTCTCTCCAACACAATGACTACCAGTGAGTAAAATAATCCATTTTAGACATTTTGTTTTGGTACAGTTGCCACTAGTTGCCTGTAAACAATACATCATCTCATGATCCTTGCCCAGACCAGGCTGCTGTTTCCATTGAACCTATATTCTTGATCAGGCAACTGGTATGACCAGATGGTATCTTGTATTTTCAAGCCTATTCATAACTTTAAATTGTTCTTAAAAGCAACACTGGGTAAAACCAAGGACACAATAATACCACTTAATTTCTTTGAAAATGAAATTTGTTACATGTAAAACTGAGAATGGTCTTTTCAAAATTTGGATTTGAAGTTTCTGTTTCTAAGATTTACACTTTTTTTTTTTTCAGCTTATAATAGGAATATGGATAAATAGGTTCCTCTAATCTTTCTCTTTTTCTCTGTCTTTTTCTGTCATTACATTCAGATGATAGATATGATGTACTTTGTCATCATCATGTTGGTGGTTCTGATGAGCTTTGGTGTCGCAAGACAGGCTATTCTCTTCCCCAATGAGGAGCCTTCATGGAAGCTGGCGAAAAACATATTTTACATGCCTTATTGGATGATCTATGGGGAAGTGTTTGCAGACCAGATAGACCGTAAGCAAGTTTATGATTCTCATACTCCAAAGTCAGGTATCCAACTTTGATCAGATGTTTTCCTATTAGATCATGTGTGTGTGCTCAATAAATGGCTCAGGATAGAGGATCTCCGTCACAGAAAATGGTCATGAAGATATTTTTTCAGCTAATATTGGGGTGATAGTTTCAGAACATGCTTCTGGCATCACTTCACAATTATTTAACCAGAAATCTGTAATGCTAAATTATCTTGAATAGAATGAAAGTTTAAAATGGATCCTTTTTGCCAGTTGGGTAGTATCTCAGGTATACACTGGGATACACTCCCAGTTATCCACCATGAGTTTGTTGGTATACACTGGGACATAAAAAGTCACTTCGTTTTTTTCTCATCCATTGGTTTGATTTTAGCCCTAACTACTTTTTACCTAACTTCATACTGAGCATCAAGTCTAATAATACTGGGTTAGACCTTCGGCTCCTGCACTTCATGAGGATCTAATCCAATGTGTTTTCTTTTCTTGGTTACCTTCTCACTGCTGACGCCTTTATGCTAAACCATGTGATGCAATTCTTTGGGGACAGTAGATCCATTATTAGAATTTTGCTTTATTTAGTTATTGGAAGGCAAGACTGTGCTCACATCAGTTCAAGCAGAAAAAAAAAGCCTGTATTTCATATACTATCTCCACAGGATTCATTTGGCTCATGATCAAGAAAAAGCCAATTTTCTATTTAAATTAAATCTCCTGGTGCACTTGGTGCATTATGCCAAAGGAGAGGGGTGGTCCTGAGAAATAATGCAGTAGAACAAACTCAGAATCACAAACAATGTATCTTTAGCAAACACTGACATGCAGCTGATGCTCATCATTCATACTTAAATATGTGTAAGTCTTGGCGACTTTTAGAAGTGAGTATCTTTTCCAGTAGCAGATGGCATCCATTAAAGCTCTGTTTAGGATATTCCTTTTTAGTCTATGTATCACCTTAGGAAAGGGCAGTGTTTTCATAATTTATCATCTATTTGTTAGGTATTGACCAAGTTTGAATGGAAAAATGGTGTTGATTTTTCCTGAGCTGGTTAATGTAATAAATGTATCTATATCACCAATAATGGTCCCCAACTTAACAGAGTTTCTGATGGACAGATGAATATATATCACATGGCAGATATTTCAGCAGTTCCATGTTCATTTCTTCTTCCTGATTAGTACAGAATCATTAGTGTGAATACAGACAAAATCTCTTCTTTATGTTTACCTTCCCACTTTGTTTTCAGAGGTTGCATGGCATGCAAGGAAATAAAAAAATACTTGAAATCATAAACCTTCTTACTGAGCCTAGCTTTTACCCAATTCCCTCATTTTTACCCTTTTTCCTTTTGTTTTTTTTTTGTGTTTTGTTTTTTTTAAATAATTTCATTCCAAAAGCATAATAGCTGGAGATATAAACTTTGTCTTGCTCCAAAAGCATAGTACAGGGGTAAAGGTTTATCCCATTAAACTATGACTTCCTTCCACAAGTAGAATTCTATTTGTCCCTCTACAAGTGGCCATTTATTGATGTTGTACTAAGTAACTACCATAATGCAACAAACATGGCAATTTGGCTGAATAAAAAGTTCTTGGTATTTTTTTTAATGAAGTGCTGATTATAGTTTAGAATCCCAAAACCTGATTTTAAAAAGTGTCTTTGAATGAAGCATGGTTTTCAAGTATGAGAAGAGGGTGGCAGGCTCCATACCTTTGCATGAGGATCTAGGGATAATCTCGTGTGTTACTCAGATGCCAAACATTTAGACCGTGCAAAAAGATGCAGTGTATTTACTTTTAAGGCTCAGGGAAAGCCTTAAAACCTTATGGTTTCAAGTCCAGCTATAAGTGAGATACGTTGTTGTTCTGTCTGCGTCAAGGAAACTAGGAGTTGCGGCAGAAGTGGTGATGCCAAAATGAAAAGCAGCACCTAGTTCCTCCTTCCTGAGAGACAGATGATTCAGGGAACTAGAATCTGCCACTCTTTCAGCACAAAATATGCGCAATATGTCATGTCTGAGGCTCGGTTGTCTCAAAAATGTTACCTCTGGAATAGACAGGGAGCATGAGCAAATGGTGATGTTGTTTGGGACCCAAAAGATTTTACTAGTATACTTGTGGTTTTTCACTATTTGGGAATTTGTTGTTACATATATTTTCCAAGTTGTTCTAAGCTAAATCAGCCACTGTATTCATGTTAGAGTACTACAGTGTTTGTACTTTCTCAAATTAGGTAGACATGTTCTAAAATTGTTATGCTACAATTGCAATTGCAATTGAACTTTATAGCCTGGAGCAGATTTGGGGGTTTTTATTAGTATTATTTTAGCAAACCAAAAGGGTTGGTTTTTTTTTTGTGGTTTTCTTTACATTTTGGTGTTTAATATTACAACATTATTTGCAAGTTTGAGATTCAGCAAAAGGGCTGTTCTAGGAAATGCATATACATTTGAGTCACACTCCTGGAGATTATCCTACTGTCTGAGAAATGTACAAAAAAAGTATGCTACTCTAAAATTTTCAACTTACTTTTCTTTTTTCATTTTCTGTTGATTTGTGAAGTATGCCATTAAGGCTGACCAGATACAATGTTTGGATCCATCTCACCAGCTGGCAGCCTGTCCATGCAGTGGGTCTACTCTGATTTTTATCTCAATGCACTGCACTGGTAAAACACTAGCGAAATGACTCACTCTAAAATAATGCATGTTATATACAGTTTTACCCATAATATCATTTCATTTTTTGAATATATATGTTAATTAGAGTGTGCATTAATGTCCTGCTGCCATGTGATCTCATCTTCAACTCAAAAGTGGGGATAGAATTATATCCTCACTTCTGGGAGTATAAATGCACTGTTGAGTGTTGTTGCTTATTATCAGTGGTGTTTGTAAATACTAAATTGCTACAAACTCCTGACTATCAACCAAAGGTTAAAAAAAAAAAAGGGGGGGGGGGGGAAGAAAAGGCAGAATAAATATTTTAGAACTGTATTCAAATTTTGGGGTAAATTTAATAAAGAGAGCAAACCCAGGCACAAAATGGTTCCTCTCAGACTGACAGTTCATCATAGCCATGTTAGCCAGAGGAGGAATCTGGGTCAGAACCGATGATGGTATATTCAACTGTCTCACTTTTAGGCTGCCTTTCCTAACCCAGATGAGCCTTGTGCTGCCCACTAGGATCCACGGGGCAGCAGCCAGACACTTAACTGCTTTAGGAAGGAAATACGCAGGTGCTGTAAAATCTCTCCCTCAGTTCACCTCACTTAATTTTTCACTATTGCTAGCAATTTTAGCCAAAAAAAACTCACGACACAGTTGTCACATGCAAAGAACTTTTTCACCTTACCAAGCTATATCTTCCCCTCCAAAATACTATGGATAATGAAGTATATAAGACATACAGAAGAAAGGATTATGCAGCGAGTGAGATTGCTTGGTAAAAAAATGCAGATAGGTAACATAAATGGCAACTTGAGAAATGGTGGTCACCTTTAGAAAACCAGTAGCCAACCTTACATTTTCCTATATTCAGAAGGCAAAGAAACTGAGAGTGCTGATAGCCAACATGAGTTTGGAGGTTTTGGTTTGGGCTGTTTTTCAGATTTGTCTGGTGTCTCACATGTCAGATTTGCATCTGGATTTTCTTTTCAGCTGACAGTATATCAAAAGCCATCTGGATTCTGAAGATTAGTCTGAGTTGTCTTTGTTCCCTGTACCTACTCCCTTACTGGAAAAACCTATATAGTTTAAGAGACAAAGATGTGGCCCCCTTCTCTTTCACTTGTGTTGGAGGAATGCCAAGTAACCAGAATGCAGTTTCAGAAGATGAGAGATGATTATACACAGTTTTTAACCCTCCAGTGAACTTAAAAGGAAAGTATAATTAGAATCATAGGATCATATAGTGGTTTAGATTGGAAGGGACCTGAAAGATCATCTAGTCCCAAGCCCCTGCCACAGGCAGGGACACCTCCCAATAGACCTGGTCTGAAAGGCCCAATTACTAGAAAATACTTCTGGTTTAATTCTTCAAATTTATTAGTCTATTAGATTTATATTTTTTTAAAGTTCTTGAAGGTTTCTTAGCATAAATCGAAATTTTATACTAAATGCTATACAATCTTATATGTTTCATGCTTTTCATGGCTCCATATAAGCTTCCTGTAAGGACTGTCATTTGCATGGATCATTCTGAAATTAGAAAAAACAGAGGAGCTTTGCATAAAACAGAATAAATCATACCTGTGCCTTATTTTTCCTTTTTTAATTATTTTTTTTATCTGTATTTCTCCTCTGAAGCACAGGCAATATTTTTAGCATCGTTAGACAAAGATAGAGGATAAAATTTGTACACAGCCTACACACCATTTTGAAAGTCTCTCTGGGCTAAGTTGCTGTAGCATTCCACTTCCTAGAACTCCTTTGAGGTTGTATTTTGGGTTCCATTTAGTTGGATATTTTTAATGTAGGGGGTAGGAGGAGGGAGAAAGCACTAGAGAGAACAAGAAATTTTACTATAAATTATTATTAATATACCAGCAGGTTGGAGAGACACTTCAAAGTCATTTTTAATGTGGCTGAGGGCAAGAAGCAACATGTAAGGTTACGATGTAGTAGTTAAAGCAACTTTTTTGAAGTAATGAGAAACTGTTCAATTCCCTGGATAATTCCACTGATGAACAGTGCAATGGTATGAGATTCAGAGTTCCAAGAGTTCAATATTTTCTCTGTCAGTGAAGCACTGGACAGCCCTAGGCAGCTCACTTAGCCTTTTTTCAATATTTACCACCTGGCAAGCTGGTAAGGTTGCTTAGACATTTGATTAAAAAATTATAAAATCTATTCACATCCTCTGGGTTCAGTGTAGATCAAAATTGGAAGGTTCTTATATACCTATAAAAAGGGTGATGACAGTGTCTATAAAATGTCAAGACTTTAATAAAAAAAGAAAAATTAGAAAAAGAAAAAAGATGGGTTGATGTGTTAGTTAATGCTCACTTAGTGGTTTCCTTATTCTTTAGAATTGTGATTATGTGAACTCATTCTGTAATTTCTTGAGGTTTCAAACAAATCAACTTGCATTGTAAAAGTGGTATCCATTTTTACAGGTGAAATTTTCTTAAAAGGCATAAAGCTATTTGGTAACAAACCAGTTCAATTATGTACTTTCCTCTCTCTATTATTACCCACAACTAGTTTGGAAGGGTGCAGCTGGGGGGAAGAATCATGACGCAGAATTTCACAAACGTTGTTTCCCAACCCTCCACCCAATACACAGTAAAAATGAGCGTTGCCCATGTCATGGCAGTAATTACAGCAGGGAAACAAATTCTTCCTGTGCTGTGCTGACGCTTCAGGCCTGAAAGGCACAGAGGCATGGGTTACTGCTCTTTGCTTTGCAGCTATTTGCTGGCCAGGAAAGAGGAAGAGTTCGGTATGTCGCAGGAAAGGCTCCATAAAGTAAGGCGAGAGATTAGTATTCCCATATTATTTAAAAACTGTTCCCGCAACAGAACGTGCAAAAGAGAATAACTTCTGCAAACCTTCAGGACAAACCAAACATCTATGTATGTGTAGAATAGACTATGGGAACTTGTCTTTATAGGAAATCCAATTTGGCAATCACTGTGTGCCATAAACCGACAGAGATGCTTTATTGGTATTCTGAATACTCTGTTGGAGGCAAGTGAAACTGGAGAAAACATTTTTGTCTCAGTAATTGTCTAAGCTGGGAGGTTGTTTTAGATTAAATTCTCTTTTTTAATAGAAAAAAATGGGATAATAGAATTTTAACCAGACCTGATACCGAGTTTTTGATCTCATTGATCTAAAGTTTAAAATATGCTTTTCATCAATTTCTCTCATTGCTACAAAACACGTTATTTCTTCTGTTCTTCAGCACACAAAAGAACAACAGGTTTCATCAACTGATAGAGTGATTGTTCCACTGCTGGTGAAATCATGACGGGTTTCATTACTGTGTTGTGTTGGACTCTGTGGTTCTGAGTCAACATATAAGCAAGTTAGTGTTTCCACACAAACAGAAATGTCTCAGTGAGTGCTGATACCAAGAGGTATTGAATGTCCCACTTTCTCCTGGGTGAAGGCTGAGTGCACATGGTCCCACACAGCAGCTCACAGATGGCATTTTGAACATCTGAATGAAAACACTGCTTGGAGCAGTGTGGGAAGCATGAAATCAGCACTAACTTAAAACAATCTGCAAGGTGATGCTTTCTGAGAAATAAAGAATTGCTTATTCTCAGCCTGTTCCAGTAATAGAATGTATTTTTGTAAGTAGGAAGGACTAGTAGGAAGGACAACGTGGGTCCAAACACAACAGAGCTGCTTGTAAAAGTAGTATTTCTTGTATTTGGCTTTGCCATTTCTTTTTCTGTGAGCTGAGTATTTTGGGGGAGTTCTTGTTCAAAACTAATGTATCATGTATTCTTCTGTCCCGTATGGCCATAATATTTCTATATGTGATAGTCTAACAGCTATATGTAGTGCTCAAAACCAAGTACCCAAATCAGAGATAATATCATATGATTGCCAATACGGACACCCATAGTTGAACCCCGTGTTCTGTAAGGCAAGTTCAGAAGCACCTTTTTGAGAACAAGTAATAGTAATAGGTATTGGAAATAATTTGTTGATATAGGCTGGAAGTTTACAAAACATACATCACTGGCAAACTTTGTTGTCTACAAAGTCAGTGGGAAGCTCTCACTGATACCAGCAGGAACTGAGCCAGTGCTGAGCACTTTGAAAATCCCTCACTTCTTTTTGAAGGGGACAAGCTGAAGCTGAAGCTAGCTGTAGTGCTGCGCTTACTAAAATGTTTTTTATATGTAAGCTGCTGCTTCAATTGTTTTGTTGAGGAGCTGATTATGGACATACTTAGGACCACTAGGGCTGAGGCTAGGAAGGCATAAACTGAAGCCATGCTTGTGGGTCACCCAATACGGCACATGAAGGCATGTAAAAAAATAAGCAAGGAAAACTATTGCACGACGTTTTCTCTCCCCTTGCTTCACTTCTACAACACCAATACTGAGAATGTTTTGGATCCAAAGCATTCAGGGAAGAAACAGGTGGCAACTCTGCTGCCTACACATCCCTTTACCTGGTACAGTAAAGACTTGATAATCTCCCCCACTGTTTCTAGGCATGCAGACAAAAGTGCTTAATAGCAGAGGGTCATTATGAGTGTCTCTGGGGGGTGCTCAGGGCAGCGCAGTCCACAGCAATTAATGTCCACTTCTTAATTTACTTTCATGTACTTCTTTTTCCTTATGCTATTTTTCACATCTGCCTCCATCAATCAAAAAAGACAGATCTTTGACCATTAAAGAAATAATACACAAGGTTTTTTTCCAAGATTAGACATTTTGATCAATTTATTTGCACAGCCACTAATTACTACCAGAGTACTAATTACTACCAGAGCACTAATTATTACAAGAGTATTATTTCAGCTGAATGCATCCAGGCAGCTTACTCACACCAGGCGTATCTCCTGCAATTTGTGAGGCAAATACCTTGATATTCATGGCAAATAACACACAATAACAAGAACTACAGCTTGTAAAGTCTGTGATAGCAAGTGCATACTTCTTGCCACTGTTATTTGGAAGATACTGCTTTGGCAGGCAGGCCTTTATAGATATTTAAATATTTCTGGGGGAAAAAAAAAAAAAACCCACTGATAAAATAAGATTCATTCCCATTTTGCATTTTTTTGCATTTTTATTCCCAGCTCCTTGTGGTCAAAATGAAACCAGAGAAGATGGCAAAATAATCCAGCTACCTCCCTGCAAGACAGGAGCATGGATCGTTCCTGCCATCATGGCCTGTTACCTCTTGGTTGCAAACATCCTTTTGGTGAACCTCCTTATTGCTGTTTTCAAGTGAGTGATGTGTTGCAAAGATTTGTACAGATTTGGGAGGGGTGGACATTATTCACAACCTAAGAAGACTGCTAAGCTGAAGACTTTGGCTGAGGCTCACTTTCAGAGGATGTGAGGGTGAGAGGAAAAGAGGCAATAACTTGTCTCCAGGGAATGAGGGAAATGCCAAATTCTTCACATTGCTTCATTTCCAAGAACAGACACCCGATGAGAATCAGGGCAGAGCGCTCAAAAGATTTCAGGTTCAGTCATGGCATCATTCACTCCCATGGTGACATGGAAAACAAGAATAAAAATACTTTGTGGGTCATTGGGTTGTTGTAAGACTCAGTGATTGTACAGAGCAGACGTACACAGTAGTAAGATACTGAATGCCACTGTGCTTTTCTGAAGCAAAAATTTCTTTTGATCTTCTTCCTCTTTTTGTGACAAGGAAACATTTGGCACTATTAGTGAAATGTATCTGGTTAGGGTGCTCTTGATATCGTCTTTGGCACAGTACCTGAAACCATTTCAATCTGATGTTATTTTCCTCTTCTTGCCTTCTAGCAATACATTTTTTGAAGTCAAATCCATATCCAACCAAGTATGGAAATTTCAAAGATACCAGCTAATCATGACATTTCACGAAAGACCTGTTCTCCCACCACCTCTGATCATTTTCAGCCACATGACTATGATATTCCAACACCTCTGCTGCAGATGGCGGAAGCATGAAAGCGACCCAGATGAGAGAGACTATGGATTAAGTAAGCCTTAGACAATTTACAGAGTGGGACATTCCAATGCCCTGGGTAATATGTAGTGTTTGACATGAATGGAGGCCAGCACCTTGATAGCCTTTCCAGCAGAGAACTACTTTTAACTGCAGAAATCTTACCTGAATTAGTTAGTGTTACCTGCATTACCTAACCCTTAGTTCTCCTCAGAGCACTAATGTGGCTATGTTTTTCTGGGAATGCTTGGGTAGTTCCGTCGTTCCTTCAAAGCAAAGGTGTTTGTTTTGCTGCTGCTAGAGGTCTGTTATTGCTGGAATTCTTCTTACAGTCCATCACACTTCCAGATCTCAGTTTTATTTCTGAAAAGGCAGAGAGAGAATTCCTACTTTTTGAGCAAACAGCACTTATTTCCCCCCAGTACACTTTTTGCCTAGATAAGGTGAAAGATGGTGAGAAGTAATTATTTTGAGACAGTTGACAATGTCTCAGACTGGAGGAGTAGTTTCTCCAGACGCTTTAATATGAGCCCCCATAAGCATGATGGAAAACCTGTCAGATTATTTTGATAACACTTTCTCTACTCTTCTCTATCTAGTTCTTCAAAGTGGAAGATATCCACTTCCCCAAATGTATATGACAGAGGCAGGAAGCTAAGGCATATGCATCTCTTCCCAACATTAGCCCGTGCCACAGCCCACTTCTCTGTGAGGAGGGACTGGAGATACAGTGGAGATACAACTGCTGCCTGCAGATACCACCTCTTGCCATGTCAAACAGACCCTCTGTACTCTCAGACTCCTTTCCTAGCAGTCTGCTAATTATATTTGTATGAGGTTACAGGTGGGCCTTGGCTCACACCATCTCTCCAGGACCTGACCAGCAGCTGTGTTTAGATCCCATGCAATCAAAACACATTCATGTTTGCTCAGCATTTGCCTTAAGTATTTCTGTCTCCAGAATCATATATAATTGAAGCCACTAATTTGGTAATTAGCTGCATCTATCTGCTTTCATACCAAAATGCCAGATAAATCTGAAGCCTGCTTGTGAATGGCTAGTCCATGAGTCCCACAATAAGAAGAACATAGTTAATGCCACGTGTTAATATTTGCCAAATTCACATTTTTTTCCATTGTTTCCACAGAACTTTTCATAACTGAGGATGAATTGAAAAAAGTCCATGACTTTGAAGAGCAGTGCATAGAAGAATATTTTAGAGAAAAGGATGACAGATTCAATTCCTCCAATGATGAAAGAATCCGTGTCACTTCAGAAAGGTGCACTTAGTTTATTTGTTTGTTCTCTCATAAGTTGATCTGGAAATGTGTTTCTTCTGCCATTCTCACCCTTCCTTTCTTTTTCTTGAAAAGGGAAACATTTGAGGTATTTTTTGATAAGTCAACTAAAAATTAGAGTGATAAAAAGTGGTGAATTTATTTTCTCTTTTTTTTCTTTTTTGCTCAAGCAAATATTCCTCTAAGTTTTGAAAATGTGAACAAATTTGAACAAAACGTGAATATTTTCACGTTGTATTAGATGTATTAGAACACAACTGACATCATGAGAAACACAAATTATTCTTGCATTTCAATTCTTAAAGCAGAACTTTAGGGCACAAGTGGTCAGAACATGGAAGAGAGTAAATGGGAGAGTAAATGAGAGTTCCTCAATGAAAATTAGCACTTTAGCACTGACCTGCTTGCCATTCAGATAAAGACTGAGACTTGTTTCAGGATGGCCTTGCTAGGTAAGCTAGTTTCACTGACAGCAACAGGGATCTTGAGATTAATTTAAAAGGAACTAGACATTTCACCTACACCAATGAAATGCACATAGAACAAAGATAATACATTAATTTAATGGAAGTTGCCAGGCTTCAAATTTATCAGTCCTAAAAAATTCATAAATCTGTTCATCTGCTGTGGTGCTTGTATGTTTTCATCACACAGCTGCTGAGAAACAGAGTTAAATTTTGAGGACAGAGTTTGGTTTATTTGATTCATAGCACTATTACCAATAAATATTTGAGGGCAATATCCTGTCAAATATTCATAAAACATATGAACCACTGAATGCTCCATTCCCTGAATACTCCACTTTAACTTGAATAACAGAGGTCAGGTGAGTTGTTACTGTAAATTGATTAAACAGATGTAACACTCTTTTTCTTACACATAATCTTCTAGCCCTGACCCTTATGCAGCTACCCCTAAAATATGATTTCTGTAGGCAAGGAAACATTCTTTTAATTTGGTTTTGAAATAAATCTATTCCAGAGCAGGATTAGCAGATATAATATCCTTTAATCATCTACATTAATGAAAGCAGCACTCCTAAAGCACATATTTTAGAAAAATATATTAGAAGGGAAATATGGTAAGGCATGGAATGGCTTCCTTATAAAGAATGGCCAAGAATCCAGCTCTACTTGGTCTAGAAGAGACAAATAAGGAATGAAATGATAGAGGTCTATATAATTATGAGTGCAAGGAGAGGGTGAGTAGAAATCAATTGTTTGCTACCTTTCAGAACAAGACACAGGGAAGAAATAGAACAATCTAGCAGGAGCCCATGTTCAAAATAGACAAAATAGGTGATTTTTTCATGCAGCAACTAGTGGAACAGAACAAATTCTTGAAATCTGATGTGGTCTAAGAGAAGCTGACGATGTCAGCTATAAGTTCACCCAGGTTCAAACAGAGACTAGACAGGCTTGTGGAAGAGAATTCCAGTAAGAACTGCTAAATACATAGAGATCATACTGAGCCCATAAAGTTTCTGAGCAGAAAATGTGTAGAGACTGGAAAATGCAGGGCAAAGAATTACATATACTTCAAAGTAAGATAGTGGGTTAAATTGACCTGTGGTCCAACTGAGCACCTTTTTTCCTTTTGTTCTGATGTTCCAGTGATTAGAGAAACAACCTGAAAATCATAGATGCAGGTTCAAATCCCTGTTTGGGCATAGCTTTCCTTTTGGCGGCCAAGAAAAGAAGAGGTATGTTTGAAGCCTCTGTAAATAAGAAGTGATCCAGCTGGGGCCTCTCCTACATTAGGAAAGTGCTCGAAGTCCTTGAAAACTAATACATTACTGTCTGCTTTTTCACTCTGTCCTGGCCCTGTTTTATAGGCAAGAGCCCTTATCTCTATTTTAAATGAAGCGCGTAAAGCACCTTGTTCCAGAATAGAGTTCATGATTATGAATCCTAAAGGAAGACAAGCACCTGAGCCCCACAGAGAAATAGTTCTTTAAAAATCCATTTACCTGAGTTAACAGTGGAATGTGAAAATCAGCATGCCCCATCTCTGTAAGGGAGACCCAGGTAGTAGCCCCATGGGGGACAGTGGCCACTCCCAGACCCAAGCACACTACTGGGATTTCCGGCAGTGAAACTCTAGGTGAATGCAGTTCTCATCTCACAATAGCTCTCTTCTCTCCTTGCCAAACAAACTGCACTGCTCTCCCACACAAGGCAAGTGCAAATACTTCAAAGATCTGAAGATACTTTAAAGACGTCTGAGGGCTATAGAAGTATCCTAAATATCAAGCATTTTAAAAACTGGATGCCCAGGTCTGTCATTTTTCCCTGCTCTTATGGCCAGGGAGGTATCCCTTGAAGATCCAAAACACCAAGTTTATTTTTTCTAACCTGTGGGATAGTCAAATATTTGAATTCCAGATTTGCACTTCATAGTTTTCATTTAGAGATGTCTTTGTATAATTAACAAGATATAAAGCAAAGAAAACAAGAGGATGCAAGACTACACAGTTTCTCTTCCAATGTAGATAAAGCACAATACCTACATTATAGCCATATAACGAGATGCCAGCTTAACCATCTGTCCAATCAAGTCAGCTTTACATGGTGTAAAATTGAACCAGAAAGCCCCACAAATGTGAGTGAAGCTCCCCCTGAAGAGATTCCTTTTTTTAGGGAAGCTGAGGATGCTGTTAGGCTCAAGAAGGAATGGCTAGGCCAAGCCCTGTTTGATGCACCTGCACCTGGACCTGGACTGCTCACTGCCTTTCCTCTCCTGTACACATCTGTGATACGCTCACCTCTTGCTTGAGCAGCTCCTACTTGTAGCTGGATTTATCAGAGTCCCCCAGGTCTTGCTTGGAGGAAGAACAGCTGCACACCATAGGTGTAAAGCCCAGTATATCTGGGAAAAGTAGGGGGATAGCACTGGAAGGGAAACAGCAGATGGGAACAGTCTTGCTTTGAGGCTCAGCCTAGGTGGGTCCCAGAGGCAGGTTAGGAGCTCAGGAAAATAAAAGAACATCTTCCGTGCTGCATTGATTTCGGTGTAAATGAACAATTTCAGCTAAGCGGTCAGTGGTGGCTGTGCTGGGTCAAGACCCCACTGTCTTCTCTAACTCACCTACAACAAGCAGCAGTTTATACACTCACCTTGGAATAGTCCATCTTGATTTCAAAGATGACAGGCTAAAGTGCACAGAAATAGGTTTGGGTTGGTAAAAGGACCACTACAGAGCCCACAGGATCCAGCCACACATGCAGAGGGACAGTAGGAAAGGTCTGCTGAACTTTAGGAAAGACATGCTGAATCCAGCAGCATGTCTCCACGGTCACAAAGAGTTAAGCAGTCTTAGGTTCCAGACAGGAACGCAGCCAGGACAATCCAATATCCTTAGCCTGCAGAAACCACTGCACCTGGGAAAATTGGCTGGCCACTTGCATCAGCAATGCTTTACCAAAAGATGTCAGGCAAAGTACCAATCTGTACTTTGTTACAGGCTTGGGAGCTGCTGTCTGTGTTTTATTTAAATAAAGCCATTCCACAGTCACCTATAACAAGCAGGGTGGATGTGGCTCTCAGTGTCTACAGTCTTTGTGGCAGTTGAAAAGGATTTTGAGTAAAAACGATGCCTTAAAAATGGACATGGTTTCACAAAGGGACTTGTGAACCTAGTTCTAGCACTCAATTAAGATGTCTGCTTCTGAAAAGAGTACCTGACTTCCATTTAATCATTACTTCAATTAAATTATTGATGAACTGATGTATAAAGGTTAAAAATAAATATAAGCAAATTGAATGCCAGCAAAAGCCATCATCTCCCAAACCACAATTAAAAAGGTTTGTCACAGGTAATATCTTTGCCAGGTTCTCAGTTCTGCCCTTTTATGTTTTTCCTGGTTACTGAATATTGTCCACAAATAGTCCACGTTTGTTTCACTATTGGAAATTTCTGAGCTTCAGCAGAACACGCTTCATGCACGTTTTACGTGTAGCCTCCTCTCTTTCTGTTCTCATGCCCATCTGTTAGGGTGGGTTGGCAGCTTCTCTTATATTGTATGAATCTTGCTGTAAGGAAAAGCACAGGTGCAATGGAGGCATCATACATGGATATTGTGAGATTTGCCAAAAGGTTTATACTATCTCCAATACATGTGAGGAAAAAAAAATCCAAACTTGGGCATTTTTATTTTGAAGTGGTGTTTTAATTCAAAACTGTTCCCCACAGAAATACAGCTGTAGCTGTCGATTCATTGAGTGCAAGATCATCCAACAATATGGGAAAATTGAATATTTCATTTATTAAGGACATCATCTTATGGACAGACTGTAATAATAGTCTGCTCAATAATATTTCATCTTAAGGACAGCCTATGACTATTTCTCCAGAACATATCCTCTTATGTTCAGTGTTTGGCTGATGTAATTTTATCATGTTTCTAGTAGAATTGCTCCCAGAGCATTGTGCTGTTCTGTGTGATGAATGATTGCAGAACTGAACATCAAACTGATATAAGATAGTATCACTAATTAAAAAATTAAATATTTGTTTAAAGATCTGGGAGGGGCTGTATGTGATAGGTATAATAAAAGGTGACTAAATTCAGCTAATAGCTTTGAGTTTGGAGGAGACCATCCATAACTTCAGCTTTCCGGTGTAAACACATGCATGTACTTCTTACTTATCTATGCACATCTCTGGTTACCTCTGGTTACCCCAGCCTGCACTATCCTTACCTTGTTGAGTTTCTATATAAATTTCCCACTACTATCAATGCAATCATATCTCTGATTACTTCCATAGCAACCAACAGACCATGTAACTCAAAAGACTCTCTTCATCTTGGCCAGCAATACATTTACACTTTGTGCCTCTGACAGTAGCTAACAGATCATGTTCAGGGAAGGCAGGACAAATATATAGATGTGTACCAGCAAGGTAGAACTCTAGGTTCTTCTTGGGATGCATTAGTTTTATTCAGTAGAATTGCATAGCCCTCATGCGAATGTAGGACGCAAAAATCTCACTATGGACAATTCTACACACATTCTAAATAGAAATATGTAACCAAGTGCAATAATTCAAATGGCTATGTTTATTAAAACTAATTTCATTTGTGTACATCTCTCAAAGCAGGAAAAGAAAAAGAAAAAAAAAAAAAAAAGGAAAAATAGCCAAACCCAAAACCGAGCAACCCAAAAATACAAATTCATTCTAGTTATTGAGTAACTGTTGCTGGGGTGAATGCGTTTTGTTGGTCATAATCTGGGCATTCTCAAATAAAATCCAGGAGGTTTCTTAAATTGTTCCATATGTTTGACAGCTCTGAAATTGTTATATCTCTTCATCATCTTTGAGCAGTTCAAAAGTATAATTGTTTTCATAAAATAGCAGTTCACGTAATTAATAACATGAGGGAAAATTCAACTGTTTCCCGTAGAAACTAGTCTCTCACTATGGAATTATATTGCATGCTTGCAATAATATTCATGTGGTTTGTTGGCAAAACTAGAGTTCGACTGGTGCCTAAGTGATAATAAGATGAGTAGAATGAGATTCTTTGAAACTACCATTTCACTTTTAGTGACAATTACTTGATCATTCCTCTATTGAAGTCTTATGACAGCAATACACTTACTGCTTCACATTCGATTTGCTGTGCTTGTGCTTTCACAATCTTCAACAGAAAAAGCCCGTGTTTCACAGGAATGAGGGACTTGCTGTAGGGAGTGGTGTCACACTCCTCCCTTCTCTCTTGTGCGGGTGGGTTGCTGTTGCTCATCACCACAAGGTAGTCAGACCTCAGTTTTTCACCAGCTGAAGTTCTGTGCATTAATTAACAAGGCATTAGTGCTGCCCAGTTCACTGCTGAAATCTGGTTTCCTCATGGGTGAGTAAGAGCATTTATGGCATTGCCGGTTCCAGTTCACTCATAATGTTGGAAATTGAAATAGCAGTAGTGGAAAATGGTACTTATCAAAAATTCTGGCTACAATTGACAGGGTGCCTATTAACATTTGCGTATGAATTGCACTAACAGGGAGAGAGTAAAAGACTTGTGAAAAGTGAGGAAACCCTGCCACTTGGCATTTGTCACTTCTCCGTTCATTTTTCAGTGACTACAGGAATGGAGAAAACCAGAATTGTAGCATCAAAAATCAGAAAAAGATAACTCTATAAATGTGTTGCCTTTAATACTTCTTTGGCAGATAATAGAGGTCCCTTGTCTACCCTAGGGACTACAACTAGAGAAAATAATTAGAAGAAATTTCATATGTGCTAAAGGCAATTTCATTGTGTAAAATTAGAGGACTTCATATGAATCCTTCAGTAGAGATGTTTTAGAAGCCAGAAAATTGAAATAGTTGAAAGCCACTGGCATAAATTAGTACACAATTCACCTTAAAGTTGAAAATGTTTTAAAATGAGGCAGATCAAGTGTAGAACAGATATACTGAAGTTTAAATGAAGATCTCACATTCAATTATTACCTATTAATACTTTAATTAACTTTTTATTTGATGATAAGTAGTTAATAAATAACTTTAAAATCCATTGTTTCTATCCCTAAACTATTAGCACAGACTACCCAAAGCACAGTCACAGTAATGGAGTAATCTTCATGTGCTTACCCTATTGTAGGCTGCATTTGGTTTGACCAGTGTTCTCTTCCCTGCACTTTCCATGCATACTTTACTTGATGTTACCTACATTCAACACAATAGCTGATACCTATTTTTTTCTATATATCTGAGCTAAAAATTAATCAGAGTACAAAGAAAATATCTCCTTAGGTCCACATAGCACTAATTAGTGTAAATCTGGGGCAAACACTAGGAAAAAGATGGGATATTATCCACCTTCTACGGCATGTTGCCCACTTTCATTACTTCATTTATTTCCACAGTTAACTGTGGTGGTCCTGCCTGTGGCGCAACTGGGGATAACATCATGTGCTGTCTGCTTTACGTGTTATTCATTAACGATAACTAATTAGAAGTTTTGGCAGCAAAGAGGCAGCAAATCATAGTAATATTTCTGTAATAATCCCTATCCTTGGGATAGGGCATGCCCCAAACCCCCTCTACATTATGGAGCAGCTGCCCCTGGTTTAACCCACTGCAGCAGCTCCTTGAGTAGTTGTTTGCTGAACCTCTTTTAGCAGGGTTTTGAAGCAGATGAGGTGGTGTAGATTGGCTTCGAGTTTCATTCCTGTTTGTTGTGGTGACATGTTAGCTGAATATTACTGCTTTGTAGAAATTAATCTGTTTAATTCTTCCCTTTTTAAAGGGTAGAGAACATGGCCATGCGACTGGAAGAAGTAAACGAGCGAGAGCACTGCATGAAGGCCTCTCTGCAGACCGTTGACATCAGGCTGGCTCAGCTGGAAGATATGATGGGACGAATGGTTACCGCCTTAGAAAAACTGACCGGCATAGAGAGAGGTGAGACAACCAAGATACGATCCAGGACCTCATCTGACTGCACGGATGCAGCCTACATTGTGAGGCAGAGTAGCTTCAATAGTCAGGAGGGAAACACTTACAAGCTTCAAGAGAGCATAGATCCCACGGGAGAGGAGTCCATGTCCCCAACATCTCCTACAATCACACCCCGCATGCGAAGCCACTCTTTCTATGCAACAAACATGAAGGACAAGTGTGGTTTGGAAAAGTTTGAAAGCATTTTTAAAGAAAGATCGCCAAGCCTGCATCGAGCTATCAGTTCCCACTCAATAACAAAAGAAGGAAAGGTTCCCTTAGCACCTACTAGCACTTTGTCAATTGCCCCAGACTCCAGAAGGCCTTCGTCTTGTATAGACATCTACGTTTCTGCCATGGATGAGATGCATTCTGACACAGAGCCTCTCGACAGCTCCATAAATATTCTCGGTACTGGAGATGTGGCTGTGCAGGCCCACATAGCCTCTTCCATTTTAGTTAACAGTGAGTACATCAGCAGTACACCTGGAGAAAAAATTGCTGGCAGGAGTCTTGATTACGAGGAAACCTCTGGAATAGAAACGAGAGCATTTTCTTCAGACTATTCACAAATCACAGATTGCCAAATCCCCTGGGATTCAGACCCTCCCTTGTACCACACTTTAGAGCGATCTAAAAGCAGCCGTTATCTGGCTACGACTCCATTTATTTTGGAGGAAACACCAATTGTGAAATCTCACAGTTTCATGTTCTCTCCATCTCGAAGTTACTTCAGCAGCCTTGGTGTCCCAGTCAAGACAGCAGAGTACACAAGCATTACGGACTGCATAGACACGAGGTGCGTGAGTGCTCCCCAGGCAATCGCAGAGAGGGCCAGTTTCCCTGGAAGTCTTGGGGGCAAAGTGGAAGACTTGGGATGCTGCCACCCAGAGAGAGAAGCTGAACTAAGCCACCCCAGCTCTGATCATGAGGATATTGAGGCCAAAGACAAGAAGGGGATCCCCTTATCTCCTCAAGAGAGCAATGCTACAAGAACGCTGGCCAACAGCATCCCGCTTCCAAAAATAGAGCGGGCCAACAGCTACTCTGCAGAGGAGTCCAACATGTTGTATGCACAGCACACGCGGAAGAGCTACTCTATCAGCGACAAACTTGACAGACAGCGAAACACAACAGGCCTTCGAAACCCCTTCCAGAGGAGTAAGTCCTCTAGACCAGAGAGCAGAGGGGACAACCTGTCCATGAGGAGACTGTCAAGAGCAGGAGCCTTCCGCAGCTTTGAAAGCAAGCACAGCTAGGCCTAGACAAAGCCCATCAGCAGTCTAAGGGTCATCTGCTCTCCAGTTCATTTTTCTTAGCAGAATTAAAAAAAAAAAAAAAAACACACGCTACCCCATGTCAACTCCAGTTGGCATTAGCCACTAGTCAAGGGAGCACTTTGTCAGTCTCGGCATCGCCCACTGAGTTACTGCATCTTGACCCAGTTGACATTTGCACTTAAGGAAAAAGGGAGGGATGAAAGTTTTACAAAGACTTCAGTAAACAACAGGAGTAACAAGCCCCTTTTATGAAGTCACAAGAAGTAAATGAATAGGTTCAGAAATCTGCCTTTTATTAGAAGGCATCCTAAAATCTTTGATCATTTTTCAAGTTTTTAGGATGCAGAAATTAGCTGGCAAAAAGAGATGTACAAATTAGATGTTCTAAACTTCAATCACGACTTCTTTTTCATCTGTTTCATGACTGATGAAAAGCATTTGTTATTTCTGTAGGAACTGGCAGCAAACAAACCTAAAAATCTCCCAAATCCCTTCCAGCCCACACTTGTGGATATGAAGAAAGATGAACAAGATAACAACCATAACGTTCACTTGTCCTTTTTTGTATCAACTTCGAGTGCCACAAAAAGTTTGTATTTTCAAGAGCAGAAAGGGAAATGAAATGCCTTTTGTACTGGAGCTTAAATGGAGGAAGAATTTATGATACAGTATCAGGTGATTTCCTCTATAAAACAGGCATTCTAGATTCTAGCACAGCTGAGCAAGCTCAGGATGAATGTAATTAAGCGGAATAGTATATATTTATTTTTTTACCACATTTGACATCAATATCTTGTCTCACTAAATTAAAGGATGTGATGGAACAGTAAGAATGGGGTGATCAGAGCACAGTAATATTGTTGGGTTCTCACTGCTCTGTCTGATTACATAAACAAATTGGGGAGATGTATCCACCAGGCTACTACCAGGCTCTACTTGCTGTTCCATTTGAGTTGCTGATTTTTCACGTCATTCCCTCACCTAAAAATATACAACTTTTTTTTTATTATTTTTTTCATGAGGACATGGCCATATTTGAACATTTCACAGTATACAAGATTTATCAAGCAGTCTGAATCCAGATTCATGCAATTAGGATGAAGTTGCTTAAGGGAAAATGTTCTTGGCAGAGGACTGATAAACCACTAAAGAAGTCTATATGCTTTTAAGGTAAGTTAAAGAAAGAACCAAAGTGAAACATGCAGATGTCTTTAAACAGCAAAAGCTGCCAGTTGCAACTAGGCTTCCACTGCTCAGCAGCATATCACACAACCTGCATTTTAGTAGGAGAAAGTGCATCTGCATGGTAACGCAGTTGCATGTTTTGGTTGAAGACAGTCGTAACTCCACCGACCCCACCCACGTTCCAAGGGTCCACAACGTCAACCAGAGTTTCAAACTTCTCATGAGAAACTATCACAGTGGTCACAGGTGGAAGGGTACACAGAAGACAGGAAAAGGGTGGAGAAGCATAAACTGCAACTGGATCAAAATTTCATATCCTTTACAAAGTCACTACTTTTAAGCTTGTAAAGAGTCGAAGCTAGTGCTATTAAAAATTAAAACATTTCTACAATGACCAACATCTGTGTAGAACCAGCTCCTTTTTGTTTTTAAAAATGAACACGTGCGAGTGGGGTACATATTTAAATGGGAATTATCTTCCAAATCTCTAAGGCAGCTTTGAAAATGCTGGCTGACATTTTCTCCCGGGGATCTCACCCTGTGAGACTCTGAGCACTGTACGAGAGCTAAGTCTGAAAGGCAACAAATCCAGACATAAAAATAAACCACCAGCCTCCAGAAAAGAGGCAAAGAAGGTGAAAACATTTAGGTACAGAGCCACTACGTTGGAAAGTTGAGGAAATAAAGAAATGCAGCACGGGGACTTTAAGCACAATCTGTTTCGTACTTCCTGTACCAACGTGTTCCTTGCTTTCCTCGATTTGGCCAGGCTTTCAATGAGCTAAACTCCAACAAGACACCACGTTTATGCAATTGCCTTGCAGTCCATGTGGAGCGTTACGGTCCCATGGCGACACCAGGAAAGGTCAGAAACCTTTCTGTGCGTTAGGCAGCACGCCCTTGTGACGGGCTGATTGTTGAACAATAGCAAAACGTCCAGGGGCAAAGGAACTCGTGTTTAACAATCTGCTTCAAATGTGCCAACTTCTGTTAGCAGCCTTTTCCTAAGGCTTCTCCAAATCTGACTATCCTTGGTGAGTAGAGGGGGATATTCTCACTTTGTTTTTTTTGTTACTTTTACGAATGTCTGCTAAAACTGTTCATGGACTCTTCCACCTTCACTGTATTACTGGCCTACTCTAGAGGAACTTCAGATTCATTAGAAATTCCTCTACATTGCTTAGTGAATTAGTTCAAGGCATAGGGCTCTCCTCTGGGGTAGATTCCATCTTTTAGTTTGTCAGGGTTAAAGGAATTTGCCAAACCTGGAAGCTGTATAAATGTTTAGGATACAGCACTTTATTGATCTGGAGCACAAATTCCAGGTAAAAATGAAACAGGACACTTTATTTACCTCTTAAAATTTGCCATTATATATAAGATGTAAATTCAGATGCTAAAAGTGTGATTGCAAGACGTCAGAACACTACTTTTCCTGAATGTCTCCCATTTATTCTACAATGTGGTCTCTATAGAATATATTATGATGGATGTTAGATTATTTTATCTTCACCTGTTTTTTTACACATTGCATCAAACTGGTCCTTTTTGAATTTGATGGTAAAACACCCATTCCTTGCAACAGGGCCAGATTTCCCGCTCCTGATATTACTATGATCATTTAGTGAGAGTAGAAGTCTTATCATCCATCATCATGTAGCTATAGCATGTGCCATATGACATATTCTGTATCAAATGATAGCTTATGAAATATATATACACACATATATACATATCTCCCATAGATAAACCAGTATAGTTGTGACATGTGATAATATTAGTGAACGTTACAGGACAGTTTTAATATCACATTATAAGGTCTTGTTTTGTAAATCTGTAACATTCAATAAAATAACACATGTTGCATCGAGCATTAAGTTCCACTATCCAATTATTAGCTTACATATGGAATATGCATTTCTGGTCACAGTGTGTAAGTTTGGTATGTTTCACGCATTTCTCTGTATAGCTCCACTTAAACGCCTGTATGAGCTGATGTATAAACCTCTAATGAGCCACTGTGGGCTGTGACAGGTGAGTTGTGATAGTGTGAAAGACGAACCGGCATGTTATGCAAAAGATTATAAGATAAATGAACTTTAATAATATTTTGAAATTCAACTGAACTTAGCTGTTTGTTTACATATGCTGGCCGACTAAGGAAGCGGTGTACAGTATTTTATAAATATTTTCCTATAGTAATCCATTCTGTTGTTTCCAGTTTAAGTGATGCTATTCTACAGTTGGGGTATACACTTGTCCTAGGTATTGGATTATAGCACATTATTTCACAATAACAGTGTGATATGACTGAAGTAGTTTCTCTTCTTTACTGTCCAGTCTTTTTTTGTGTCAACAAAAATGCATGCATTGTTCCATAAGTTTCTTTGGACTACTATGAGACTTAACATTTTGCTATTGCCTGCCTGTAAAGATGAATCCAGTTAAGAATGAATTCAAGATTTTGGATGTTTACATTATTTCCATTAGGTTTGATCTTTAGCGAAGTAAGTGATTTTTTTATTATTTTTAAATGACAATTGTATTTTATGAAATTGAAATACTCAATACAAAATGCAAACCTACAGCAGTGCTCAGACATTTGGCTCTCTCTTTTTTTGGAAGAGATAAGGTGCTACATTATTGTTCTTAGCACAAGTGCCAGTTAACAAATGGCAGTGAGGGGATAATTTGAAAATATAATGAAGAACCAAAACATCCATTCATCCACATAAGGAAATCCCTCTGGGTTCCAGATATAGATTGCTTTTTTTTTTTTTTCATTTTCCATTTATAGATTTTTTGGTAAAAAAACTGATTTGTACCTTTTGTGGAATGGATAGCCTTTTGTCAGGGGATAAATATCTTAGTTAGGTATATTTTTTGTATGAGAAGAAAATGATTTGTTTCTTAGAAACTGTCAGCGCATGGAAAATGCAACTACACGAATAACTGCTCAAAAAAAGTGTTGGTAGCAGCACACAGCCTTAGTCCAATGACTGCAGTCGGAGCAAACAAGTAGCTATCCTGAGAGCAGAAGTTATCAAAGGTATTAGCTTCGAGTGAGCCAGTGAAACAAAATTCTCTCTGAACTCATGGTGCAAATTTTCAAAACAAGCATAAATGTCTTGTTATGTTGCTCAGGTTATATACTTAAGAGGATCTGATAATCACCAGAAGGGAAAATGTGAGCTGGTTATTCCTGGATTTCTCTGGGAATGCTTAGGTAGTTGTGATGTCTCTCCCCTGCTTAAAAATAATAGTATATTTGTATTTTTGCACAAATATGCACAATTGTCTCAGCAAAGGCCACAATTTCTGTTTTGTTAAAAGATACCAGGTACAGATCACCTTCCTCAAAAGAAACGGGAAAGCTTCCTAGCGTGAATTTTCCCTCATCCGCCTCAAATAACAGTACAGCCCCAGCTGGGCAGACGTAAAGCACTGGGAGTGTCTGCTTACCTAATGGAACCCTTCTAGATGGGGTCTAGATGGGGCACACTGGCCTTGCCAGGCATTGGTGTAAAAGCAGTGGAGTTGGAATGTGGAGGGGCTGAGTCTCTGCACCCCAGTGAGAGCTATCCCACTTTAACAGCCAATCACGGGGCAAACACCACGGGTCACCCAGGCTTCTCTTCTTCAAGGCTGGCGATGGTTATTGTCTTACTGACGCTGGTGAAAATCTGCAGAAAATCCACTGATTTCCATGGAGTATTCTGGCTTTTGTTAGAGAGTGGATTTATTCTGCATTCCTAACTCTATATTACTTTGAGTCATGGCACAGATTATCCTAAATCATCATCAAGTGGGCGGTCTAATGATTGAGCCGTTGAGCCAGACTGGTTGTAATATAGTCTCTGACCTTTTAATTTTTGGTATACGCTTTCAGATCTCTCGTAGAGCCACCCAGTACTTATTTCAAAAAGCTATTAGAAAAAAAAAAAAAAAGTTTGATTATGAAATTGCTGCTGTTTCTGCTGCAGGGAAGTGATAACTTGTTTATTTTAGTATTTGGTATGTAGGGGGAAGGGACAGAAGTAGAAATTGGCTATGAAATACAATTTTATGCCTGCACAAGAGTAAATTGTATTAAAGTTATATCCTTCTTTCACCACTGCAGTTGTTGTACATGAGGAGAGTCTATATGCTGCTACTGCTGTCTGGAACAGTGTTTGCAATATACTATACTAATAGCTATTTCATAGTTTATTATTGGGCTATCATTTATAAGTGTATAACAATCATTTATAAAGGGAGAAAAATGATTAAAATGTCATTTTAAACAAATTCCTACTAATATGAAGCTTTTCAAGTATGATTTGTCTAAATGTATAACACTAGGGAAAATGGTCCTTTCCAAAGGTGTACTGGATTCACAATGCACTTTTAGACTGTGTTTAGATACGTAATAAAAAGCAGAAGTTGGCAATTACTACAGTAGAACTTTCTGAAATTTCTGTAACAATTGTTTTGCAATAAAAGAGAGATGTAGTTCAAAACATCTGTTCTTACCGGAGCATTTATTTATGGTCTTCTGCTTTCAAAGCAATAAAGCAACAATGCAATGACAGCTGCTTTTCCCTAAAACCTCTCGCTGCTCTAGTTCTAACTTTACAGCTTTAAAGAAAACCAAAGGGTTTACACTATTATACACAGATGTTTTGAATGTTGTAAGTTATTTCCACCTCTGAAATCAGGTGTCATTCAGGTGTCCCTTATTCTGGCCAATATCAAACCCCAGTTTGAAACAAGACAGACATACTTCTCGGTGTGTTTATTTAAAAGGAGGGAATAGTTTCTTTTATTTGTAGCTAATATTTCAGCGAGGGGGAAAACACAAGCATTCATTGCAGATGCTCTCTAAATTGCTTCCACGTAGACTGGAAGAAGCATGCTCCTTTGTATGGCAGTTTCCCCAGATGGGTGGCATTGCTGGCTCTCATAGCTAAAGAAGGTTAATTAAAAACAAAGGACACCAAGTAATCCACTAGAACTTATGATCTCCTCTGAACTGGTATCTCACCATCCTCAAGAAAGAAGCCATTATTTCTCCTTTTATGCATCTACAACCGGCTCTAATACTTCCTCACAACAATGCTGAAAAAAGGCACTGACACAAAATAGGGGGAGGTCAGGATCTGCTGCCTCCACGAATCAGCCTTCGCTGAGATAATAACATCTTTTAGCTAAATGCAAAAGAAACACAGGCAACAAATATCCAATTGAGTAAGAAAGGTATCAGGTACTCAAAACAGTTCTACACAGATCAGTCACACTTCAGAGAGGAATGGTTCAGAGAGGTGTTCTCTGTTTCAGATTTCTGAGAAGGAAATGCTAAATTCCTTAATCACATTTTATCTAATCCTTTCTCAGGGACTGCCATTCAGTAAAGACTATGGGAGCTCTGAAGCTCCAAAAAGAAAGAAAGAAAAAAAAAAATCTGTGCCAGACAGTTGTCATTATGTTCCTTTCTAGGTAACACTACATTTCTGGTCTCCCTGGGATTTTTCACAGTAACTAACTTCACCTTAATCCACCAAATTAGTAAATGCTGGAAAAAAGCAACATCACCAGCCTTGATTTTCATCCCCATGAGCTGCAGTCTTGTAGCCTTTATTGCAGTGGTCTAGTGTCTTTTAATCTCATTAATTAATCATGGCAAAGAACTCCATTTAACATTGACCATGTCAGGCAACCCTGATTTATTATCCTCATGACTGAATACAGCAAGAAGTTAAAGTTACAGCAATCCTCACTGTCTTTGAATTTCACCCTGTTTATATTTCTGAAACAACAAAAACTTAAAAAAAAAAAACCCAGAATTTGATTATTTTAAAATTTTCAAATAACTGATTGCAGGCATAAATATTGTATACTTGGATATACTTTTGGGAGGTAACACTGACAAGCATTATCCAAGAGAAGGCTACTGCAGTGTGCTGGTGTGAAACAACAATAGTAACCCATGAACAGTTAAAGACATCCCACTGCAGATGATACAGGCTACTCTTGTAGAAAACTATGGGTGGAAAAAGCACAGCTGTGACAGGAACTGCCTCTGTTAGTCTGGATTTCAAAACAATGAAAGCTGTACAGATTGGTTGGAGAGACCTCCTAGCACCTTCAAAAACTTAAATTTTTTGCTACACCTTTCCTTGCTTAAACATGTAGCCAAATGTTAAACAGTCACATGCACCCCACTGAATCAGCTTGTGGAGGTGATAGGAGTAACCTCACAGAATATTCCAGCATTTTTTGTTCACAGGGTGCAAAACAATTTTCTTAACAAGCTTGGAAAAATAATGTGTCAAGGCTCTAAGGACATTACTGAAAATGTTTACACAAAATCTTTTTTTTTTTCTTTTATTTGAAAGATGTCAAAAAAGTCAACTACTACTACTATTCACTAATGAAAAACTTGAAACTAAAATTGCGTCTTTAGCAAAAAATCGATCTTCTGGAAGTATCAGTAAAAAATAGTAAGGCTAATTGAAGAATCACTTTCTTCAAAAACTCCTTAGAAATATTAGTCACAAACCTGAATTCCGACCCCCAGCTGCTGAACTACAGCAACTGAACTGTAATTCAGAGGGGGAGAAAGGAAGCAGGCAAGGGGTGTTCACATGGGGAATGGGGAAAGTTAGTCCACTGAAAGGAAAATATGAACAAGGAACTCTAAAATTCACATCACTTGCACTATATGGCTAGAATCCACTTTATTCCAGAGTTGTTGCTTGAGGAACTATACTCTAGCTCTGCCATTAGTAATAGGGTTAGTTTATGAGGAACCCATTTCTACCATGCTATCTATTTTGCTAATACTGTAGTATGTTCCTTGGAGAATGATAACTTAGAAAAGCAACTTACAGCAACAATAGTTAATCTATGCCTACTATGGAATAAATAGTCCCCATCTCAGTGGAGCTGTTGAGTGCTCTTTGATGGATATCTAAAATGACATTCTGTCTCTTTTCTCCAGTCTTATCTGAGGGATGGTGGATAGCTGTCCTGTTGCAAGAACAGGCCAAAGATTCAGGAAATGGGGCCCAGTCCCTAGATCTCCAGAAGAAAGAAAAAAAAAAAAAAAAGTCAAGCAGTTTAGGATTACAAATCCCATAGTAAAATGATACATCAAGTGCAGATCCTCATATACTTAAGCAACATACACGAGAGATTTTAGCGGCATGTCGGAGTATTCATCTCAAGTAATCACTGGAGCACAAAGCTGATCCCTGATACTCCCCTCTGGAAGACAAGGGCATGAAGCTGCTGTCTTTAAAGACATAATTTCTTCCCCTTGTCTCCAAGAAATTGTACGCATTCATGTCTTGCAGATAAGGCAAAGGAGATAAGCAGCTAATTTATGGATCCCAATAATGCTTAATGTGAGGCAGGCACTAAAGGTTCAGTTTTACTGAAAACTTAGTTCTGGATGCACCAGGAAGTTAGGCATGAATTTTTTAAGTTCTGAAGAAGTTGCATAAAATAATTATACATTCAAAACATATTAATCAAAAAAAGGAAGACTACTAACATGACTTGCTGTTCTGTTGAAATATGAAGTTCTCTTTTAAATAAGCGTTTTCGAAAATGTGTACTACAAAACAATACACTACCCATTATTTGTTAAAATGGTTCTGATAATGCTTTCATGTGTAAGAAAGGACCAAGAACTTTATTTTGCCTCTACTAAAAGGGAGACAATAAAGAACTGCTCCTTTCTGTTTGAGTAGAATTAACCCTACAATCAAAGTACTACATTTTAACATGCTTTAATAGAAGTTACAACCTAAGATAATTGAGGAAAACCACTTGTTCTTTGCACTGGATGCTGAGATAGGCACAGAAGCTACCAACGCACTTGACCCAGGCAATGGTCTTATGTAGTGCCATGTAAGTTCTGGTTCCCAGACCCCTATGGCTATGGGCCTCCCTTTCTTTAAAGAGACATTTGGAGTTGGTCACTGTGCCTCATAATGTGACATGAAGGGCAGAGTTGGCCGACTTGCCAGGCTAGTACAAAGCAGTCGGAACCTCACCACCTCTCTGGCATCCCAGTTACATTTTTGGCAACGTGGCACATTAAGTCCTTGAATTCAGGTAAGTCCCTGATTTGAAAGGAGCATGTGTCAGTTAGCTCTGCCTGTACCTGAAGTTATTTATGCTGAAAGCCAGCGGCATTCCAAAGCTGAATGGAGGGATACTGGAAAACACGGGTCCTGCGTGGTGAGGAGAACACAGCCTTTCAAACCCTTTTCCTCCCTGCCACCTGTCCTCCCCCCAGGCCGCCCGTGGGGCTGAGTGCCCTGCCTCCCGCCCGCGCTGCCCCACGCACAGGGCACTCCGGGCCGCTGGCTCTCCCTTGGGCACCCTTCCCACCGCTTTTAGGACGAAATGATGCCATTTTTGGCAGAGCTGCCGCTGGATGTCACTGTTTCGTCTCCACGAGACTGCCACACTGACACATTTCTCTGGCTCGAAATAAGGGAATTGGGGTCCTTAAGGACAAAAAAAAAAAAAAAAAAAAAAAAGAGATAAAAAAAAAGAAAAAGATTGAGCTTCCCAGACTGCCCTAGGACAGCTGTTTGAAGCACCCCTTATTGAAAAACAAAAGAAGTGATAGGGAAGCACCAGGGACAAGCAAGTCAGCGCTGGTCACCCCGAAGTGACAGCACAACCCCTAAGATTGCTGACTGAACCATAGCAAACCTTGGTTGAGATACACTAGCAATTTAGGATTATGAACACCAGCAGGCTGAAGTGGGAGGTCCTCTGAAGTAAATTCTTGGGGGTCCAGATGGACTTCAGATCTTGGGATTCGAGAGAGACTGTAGACTCTCAGGGGGATACACCTACTGCTATGTAAAGCAAGAGGCTTCAGAGGGAAAAGGGGAGCACCTGATCTATTTGTATTATCCATCCTCATCACAATTTTTTTCACTCCAGGATGAAAAGTATTTCATAAATAGCATGCCTGCTTGTGTGGAAATCATCTTCAATTTGAAAAGTAATTATATATGGGAATGGCAACATCATTCCTTATATGACGTCTTATTTCTTAACATCAGGAAATCTTGGTTCTGTTTTAATTGTTCAGAATTTTGCTAAACATTGCAGTCTTTAAGGCTTCTGGGCCTTAAATCTGGGCTGATTCCTGGTTAGAGGTAAATGTAATTGGGGAAACAAATGAAAGTTTTGTCCATGCTAAAATAGTAATAATACTACTGGTATATGAATTTTGCATGCATACACTAAAATCAATGAGCAGCAATTTTTTTTTTTTTTTTTTGGAAGCTAAAACCTGTGGAGATTTCTTAGAATCATAGAATATCTCAGGTTGGAAGGGACCCATAAGGATCATCGAATCCACTCCCTACTCATAGTACACATGGAGAACTTATGAGGACCTATTTACACTTGCAGCACTGGGGTATGGTAGGTTATTTTTGGAGTAGCCATCAAAAGCAGAAACAGGAGGATTCTCACTCCAGTCCTTTATTAAATTATCTCCAGTAACAGAAATCTGCATAGCAGATGCAGAGTTTTCCACTTTGCTGGTGAATCTCCCTGCTAGAAGGCTGCAGTTGAGCATTCAAAGTTTGGAAATGTTAGACTAAAAGTAGGTCCTGCAACCTTGATTTGCTGCTCCGAAGTGTGAAATGTAAAAATCTCACACAATCGTACACCACTCGAGTCACAAAATCTTCCCCAGAAAAAGTCTGTCCTGTCTTTAAACTGGGCCTGGGGACAGAAACCCTGAAAACTGAAGGATGGTCTGTATGAAAAGTTTTTTTCCATCAAGTGACCTTTTGGACATCTGTTGAGACAGGAAGCCTTAAAAATTGTTGTACTTCACTGGGCAACTGGCGTCTTAGCTTGCTCTGTGGCACACCGCGGCACACTGTCCTTGGGGGTTGTTAATCTGAAAACAACATCCTTGAAGAACAACAGGGTGATATGATAATATTGTGTCCTTCTCATTCTCAGAATTTTTGGCACCGATTTCTTGTGTGCCATAAGGCTGAGCACTCAGGATGGATGGAAGTCAGTGGGAGCTGCTCTCTGAGCACGTGCACTGCTGTATAGTGCCAAAATTCCTGATAAAGCAGGTCCCTAAACAGGACCTAAATCTCTCGACAGGGCATTTCTCTGCCTGTCCTTCTGCTCCCATATTCAAGAAGTGGGAAAAAGGTCTGTTTATACTATAGTCATCTTTCAGGACCAAGAACTCTTCTTCTTACAATAGTCATCCAGGACATGGAAAAACTGGGTACAATCTATCTCTAAGTCAAATTTGCCTGAGATGAATCCCTTTCTCCCACCTCCCCAGATAGCAGCTAATCACATTTCCATCTGTGAGTATTCTTGGACAAACCACTCTCAATCAGGAGACTGTTTGAAGCTGTTCATTGAGCCAGAGGACTCCAAAGCCCAGCGCAAAGCTAAGTTAAGGCATTCCCCTGGTGCAATTTCAAGAGTTTGAGACAAAGTGGAGATTATAAAATGTGGGAAATCTTTCAAAGTTCAGAGTGCTTTTTATGTGCTGTATAATAGAAGGAGACACCAATGACATAACCAGCTGTTTCTCCTGCTCCCTGTTTTATTACGCATGTTCTGAGTTGGCCTATTTTAAGCCTCCTGGGATTGGAAAGCAAAAAAAAAGGCAGAGGGAGAAAAAATGGTTTAATGATTCCTTAACGGACTTCATGTATCAGCCAAGATCCTGTCTGTTTAGGAAAACCAGGCATAGAAGGTACTGGGTACATGACCCCAAAGAGACTTTGGGAAAACACAGGCAGTTAGGACTTTAGGCACCTTCTGCATTAGGCAACAACTAGGCAGATATATCAATCTAAATTGTGTGCATAGGTGTTTCAAACTGCCATGATATTACATTGCTTTGAAGATCCAGGGCTAAATCACACTCTCCTTCAGTACCATGTCTACCAACAAAGGCATTGCACAGGAGAAAGGACTGAAAATGGTGAAGGCTAGTATTAAAGCTCCCAGGCTTGTTTCTTTCAGGGCAGCCTAGGAACACACGTAAATGCATCCACTTCTGCACCCAGGAAAAAAAGGGGACTATCCAGGATTATGAAGAAATCTTGGTAATCCCTGACTGCCAGTCTATCTTTTTGAAACCTCTATAGTTAAGTCTAAATCCAGCTCACTCCATTTTACAGCAGGGAGTTGGATAGGTTGAAATACATCAGTTCCTCTGCTTAGCACTTTGACGTTTCCTCAAATATAAATTGGACAAAGCAGGGAACCAACCATCAAAGCTCTTCTACTCAATACTCTACACCCCATGTCTTTCTCCTTTTAAAACCAAAATATTAAAAAATAGTACTAAATGTACATTCAGAAGCATTAAGCAAGCAACACATGTTATGCTACTGCGAACCATTTTGTGTTCCCATAGCAGTGAGCAGAACAGCCACAGACTAATAGAAATGGGAGCAGAACATGCATGTCTGGGCCAGGAGTCATTTAGCACTGTGGGTATACAAATAAATCTCAGACTCATAGAATCATAGAATGGTTAGAGTTGGAAGGGACCTTAAAGATCATCTAGTTCCAACCCTCCTGCCATGGGCAGGGACACCTCCCACTAGAGCAGGTTGCCCAAAGCTCCATCCAGCCTGGCCTTGAACACCTCCAGGGATGGGGCAGCCACAACTTCTCTTGGTAGCCTGTTCCAGTTGCCTCCCTACCCCCATAGTGTAAAATTTCTTCCTAATATCTGATCTAAATCTACCCTCTTCCAATTTGAAGCCATTATACCTCATCCTATCACCACATGCCCTTGTAAAAAGTCCCTCTCCAGCTCTCTTGTAGGCACCCTTCAGATATTGCAAAGCTGCTGTAAGGTCTCCCCAGAGTTTTCTCTTCTCCAGCCTGAAAGCAGGTCTCCTTTGAGTCTTCTCTTCTCCAAGCTGAAATCTTGCTGAAACCAGCCACCTGCCAGGAGCACAGAGACTAAAATCAATATTTTAGTACCTAAATAAAACTTTCAGGAATAAACTCATTGCACACAATTGCCTTCACGTAGCAAAAGAAACATCAGCATTTGTGCTTTCTGAACAGAGTACCAAAAATGCAAACAGAAGGAGAAACAGATACTCTGAAGATGAAAGTCTCACCTTGGATAAGTTCAAATTGGTCAACTGTCTGCACCACTGAAGCAACCGAGTTACTCAAACTGGGCACTTAAATAGCAAAACCTCGCACACATGAAATCAAGCTGACCAGTAGCGCACTGTGTGATCAGTGATAATGGTTCTCTGTTCCAAATAAAGGAGCATCTAAACTCAGATGAGTAAGAGATGCCTCAAACTTTTCTTAACAGGATGTGTCAAACTTACTTTTCTTAAGACTTTCTACCAAAAGCTCATTTCAGCCCACTTCTCGTATATGCTGGTGCTTCATAAACCATGTGGGCTGCAATGATTCATCAGAATCTACATAGTAGCTCCATGCAAGGTTGTATCTCCTTTCAGTAAGTCAGGCCAACTTAAGAGCCCTGAGCTTCTGTGTAAAAGCTATTGTTAGAGTATCAAGGCAAAACATTGCCCCAGCTGCCAGCACTACAGTCACAGTAACTGGGGCTGAAAGAAAAGGATTTATAATTATCTTTTATTCCCGTTTTAGCAGCACACAGATATAATAGCAGGCATATATATTTCTATTACTGCCATTATTATTGAAAGCCACAGTTCCAAATCTAACATCAGTCCCCTAAAGCCTACCTGTGCCCACAAATCACAGTGATTCATAGCTGATGATTAGTCAGAGCTGTAATCAATGAGAAGTTAAGGGTAAAAGTCCCTTTTACTCCCCCTTTCAGTCAGCATTTTCAAGCGATCTCAAGCCAGATCTTGGAAATAAAAGAATATTGACACCTGCCAGCCCACTGCTGCCACACATACGCAGGTGGTGCCGTAAGACAGACATGGGGCCAATGCGGATGTGCAGGGTGAACTCTGCTAGCCAGCTGCCACCTCTTCTCCAGGCAGCTTCAGGTGAGACAGGAGATGGCGCGGGGGGGTGGAGGGGGCCTGATTAGGCAGCCTTTTGGTGAATTTGCAGCTGTGGCTAAGCACCACGCAACGCTACAGTAATTTCAGGCCAGCATAGCAATGCTTAGATGCGAGAGCCCTAACTATTCCCTTAAGACACATCCCAGCCACGCAGCTCCCTGCAAGGGCAGGTTAGGTCACCCCACAGCCACGGCTCACCGGCTCTGTGGGGAGCTGTGCCAGGCACACAGAGACACCACGGTGCCCTGGGGTTCGAGAACACTTTGTTACGGCAGCCCGGGACAGCTGGCCTCCACCACCCAGGTACGTGGAGCCCCCAGCACATCTTACCTCCTTGTTATGGGAGTCTGGGGTAGTTTGTTTCCCCTCCCAAATCTGCACATACCCCTGCACAGACACCAGCGTGACAGCCAGCTGCAGGTCTCAGAATTTGGACAGACAGTACCCAAATTACATCAGTGAGTTTTCTAATGAGTGAAACAGGACAGTGCAACACGTGTGGTATGTTAAGTGGTCCAAGATTTATTATCCACCTCTGTGGCGCTTTCCCTTGAGCTTCGGTCCCAAGCAGGGTTTCACTGCACTGGGTCCCCATAAGATTAGCAGCGGTGTCCCAGGGCTCCCACTGTGGTGATTCTACGGTTTCCATAAATCCAAAGCTTTCACTTGCTGTGTTTTGACCCTGAGGGATCCACAATTGCTTTTCACTCGTAGCAGCTTTGATTAAGCGAGGTGGGGGGCTTCAACAGGCGAGGCTCTGAGGATTTCACGGCTCAGTGTGGTCACTGCTGTCCTAAACCAGGGCATAACATAAACTACCATTTCCTTTCAGTGGGGAGGTGCCTCCATGAAAAAACAGCTGCTTCCAAACTGAAGGCCCAGAGGCATAAATGTGGAGACCTGTAAGGGAAGAGCTAAGCATTTGCTAAGGAGGGTGCTTTAATAAGCCATAGCTTGCAGGTACACCCTGAGATTAGAGCATTTAGCTGCAATTAGAGTCCCATTGCTTCAGTTACCTGTCTTTGGGTCACTGGTGATCTTTGCAGCTCATTTCCCACCATGCTGTTGATTAAAATGTACTCATTTGCTCCAGAGCCTCTAACATGAACCACTACCCAGGGCCCACCAAGGGCCTCAGTCAGCAGATTGCTGATTGTCTTTCTTGGCACAGGTTTACTTCGATTTTGATGCACAGAAGGAGCACACTTGCGTTGAGTGCTTCATAGGCCACTAACAATGTTGTAACTGCTGTCATCTGCACCATTATTGGGTGAGGGTATAGTAATGTGAGTTTTTTGAGATTTGTACCTTTTCCTGTACAGATGGTGGTTGATGAACACCAGCTGAAAGGGTCATATCATGCTCAGATCTCACCATTCTTCCCTGCAACTTTCCACTTTCATGTTAGAAGAACATTCTGCAGTGCACTCAACCCAGACCTTCTCCCTCTCCCCTAAAAGCATTGATGTGTTCATGCATTTCTGTGGGCTTCTAACCTGTATTTGTACACAACCCCCACCATTCCCCCCTCCAAAAAAAAAAAACAAACCCAACACCCCACACAAGTTAAGCATCATGATAAAATTGATCCTTTCCAGCTTGAAAACTTTCACTTACTGGAAAATGGGCAAATAACTAAAAGTCAGGAAGAGTAATGTCCTACAAGTAAATAAAACCTTCTCAAGTAAACTTTGCATGATTATAACTTTTGAGGTCACTTTTGGCCAATATTTTTTATTAATACAGTAATTTATGAAGTTAGCAAGCAGTATATGGACTAGTATTAGTCTCTCAGAATCACTCTCTGCTTGAACAATCTGTCAAATATTTGTAAAATGCTTTCTTAGTTTTTGACTTTGCGAACAGCTCATTCTGTTCGACCAGATAATAAAAGAACAGGACATTTTAGATTCTCTAACAAACAGAACTATATCCAAATCCTTTTTTGGGAAATTAATTCTTGTGTGCATGAATTTGAAGCATGTTTTGTAAAAGAGCCTCCAACTAGCAGGTGAAACTGCTGCTTCAATTAAGGCTTCAAGGAAAAGCCACTTATATGTTTTGTAAGAAAACTTCCCTGGCAGGGAAAAAGCCGGTGTTCTCCCTGCTCAGGTCTAGAAAATCAGAAGTTAATATTTCTACTTCTATTTAATTAGACTGTGACTCAGGATCAGATATTTGAAGGTGTTTAGCACCTAATTCTTCATGGGTAGTTTAACATGAATATACTCCAAGAGCTGAGCTTTTCTCCTTTAGCCAAATAGTCTTTTTGTAATTGAATTATTAAGGTTATTCAAAAGGTTCACAGATTCAGTCACAGTACGTTACTTAAACTGTAAATAACTGTATTTATTGACATTCTTCAGCTATCTGTCTAGCTCACTATGGGATAAGCACAATAAGCCTGTTTTAATACGAGTAGTTCAACAGTTCCTACACAGCTTTAAGTCTTTGAAAACTATAAGCAGTAAAATGAACAGTACACTTTCTTTCATTGTGTTTTGATGGTAGAGGGAACACTACTTACAAAGCTTAGTTTCTTTGTATCCTACATTAAAAAGCATCATTAAAGTTGCAAAGCCCTAAGAAGTTAACAATCGAAAGGTCATTTTTTCATTCCCTTACTGCAAAAAAAAATATTTTCATATTCAATTACTATCCCCCCCAACTACACATAGGATTGGTTTAAATTAATAAGCAGCTATGCTCTTTTCCCATCAATTCCTGCACATCTTTCTCAGCCTGCTCTTGAAGATCAACTTGTAATTTCACTATGATTTTTCCTGTGATAGTTGTTGTTAAATTATCAAGTGTTTTTGCATATTTATGAATTAATTTATTTCTACAACAACTTTGATATGACTAAGTGTTGATAATCTCAGTTTACAAAAGGATCTGTCATTGTGGAAACCCAACTGGAAAAAATTGTCATCCAAAATTCTAGCATGTTTTATACTGCACTTTATCCATCTTAGGTATTCTTGGTGGCTTTTTCTACAGCTGTAAACACACATTGCCTTTGCAAGTGGCCTCATGCCAGGTATCTGCAAAAAGAGGGAGATTTGGTAACTGTGAAAAGTTTAATATAAACGACTTAAACAAAACCATCAGAGCCTTGTGGTAGAAATATGGGCAGAACCCAACCCTTCAGAGAAAGACTTCTCCATCAGATTTTATTTGCTTTTCCTGTCTTATTCATGACCACTGACTGGAAGCTTTCCCCAGGGAGGTATTTTGTGACAGAAAATGTCTTTTTAGAAAAATCAAATATTCTTTAGGATGTAGAAAAACTGCAGAAGCAAAACCAGCCCTTCTTCAACAGCCCACCCGAAATCAGACAATTTTCCTCTCTGTCTGAGCACGCTGACATCCATCTGCTCAGCTGCTACAGCTGAGCTTCCCCCCCAGCCTCCTCCACCTCCTCCTGAGCCAGGCAGGGGAAGGGAAGCGTCACAATCCCCCGCCTAATGGCACCAGGGCTGGAAAGGCCTTGTCATCATCAGTTTGTGCCTGCAGGAAAAGTGTCAAAATTAAACTCAGGCATCCACAAAGCCAAAATTACATCTCTGTTCCCTGATAACTAAATTATCTTTAAAAAAAAAAAAAAAAAAAAAGAAAGAAATAAAAATATCTAATACCCCTACAAGAATAAAATTTTCTAAAAAACCACACCACAATCCACAATCCAGATGCATTTTTCCCCACATAGGGGTTGGTAGATACTAATCAGCTGTATTCAGACTTCAGAAAGAAATGAAATCTGACTCCTGCAGACAAAAGTTTCCTTTGCTGCGCACCTCTTATTCATCCCCAAGGCAATCCCATCCTGTGCACAGACTGAGGCAAAATCCTGTGGATAATATGGTATATAATCGTGTAATTAAAGACTGCTGAACACACAAACCTCAGGTGTCTAACTGAGGCTATATGGGCACCTCCAAGTGTAGCCTTTCTCAACTTGTGAATGTGCAACTCCGAAAGATTAACTTGGAGCATCTAGGTTATTTGCATTTTTCCCAAAGGAAGAAAACAACCCACCCAGTCACCCCCACCAGGTGTTCCTTATGTGTAATTATACTGGATGCAGCATTGCAGCTTTGTGCTTGAGTTAATGGAGTGACTGGTAGCAACCGGCGTCACCCCCAGGGTCAGCAGCCTGGAGTGGGTGGCAGACATTCTCCTTTCACAACCAGCCACAGGCAGGCTACCAGCTCTACTACCACCACCAGTTCCCCCATGGCTGCCCCTGTCCATCTCCCTCCTCCTCTGCACACCGATCATCCCTGTCCCCACGTCCTGTCCTGCCTCTCAGACACCCAAGAAGTCCGGGCAGCCGAAAGATGGTTCTCTGACCAACAGTTCTGTTGCTGGCTCTCAAGCGCTTTACTTTGATTGCTAGGAAGTGAAGGTTCTCCACATTGCCAAAAATATGAAGGGGAATATACCTAAAAGATCTCTTTCTTACTTTTAACTTCACATCAGTTATACTTCACTTCTCTTGAGCAGTAGTAGTCCCGGCTTTACCCTCAGAAAAAAAGAGACCAGAATTTAGCAAGTGTTTTAATTTGCATGATGCACACTCGGAAACGAGATCGACAACTCAAAGTCTAGTTTTTGAACAACTGAAATTAATTTTAAAGACTTTCAGTAGCTTCTGAGTGCCCCTCACTCCTGCCCTGTTGTGAAAGACCCACATAAAAGCCAACACACCACCCTGAGGAAAAAGGGAAATCAATCTAGATGCTACACCAGACACAGAAATGTTAACAAAGAAGTGCAGCTGCTGCTGCAACTGAAAGAATCTTGTCTTTTATCTGCAGCAATATGGAAAACTATGTCAGAAGAAAAATATATCTGACTTTCAAGTTGATTGTGACCTCTTTAATTTACAACCTGGTTTTAAAATTATAGCCCATACTGAAAGCATCTGATCTTATCCATCAGCAGAACTGGGGGCTGCATTCTCCTCAGGTTACTGCTGTACAAAATGATAAACTTCAGTAGAAGCACCAGAGCGGGTAGAGTTTAACTCCAGACCTTCCAACCAAGCCGTAACCCAGCAAAGTCCAAAATCCAAACAGCCGCACTGAGCAACAACCCGCTGGACTAGGCCACCTCTGTCTCACTGGCAGTGCAGACTCTCAGCATCCATCAGAGGTTTGTTGGATCATATCCACTGGAACATAGGCTGTAGCTATGACTGCACAGACATGGCTGCCATCCTCTCCTCTAGATAATGCGTTTGTTTTCAGTTTCACACCCCTGCCTGTTCTCTATTTATCCCGTCAATCATGATGCCAGCCTCTCTCATATGCTGCTTTTTGTTCCTGGGGAAGGACTCCTAAGGGGGTTCTCCTTACTCTACCAGAAGTCCTTTAAAGTTAAGGGTTCTCCTTACTCTACCAGAAGTCCTTTAAAGTTCTGTGCAAGGCTCAATGCCTACAGAACACTCATCTGGCCAGATTGTTAATGGGCTGGTATGGTGCTGTCAAGTTGCTTCCTTCTACTTGTCTCTTTGTTTCCTGTGCTCCCTTATAATATAGGCTTGTAAAGTCCATGTCTGTTTTTTCATCTGGTACAGGCACAGCAGCCAGCACATTGAGGTCCCCCTCCCTACCTCGGGCTGCTCACCCCTCTACTAACACAAGCACAGAGTAACCACAGCAGCACTGCATCCGTGAGCATCAGGAGTCTGGGATGCAGCTGCATCTCTCCCTGACAGGACTGCACAAGAAGCGCAAGCCCATGCAGCATTTCCTGTTCACAGTTGAGGTGAATCTCCTGGTATCCTGGGGTTTGTCTTTGTGTGGCATTTCAAATAGACAGGGATTGCTCTTCTCCCTGTTTGCCAGGTCTCAGAGAAGTTTCATACAAACTGGCCAGTTTAAGTGGTACTGGAGAAACCTGGGAGTTTAAAAACACAGCTTTGGCAGCAACACAAAAAAAAAGCCAAACCAAATGTATCAAAGTTAGGCATAAATCCACTAAGGATCCTGTTGTTTTTCAAGCATCCTTTGTCATTGGCTCTGCTTACTGAGTATACCTCATTCATAAAAGAGCCTTCTCTGTTGTAGGGTATGACTATTACTGAGGTTTTAACGACTTTTCTTTGTTCTTGAAAAGAAATACAAAATTACTTTCATTTTCAGGGACAATCATCCTTTCATCTGCAACTGCAAATGATTGTAAAGTTATTGGACTGTACTACATATCAGGAGTAAGAAGGGAAATGGCCAAAGTTAAGTCTCCTGCCTTCTATTCACAGTTTCTGTGAGGCTGCCATAAAAATGTCCTCGAAAAATGTCCTTTACAGTGACACTAGGTAGAACATACCTTCTACCTTGTGTCACTGTAAAGGGATGATTTGAATCCAGTAGCCAGGCTTGTAAACTATTACTACTTTAATATCTGGCTTGGCCAAACTAATTCTGAAAAATTCTAAATCTTCTCCTGAGTGATCTATAGACAAAAGAGCTTTTCTTAAAAAAAAATAGTTCTGGGTGATTGGAGCATAATTTTATTTTTATACATGGCTTTGCTAAACAAGATTATAACCACCAGTTGTCAAACACCTTTAGTTCAAAGTTCACACAATTCAGCAGTGCTTGTAAAAGTTCATAAGCTGACTAACTCAAGGCCAGGGATTTCAAAACCATGCATCTAAATTCACATTCAGACATTTGAGTGAGTTCCCTGATTTCCAACAGCCGCTGCATCGCCACCACTAGCAGTTTCTACCATTCTTTCGCAGTCTCTTCTCAGGATGAAGAACTCATCACAAGAAAATTCTGCCTTGCCAGACTTGTTAAGTCTGGTTTCACATACATCTCACAGAATATACGTTATATATTCAACAAATCTGGCAGAGATGAAAAGTGTCCCTATACTTATATCCAGGAGCTTAAGAAAAAAAAAAAAAAAAGATAAATGTATTCAGATGAAAACATTTATGTCAGAAAATCTGCCAAGAAAATGTTACTTAATAAGGGTAACAGAGTACAGTTTGAACTTTGAGGCCATCAGTGATAGCAAGAGAAGCCTATTTAGATGTTTTATCAAAAAATTCTATGCTAATTTAACTTTTAAATACAAAGACAAGCTCTGATGTTGTAGTAGTACTCATCTTTCATTGTAAATATACATAGCAGTTTGAAAATCAATAAATATGAGTCCAGAAATTCAACACAGAAGTTCAGAAAAACAGCCTTTGCTCTGATACATATTCTGCTACGTTCATCACTGAGTACACAGGTATTCCTAAAATACTCATGTATTCTCAAATCACAGACTACATTCCCAACATGAGTCATACCTTCTGCATATGAAAAAGCTGCCCAAAAGTAGGCCTACCTCCAACTCAACTCCTTTTAAACAAGCAAAAATCAAAGTACTCTTTCTTGGCATCCAGGTCTGCCAGGGATTGAATGTCCTCAGCATCTAGTGACTTCCCTGTCCCACCAGAAAGCTTCCATAGCCATTCCCACCTATAGCCATGGGTTTGTTAAACTGGTCCACAGCACACCATTGTAATACATCCAGTGACGTCAATGGGATCTGTTTGCCTTCCCACTCCAGACTAGAAAGATGCTTTATTTAATTTATTTACCCTTTTTTCAATTAGGTCCTATCAATTGCATTCAACTAAATGAAAGATCTTGTTCTGGGGAAAGGAAGAAATCACATTTCATCAAACTGCCAAACTTAAAGCCAGCCTTGAAGGTTTCTGAACTGGATCCCAAACCAGATATGCATTTTCTAAGTTAGTAGCTAACTCCACAAAATTGAGGTATTCTTACAGAATTTTGAGCTTAACAGGTTCAAATAACACAAGAAAAACCTTTACTCTTAAATCTTACAAAACCTGCCCAGAAGCTTGGACAGTGTGTTAGAATCCAGGTCCCCTCTGGAGAGTCTAACCTTTACCTTCTAACACAGACACTAAACCCAGTTCCAAATATATTTGAGGATCAGAAATGGAACACTAATTTATTTTTCTGTTCTTCTCCAACTGTAACTTGGCCATGGGTACATTTACACATCGTGCTTCCTCAGAGCGAAGTGCTGTAATGCTTTTGCACCTCCTGACGCAAGTTTGCTACTTATTCAAGAGATAGATCACAAAAGAGGTTTGTTTGTTAGTCTGTCTTCTGGAGAAAGGAGAAAAAAAAAGGAAAATACTTCAACCAGACCTGTCGGCTGTCATTAAGGCTAAAGATCTTACACTAAAGCTAGGGTCTAAGGATGACTGTAGGAAATGGATGCAAGAGCTAGAACAGTTCTGAATAAGCCATAGGAATGAAGATTAGTGAGCCAACCTGACAGGAAAATTACATCAGAAACTTTCACAAAGTCATCAACGATAGTTTCTCAAAAAACACATATGTATAGAGAGAGATGCAGCTCTTTTACACCTACATAGTGCATATGTATATATGCATATGCATATACATTTAACATCTTAATACACTTTTTATGGGTCCAATGCATAGATTCCCTGTTACAGAAATTAACTTTCTTACTGTCAGGCCTTGGTGGAATTCGTTTCTTTGGTTCCTCCAAAAAAAACCTCAAGGTGGAGGGGAAAGAGCCGTAGATTGCTACCAGTGCTTCACTTGCCCCTGCAGCAGACAAGGTTTCAAAGGATGGAAAAGCCAGGAAAAGGGGTGGAAAACATTATTATTGATGGAAGCACTGAACCCCCACCAGAAGGGAGGCAGAAGTTGAGAGAACAGAGCTATGCTGGGGGAGGAAGGACACTGCGCTCTCATCTTCAAGTGGCATCAAAGGAGACCGCACTGTGCACTCCCCCAGGATTCCCAGCATCTGAGTTGACCCTGACCACAACGCCTCTGTCTGGGGACCACTGACAACACACAGCTGCTTCCTCCCCAAGCACAGATGAAAGCCTCACTTCTGAAAAAGGAAAGAATTATGACCTTTTCATTATTTTACATCTGTGGACATGCAGATAGAAAAAGGAGGCAAGAGCAGGCATTGATCATCTACTCTTTTCTGCAACTCTCACTGCTGTCTGGTTATTTTTTATTTATGCTGTAACACATGGAAGGCAGCATCGCCCTCTCCCTCCCTCACTGATCTGGAGAGCATCAGTTGTCATCGCGATAATGATGACTTACTCCAAGTCATTGCCGACCCTGTGAGCCCTACCTCCAACAGGGCAGAGAGCAAGGCAACCCCTGAGGAGATGCTCAGCCCACCCGGCTGGAGGCCCTGCCATTGGAAAAAGTAACAGCTTGTTGTGAGCCATCCTTATCAACCCAGCTGGTGACTCCCTCTGCCTTGTACAATAACCGTGGTAGACACCAGGGCTATTCTCTTTTTGTGCCAACTTAGTAATGCCCAAGCCCCAAAGACAACTGAAAACAAGGAAAATAAGGTTGCCTGCAAATTCTAGGCTGCACGGGAAGTAGACGAAATTGCCAGAAATAGTTACAACGCTTCCCATTACTGCCCGCTAAAGCGGTACTGAAAGAAAATCATTCAGAATGAGATCTTCCACAGCACTGCATGCAGCAAGCCCAGAGCTACTGGGGACCTACGATCTTCTCCCAAGTGTGCACAAAGAAAATTGCAAACTGCTGGAAAGGACTATTCAAAACAAATTGAGAGTTCTGCTGCCCATGCAAAAGAATTCACTTGGAGAAGGAATATTTTCTTTCTAAGATCTAGGTGCCACATCACTCTAATGAATAAGACTAACTCCTCTGAATTTGAACAGCTATCAAATGGAGTAATTTGGGATTAAATTAGTTTGTGGTGTAGCCAGTGGTCAGGTCAAAGCAAAATTATTGTGACAAATGGCCTTGGCTCTCTGAAGAACATTAGATCTTTGCAGCGTTTGTGGAAATTGAGATTCTAAGGGGAAAACATTAGTCGAGTGTTGGAAAAACTCAGCCCATAGAGTTTTATATGCACAGAAGGACATGAAGGCAGAGCATAGGGGCAAAGAAATATGCCATCTCCTGGTACAGATGTGAAAGCAATCTCTTTGACGAAAAAAAAAACAAACCCACAACTCATTGCAAATGGCAGGAATACCATGGACATAGTAAAACAACCATTTCGCAAGGGTGTAACTCTGTTTTCAGAAACTACAAAGCAGCACAGAAAATAACTAAATACATAAATAAATCCCAAAAATACAGTTACACACATGTAGCTAGTATGCAAGTTGTGAAGTAAAAGAATATCATTCCTAATAATACAAAAGTAGAATTCTGTGTCAGAGTAAAAGCTGAACTTCCTGGAGAGCAGTGGCTCCAAACACAACTTTACCACAGTCATGATCTAGAGGGACACACTTCACATAATTTTAGAACAGAAATCCCAGGTTGTTTCACAAAGTGGTGTAAAAAGCTGCAAGAAAACCCAACCCTGAACTCTTCCTGCCAAGTCTGCAGCTGTGTTACACACACTGCCCTGTTCTGCAATGCATGGAAAACCAGGAAGCATTCATAAAAGCCAGGAAGTTGTGTTAGGAGCCAGGCAAGTAAGATTAATTAGCAAACACTGAAAAGAAAGGTGTGTCCTAAACCCTGCCTTTTTGTCCAGGGCTTAAATTCAACACTGCCTAGAATTAGAACCCCAAATTCATAGTCTGGAGACCAACATGTCTCATCAAAAAGCCTTATCCAGCCCACAGATTCATTAAACGTAGGAATGCATGTGTAAGGTACAAACAAACATGTGTCCCACCTCTCTTCACCAGACCTCCAGCTCTTCTCTGCCCAACACCCTGTGGTCTACGGACTCAGACAGATCACTGACCCAATCCAGAAGAATAACCCAAAAAAGACTTTTTTTCAGACAGATCAACTCCCTGATCCAAACCAGCCGCACAGGTGCTAGTGCATGTTCAGAGGAGGGAGAACAAGGCTGTTGTTTTTTCAGAATGTCCGGGGCACAGCTCAGGTTCAAGTGGCCACCAGCACAAAAAGCCCAGGCAACTTCCCAGAACACCACGCTTCTGGAGCACCTGCAACCTTGTCCCATCCGCCTCCTCCTGCTAAGCATCAGGGCATGGTAACTGTCCATAACCGTGGCCCTTAGCCTACCAAAAGTAGCTTGCCCCTGTTTAACAGAAAGGAAGCAACCTTGGATTGCTTTTGGATGGGTCCTGCATAGTTATGGCCCAGCAGCCTTGCAAAGAACGAGGAAAGAGGACTAAAGTAGCTCCCAAGGGCTGTGGATAAGATAAAATGCACAAGGCTGTGAAACAGACACATTAACTGATAAGAAGCAGGGGCCAGTGGAGTGCTAGGCGCCAATGCATGAGAAAAGCCAAAAGGCAGGGCAGCTGGAAGATAAAGGACAAAAAGCAGAGGGAGATGACTATTGATGGGATATGTGACAAGGAGAAGGGGAGTCTTGTGGCAAGAAGGAGAACGAGGAAGACAGATGTGTCCCAAATAGGGACCGGACTGGAAGTCCCCTTCCCTAGCAGGTGAGGACCAACACGTATGGCCATCACGCATCTCCTAGCTCTACATAGCCCTACAGCTTGTAAGAAGGCTACATGGCCCCCAGTGTCTTAACCTACGCTGCTGTGCCTCCTCTCTGCCCCACTGATCTGTGGGGTGCTTCTGCTCCCAGCACACCGCTGGGGACCATCTGGCAAAGGACACACAACAGGACAAAAAGGTGCTATGCGTTCACCCACTCTGGGAGCAAGCACCACCTGGGAGGTTCTTCTTGCATCTGCCAGGAGGCAACCTGCACAACTTGTAAAGGGGGTATGGTATAACCTTCCTCACAGGACACAGGGAATGAGCTCCAAAGTGAGAGTGGTGGGGGTTTTTCCCACATTTTCACATTTGAGAGGCAGAGATGTACATTTGGGACAATACAGTAGTAGAGCAAAGGAAAAAAGGTCCTTGACCACCTATGTAGCAGACCACAAAGGGTTGCATTATTTAGCTATTCAATGGGCTACAAAAAAATATTCTCAAAGGATTTGGTGAGGTGCTTAATGGATTGGAACACACCAAGGATATAACACATCGTAGTGACATAAATCCCAGTTTGCTACCAAAAAAATATATGCAGATGGCATCCAGTCAGCACTGAGAAATAAATTAGAAGTCAGTTAAACTGGACTAGGTGGTGAGAATAGCTATGGTGAAGAACATGCAGCCATTGAGTGAGTGGGTTAACCCTATGGTCTCCATAATGAAACCAAATTAGAGAGAGGCAGGAAGCCCTTCAAAAGATGTGAAATTGTGAGGTTTGCAGGAAATATAGGAAATTATACAAAAGAGCTACCAAAACCTCCTGAGATTCCTGATCCATTCCAATGCAAGACTGGTACAGAACTGATTGCACTAACCAAGAAAAATGCGTGCTGCTAATCCAGTCACTCCTTTTAGCAAAGCTTTTACAAAGAACACCCATAGTAATGCAGTGCTAAGGAACATGTCCATGGTGCCAAGGTACGCGAGCTCCTGGGCCTGGTGACATGTTTACTGGCTGCAGTAAAAAGTGCTTGATTTATTCCTCTGCACCTTTCTCAGGGTATTTTGCTTCCAAGAGCCCCATGCAGCCTCACCTGAGAGCTGCAGCACAGTGGCACAAAACCTCTGCCAGCTTTGAAGACATACTCTTAAAAAAAAAAGAAAAGGCAAACAACAAAAAACAACCCAAAAACAACTTGCGGAGATGAGGTGTTCATCAAACCTTTGGCCTTTTCCTTCTCTGGGGGGGGTCAGCAGCACTTTCAGTTTCCTTTGGGAAAGGAACTGAAGTATAATGTTCAGGGCTAAGGGGGGAAAGTTAAGGAAAAGTACTTGTTTATCAATGGCAGGCAGTCAAGCAACGGTCCCACAAATCTATTTCTGTAAAAGCAGTTTTGCCGTATCTTTTTCTCCATCTTTTCTCAAAGTACATTTGTTTAGGGATGCTGATTGCCTTGCAGTTTTCTGTTTGCCTTTTTTTGTTTTCACTCAAACCAAAAATAAATAAATAAGAAAAAAAAAAGGAAAAAAAAGAAGAAAACTCCACCCAATCTAAGTACTTAGGCTGAAACTAAGTTAACTTTGCTAACATCCTTCTCTCCACCCCTCCCGCTCTTCCCGAGCTCCGTCCTGCTCCCCGCCTCCCGGGCCGTCTCTGCTCGGTCCCCGGGAACGGGGCAGCCCGGGCCGGGGGAAATTCAGTCCCAGTTCAGGGGCGGGCAGGGAACGCTCTGTTCTAGGCACGGGCGGGTGCAGACGTAAAACACCGTCAACAACGTGATCTCCACCGGCAGCACCGGCAGGGCTGGCGCGTTGGAGCCGCCCGTGGCGTGGGGCAGGGGCCGCTCGCCCTCCCCGCTTGCCCCCACACGCCGGCCGGAGCGGCTCCGACGGGGCTCACGGTTTTCCCGCCTGCGACGTGAACACTTGAGATTATTTCCGCCCCCCCTCCTTGCTGTAAAATAGGTGGAGAAGGGTCCTTTCCTTCTCTCCGTTCCACTCCACCCCCTGTCGCCTTTAATTAGTGCAAAAGCATTTCCAAGGAGCCGATGCTGCCCTTCCAGCTTCCGCCTTCCCTCACATGCAGCTTGGCCACGGACTGGGGAAAGCGTCTTTTGCATGTCACCAGCACCTGAACTCTGGGACGGCAGCCTGAGATCCGTCACTCACTTTGTCAGAATGGCCTCAGGTGGACATCACAGAATAAACGAGGAACACCTCCCCCCACCACCACCACCCCCATCCCACCAAGAGCTGCAGGTTTATCAGCCCTGCTACATCTTTCATGGGGACAGGGTCCCTATGTGTTGTCAGGCCTCCCGCCTCCCAGGGGTGAGAGGTGTGACCTCCTCATCTCACAACCTGTTAGACCTTTGAAAGGATCAGTAGTAGAAACGCGTGTATATTGGGCTGGATACACGTAAAAAGCAGCTAAAATGGGAGTGGTAAAGGAGGATGTTGATTGAAAGGGTGTTTTCAGCTGTGTGTGGATGTCCTCCACTGACCTGTATATGTAAATTACCATGATTCATTAGTTCAGATCTTGTTATGCTTTAAGTATGGAAAAGTCAGACTTGTATTATAGTATCATCGCCTGATCTGGCTTTTTTTTCCTTTTCCTGAAGAAATGCAGGGAACTGCATAAACCACAAGTATTCCACATATATAAGAGCAGTGAGGCTTACTCTTGCATAATAACCTGTAATGAAACCTGGGTGTGAAAAAAAGTATGAGTTCTTATAAAAAGAAAAAAAAAAAAAAAACAAACACTAACAAATCACAACTTTACTCTTCTGACAGGTGGCTCCTAGTGAAAGGGGCTGCCAGCAAAATGGAGCCAAAGGTCACCAGAGTGAAGGCTGAGAGGGAGGAACACCATGAAGAAGGAATGCTGGCTGTCTTTAATAATGGGAATTAATAAGAGGAGGCTAAAGGTGCCTGACAGGAGAAGGCAGGGGGCAGGAACCAGGCCTCTGCAGAGGGAGGCAGCCCAGGCCACTGTCCCTGTAGGGAAGCAAGCTCAGGCAGTGGCACCGCGCCGCAGGCTGGCAGCTCCAGGGCAAAGGGACATTTTCCAAGGTGTGTGTTGAAAAGTTTGTGGTACTCTCTGCTCAATCTTACAGTGCCTTCATGTGAGCAGCTTCCTTACTGGCTAGTAAACGGAGCATGCTGGCAGGAAAAGTTATCTCCAGCTTTACCGTAGACATACCAGAGTCATTGGCATGTTAAAAAAAAAAAAAAAAAAAAAAAAAAAAAAAGCAAACATTAAACATT
>JAOQGH010000019.1:36876613-36935918 GCA_025769975.1 Gallinago jamesoni | reverse complement strand
TAAATTCAGGTTACTTGGTTTCAATACTTACAGGATTGAAACACTGCTATCTATGGGAAAATTATTTAAAAAAAAAAAAAAAAAAAAAAAAAAAAAAAAAAAAAAAAAAAAGCAAACATTACTCATTCCTAGTATTTCCTTCTCTAACAGAAAATACATCTCTAGCCCTAACACATTATTTCTTCATTCCTCTCCTCCAGGACTGAATTTCTGGCTCGGTGGTGCATGAGCTTTAGAAAGGGTGGAGAGAAACTTTGAAATGAAGCATGAAATTTACAGCCAAAAGAAAATATACAAAGCCTAACTGCATAGCTCAAGCACTGGCTTTCTCACTGAGCAAACAGGCCCTGGCCATTTTTACCATTTTATTGTACATGTATTATTTTTACATTATGCAGTTTTTGTAACTGCAGTGCTGGAAGCTGAAAACCACTGGATTCACACAGGGTCAGATAGGAGATTATAGGGAAACTGGGAGTTTACTATTTTCTGCAAATACTTTTTGCATAACCTCCAGTGTAAGTTCCTTCCATTTTTTGGTATGTTTGTTCCATGTTTCATCTGACATCATTATTTATTTTAACCCGTCACCCTTTTTTCCCCTCACTGACTGTCATCTGTCTCCACCAATTTCTGCAAATATATAAAAAGACTTTGATCATTTTAAGATGGAAAAATATTCCTGCTCGACTCATCCATGCTTCCCTCCTTAACTGAATGGATTAAAGTCTCTATGCATATTACCAATGCATTAGTATCCAATTATTCATAGTTAATCTCTGGGCGTAACTATATTTTTATTGCAGCTTCAAAGGAATGATTTCACAAGGCCTTTTTTCTCTATCCTTTATTTTTCACAGTTAATATGCTGCCCCAATTCTACAGATGGTGGTGAAATACAAGGAGGGTTTTCTAAACATTTATGTATTGGCAAGAAAAGTGCAGTGAGCAGGAAAGACAAGCACATACTCTTCAAATTCTTTGAATTGTCGGTTTCACATAATATAAATTTAGGGATCAATAATTACCATACTGTAGCAAAGCTTCTACATCATGTATGTATCTGCACACAACACACACATGCACACACTTATTTTCCATGAACTGCACAGTGGCTGGAATAGCTTTTGCAGTGCTGCGAACAGAAAAGAAGTTTATGGCCTACAGAAGATCGACAAGGTCTCTTCATCCCCATTCATTTTTCAGCCAGAAATGCCACTATTTAAAACTCACGAGGAAGCAGCCTGCTCCTCTCGGGGAGGACTTTGTGATTCTCTGCGTTTCATCACTTTCATTTTCTAATTCTGGCATTTCATTCCAGTGTATCCCAAAACATTTGATACGCTACGTACTCTGCTGCTGTTTCCTTAAATCCTCATGCTGAGCTTTGAAGGCACAGGCAAAGCTGTTGCATGTTTGGCTCTCACCCTGAAATGCAGCCGAAGCGCTCTGCCAGCCTAGAAGATGTAAGGTGCTAATCCATACGCACAGCTAGACAACGCCAGTACGAAGAGGGGAGGCAATGATGGGGCAGCGTGGTAAACGAAAGGGGAGGTAAGAGGCTAAATCCCAGAGAGTGCTGAAAGTGAGCAAGGGCGTTTGAACTCGTTGCAGCTTGAAACAGCAAACTGATGGAGAACCCCGAGAGGGAACCGAGTTGCTCAGAAGTGTGCTGGCACTATCATGCATTGAATGGACTGGGGGTGGGGATAAAGAGGGAAGAAAAGGGAAAAAATGTGGTCGTTGGCCACAAAGCAGCATTAGGCCTTGTGTCAAAGCATTAGCAGTAAAAGCAGGTGATGAGATTGGAGAATGCCCATTCCTTTCCTCTGAGAGCCGTACAGCTCCAACCTTCCTCTGAGAGGGAAGGAACATTTCAACACCCAGCAAAAGAGAGTGCAGAGAATACCTTCTTCTCAAGCATCTTAACTTATGTGTGTCATTTCCAGTCTTCCATCCATAAGACACTGTTTAAACAATTTAAAGAGTTGCCTGTTGGTGGGATATAGTCCTTCATTTTTCCTGTGCTCATGGCTGAGTTCCCAGACACGAGATCTCCTCTTTTGGCAGTCTGTTACTATAGAGACGAAGTAGAAGAAGTATATACATCTATCATGTCACTGTTCTAGAGAACACCCCCTGGTGCCGACGGCAGAACAAATGAAATACATGTCTGTTGTTCTCCCCAACATAGATATACGTGGCTATAGCAGGTTCTCCAAAACAGGGACATCCTTCATCGATCTGCGTTTTCCAACAGGACTAGATGCAGGCTCAGAGATGAAGGGGGAAGCCATGCCTTTAAAGATGGAAATCAGTCACAGTCTAAGTGGTGGGGAGGAATGTGAAGATGCACAAATACTCTCTGGCAGCATGAGAACGTGTGCTGTACTACTCAGTGCTAATAAGGGGGACAATATAGGTTTAAAGTCCCCTTAAAAGCACGGCTTGGCTGGTTCTTTCTCCCATGACATCTGTGCTAACCTATAAGGTGTTAATAAGCAGTTTTCTGAGACTCTTTGGTGCTCTCTTTGAGTAAATCTGCCCTTTCACCCACTGCTCAGGTTTTTTCCTCATTATGAACTGATGCTCTCTCAGGACAACTAGTTCTTTTCCTCTGGGTTTCAGTCCCTAAGGACACTTTCCTCTTGGAATACGAATGCTGAAAAACAAGTCTCAAGCAATTTATGCAAGCTTTTATGATTTTTTTTTTTTGTTAGCTTTACTATTCGAACTGCGGACACGAAGCAGATATCTGACAAGCTCCCCACAGTGGGGTCAGTAAGTGTATCCAAATACTGATATTGTCAATGACAATGACTTATTTCAGGTGTGAGACTACTACCTCTCACCAAACATGTGGTTCTTGGTGGCAATGAGTGGCAGAAGAAACTTTGTCTTGATTTCTCTGTGAGTGATTGAACACCTCCAAGTGATCCACGTCTTTGTATTCAATCAGAACAGGGGTCAACAGGCTTTTCTCTCCCTTTATTATAGAGTAAAAGGTCTAAGCATGAGAGCTGAGGGAAATAAAGTGTCCATCTTAGAGTCAACTCAGATTAAGAGAGAATGATGAACCACTGTTCAGACAGCCACATAAAAATCCGCTCGTTGCAACTTCCACTTCTTACATCTGAGTAAGGAATTACAAAAAGACCTGTTACACCAAAAGAATAAGACACAGAATAAAACACACTCAGAGACACATTTCCATTGCCCTTCTCCTCTGTGTTTGTTTATTTTTGAGCATAGTGAGAGACCCATACCTAGGAACTATTTTTGCTCAGCAATTCCCTTGATCCTTAAAAGTGGCAGGAATTTATTTGTCCACATGCTAAAAACATAGCAGGGGCTAGCTTTGATTTCTTCTCTTTTGTTTTAGGGAGATTTGTTCTTAGCCATGGAGATAAAAGTAAGCACATGAATTCTGCCACTGCCACTGTGAACTGTTTCTGGCTGCTTTGCAGTAGCTGTGCTAGAACGGTGTGCAGGCAAAGCTTTAGGAATGGTGGAGCATGGGGGCATGCACACCTATACACACGTGTGCGCTTGCGTGTGTGTCTGCATACACATGCAGAAACACAATCGGCAGGTCAGAAATATTAAGCTGGTTTTAACCCTCCTGTTAGCACTGTCTGGATACATATGGCTCCAACCATGTAAATGCACAGCATTCCCACTTCCTCGCCTTGCCTGCTACAGACCGGGGCTATGTCTGCCCCAGGAGAAAGAAAAGGGCAATTACCAGTCTTCTTCATGAATGCTATTGAGAACTCAGAGAAGTATTATGTATTACCCTTTGGTTTTTTGGTAGGCATTGTGAAGAGGGTCATCTGGAATATTTACACAAATCCCCAAATCAAATTCCTTTTGTAATTTTCACATTTGTTTGGGATTTTTCTAACTACCTAGATTCCATAGCTTTGCAATATTTCCTAGCCATCATGTCAAAAGGTTTTTCCTCAGTAAGATGCCATAGATGTCTTATGCATACGGACATAAATTAGACACAAGTTCAAAATCCATTGCCATTAAGATTTACAAAAGGAATAAGATACTCTGGTCATGTAGAAGAAAAAAAAAAGGAAAAAAAAAAGAAATTATTTAGTTGAGAAGTGAAATAGAATTATTTGAATATAGAAGACAGCTCTAAATCTTTTGGTGAGGCACGCTATGTTTAGTCTGATTGGGCAGACAAGAAGCACATCAGCTACACTGCCTGCAGATACCCAAGATGTTATCAATAAAACGTTAGTGGGTTTGGTTGGGAGATGGTGGTGGGAGGAGTACCTTGTAATTACGCTTTCTTTTTTTTTTTTCTTCTTAGGTTTCCGCAGTGTGTGTGCCAAACACAGCACTTCCTGAACCACTGAAAGCAAAATGGGTTAAGAGTATGTGAGATTTTTAGGCTCTGTGATACATGCTAAAAACAAGGTCTACAAACATACAGTTATGTGAAAAGTTCATATATTTTGGAAACATAGTAACCATATACAAATAGCCAAAATATTGGGTGGCTCAGGTCTCAGGCCACAACCACTTTTTCTCACTTATTTACAATATAATCAAGCCTATTGTTTATCATTTCCAGCCCTGATGAGTAAGCAGTAATAGAGAACAGGGTTTCTGTTCACCAGCCAACATCCACGCTTTAGGTGCGGATGAAACAAAGTACTAATCAGATTTTATTTTCTTTTTCAAATATAAATCCTTTGCCTTTTTTTTTTTTTTTTTGAGAAGAGCAACACTTTTAAACAGTTGTAACACTTACTTGTTTGACAGAAACAAATGTCAGTTTATAGCCGTAGCTGTCTGCATAAAGCTTTGCGCATATCAAACACCCCAGTCTTCTGCAGCAGTAATGAAGACTCATTGTTGCTGGTGCTGGTTTCACGGTCCCATCAGGAGCTTCATTATTAGGCTGCTGGCTTAAAACAGGAGCTGGATGGATGTACAGGCACCAAGCCATAGGTGCAGAAAACATGAGGGGGGTGGGAAGAGCATCGGAAGGTTGGGAGTTCAGAAGTAGCCTCTCTCCCACCAAAAGTGTCCCAGGAGTGGGGCGGAACCAGCCCTGTGCACGTGTCAGGAAAGAGAAGTGTAAAAACAACCTGGGCGTTAAAACACACGTGTGTGTCTTTAATAAAAAGCACTGCCTGGCAATACCTGCTTGACCAGGTTCCATCAGATGAGTCACGGTGGGTCTGACCAGTAGTCAGACAAAAGACTTCCAGAGCATAAGGAGACACTTGAGAAAAGTAACTTAAATAATTCAAAAGGTGGCTTTGTTTCACATTGGTCAGAATGAAATGAGAGGGTGTTAGAAATTATGGAGCTAGAAAATGCTGTTCAGCTCTCCTTGTAGAGAAACACGTGTCCATATGAGGTAGCTATAAAGTTGCCATTTTACTTTTCAGAAAGGAAGACTGGAAGTTGAGATCTCCTGTTCAAATTCCAACATAAATAAATATACTCAGGATATATTTCTGCAGGTGCATAAAAAGCATTCCTCAGTTCTTGCCCTACATTTTTGTACTGTTTGAGAGTTGACATTTCTGCATTTTGTGAGGAAGTAGTTCCTTTCAGCAAAGGATGAGGTGATGCTTCCCATGCCTTGCTCTTCAAATATTTGGAGATTCCTCAGGGGGGCACAACACAGGATGAATATCATGATTATCTGCTCTCTTGGCAGTCCAAAATGAAGTGACACCGCCCTAAGTGTCTATTTACCTGGGTTGCCTCCCAGAGACCCAGGGGATGCTGGGCTGTAAGGATCTCTATTTTCCAAATGCAAATTGCAGATAGCTCTGGGTAAGGGGTACTAGACATACTGCAGGATTTTTTTGGCACCAGCTGTATAAAATAGGTTGGCATTGCAAACACAAGCCCTGTTAGCCACCAGGCAGACTCCTCCTGCTTACTCATAGTTCCTAACTGCGTTTTGTTAGAAAATAAAAATGTCTGCTTGGAGCAGCAGAAAGCTGACTCTGTTAATAATTCCGTAAATCATCCACTTAGCAGGAACAATATCGTGGACGTAATGGCGTTCATCTGGAGGGTTAGTTCACTTTCAAAGACCATCTCCAGAGAGAGCAGTCTGCTGCCACTCTGAGAAACTGTACATTTTCAAAAAGAAAAAAGAGGGCTGATACTAAATTGCCATATTAGTTTTTAAGGTTCCACTAATTGCTTGTTTTGATAGGTCAGACAGCATCAGTCACTGAAACAAAATGTTGTTTAAGAAATACATTAATTTATGATCACTATGTGCCTGTCCAACCTCTTTCAAAAAGTGTAAGGCTTCATCTTTCTTATCGATTACAATCAGAATGCCTTAGTAACTAACTGGATACTTCAGGGGATTAATGTGGAGAAGTAGACTCTGTTTTTCATTTGTCCTAGGAGATTTTTTCACTATATGCTGGTTTTGAAAAACAACAACAGCAACAACAAACCCAAGAGTGATGTTTATTGCTTGTATCACCTAAAAATAAATTGTACTGCATGTCCGTTGTGCAACACTGAAAAGGGGCTGATAACGTGAGATCCTCGGCACGTTAGGTCTATTCTAAGTATTGTGCTGTGTTTTCACAAAGCTACAAATCATTCTGGACAGCACTGAAAACACCAGCCACACACAGAACTTAGCAGGACAAACAACCCAAATCCATGGAAAGATAACAAGTGATCAACAGACATCATGACTGCAGAAAAGCTGCTCAGGGATGTATATGCCAGCTTTTAAGAGAATTCTTGAGTGAGCTGTTCCCAGAGGGAGGACATTAACCACTACTCTGGGAAGCTGTGCATTCCTGCATGCCGAAAGAGGCTGGGGGCACTGTATGTGTAGTTTAGATCTCCACTACTATAATCCAGATAAGGCAGGTAGTATTCCCCACTCGTGCAAAGAGAAATGTTGGCTTGAGCTGGTATGGTACTTTACCAGACTGTCTCCCCATCTTTAACATTCTTGAAAGACAGATGACTCCACGATGAAATAATATCAGTTATTAAATGTGGCAATCACTTTAAAAGTATCTGACTGAGAACAAGGTTACCATGAACTAGAGGATGTTTTTTAAAAATAATCTTTATGAGAACAGTGGATTGCAATCCCCAAAAGACCAAGGTTTGTATCTGAACAGAGTAAGCACTACAAAGTGAAGATACCACACAATCTTAAATACGTAAACTTCTTGTCAGCAGCTGTGTGCACTCTCAGGGTCGAGAGAAAACGCAATTTGCATCTGTTGTAAAGAATGAACTGTTTCTGTTTTCACTCTGATCTCAATACATATTCCATAAAGTCCATTTATTTTATAAGCTAAGAGGGGAAGAATATAATCAGAGAAATTCTTACTAGTACCTTCAGCAGCCTGAGAAGCAATTACAATTAGCTCTCAGATTGTGTCCTTATTGGCACCTGCTAAGTATTACTGTTCTCTGTGGGACCCTCTCTGGTACAGCAGATTGAAAGTCAGCAAACTTTCAAACTTTCTACCTTATAGGTAAAAAAGGAAGAAAAGTCTTTGTATTGGACTTTTTTCACATGTGCAGTAAAAAAGATGAGAATTCTGAAGTGGCTGGAGTAGAACAACAATAGGCAGTGAAATCAGCAGCTGTGATTCTTAACACGCACAGAGAGTAGTCTTCTCAAAGTTGCATGTACATTTAAATCTACCTAAATACACATTTAGTCACTTTTCCTGCCTTTCATAGTTGGGTGACTCCTGGGAGGAAAAATCAAGATGTCTTCATTTCTGCAGAAATATCAAAACTTCTTTTATTATCATGTAATCGCCAATGCTGGTTTAGGAGAAACCGAGTGGCAAATATTTACTTGTTTGATGAAATGAATGCTGAAATTCTCAAAACGGCTGCTGGTGTAAACATCAACAGGTAAATTAAATTTCCATTTGCAGTCTCGCACAAAATACGGCATGGCAGATACTGAAACAAACAGCATAGTCATTTAATGTTATTTCTATGGGTAAATGTTTACTGAAGTTGACCTTTATTATTTGATCCTATACTAAATTCTAAGCAGGACGAGTTGTGTCTCTGAACAGAGCTCTGACAGATGCAGTGTTGTGGGAAGAAAGTTCCTTGTATGTATTACTCCTGGGTGGAGCTAAACAACCATTGCACACCATGAAGTACTACTTGCTCTGTGCAGATGACTACTAGCAAGCTAGGTCATTTAGATTAATATTTATAAAGAACTTCATGTGCAATGAAGGCAGCAGCCAAGTGCTAATTTTATTATCATTCTGTTCTTGCAAGCACTGGAAGCATACTTAAATGTTGTTGGGATACTGGAATCCAAACTAGACAGGCAAAATGTGTGTTTGCATTACAGGTCGTTAGAAAACTTTTGATATTTTTGATATGTATTACTGCTTCTGGCTGCTGTGACTTGTCCAGGAACTTGTTACATATAACAGGACTTCTGGTTCTCAGCCAGGGTAAATCTGGAACATAAAAATGAGAGTTTTCCAGGTTCTGACAAGTCAGGTGAAGGGAGATTTATGGTGGGAGACAAAATTAAGAAAGTTGCCTTGTTCTTTCTACCAAACTCCTTCAAACAATAAGAAAGGACATTTGCAGAAGCAATAATTGTTCCTTGAACAGCATTAGTGAGAAAATAGTAATTTTTTCACAGGGAAAGTTGGTTTAGGAGACAAAGTTAGAAGTGCTGTCTGATTATTCCTGCAAAGTTCCCTTGTCTTGCTGAGTTGCTTCACTTGAAAACCAGACCTCTGCAGCTGTTAGACAAAGTTAAACTATTTGCTTTCAGATATCAGCACCATTATTTGTACATTCTGAGGCCAACAGGAACTCGGAGTTTTCACCAATACAGTCTTTCTAAGATTTGTTCTCTATGTATCTTGCAGGAGACCTACCCAACCCAGGCCTGGCTACTCGTCTGAGCAACAAAACCTACCTGAAATGCCAAACAGCACATTCCTGATCTTGCAGTTCGACACTCTGACTTCCTCACTGAGCTTCGAACCCACAGCAAGGTGTGTGTATCTGATTCAGTGTTGATATTTGTAACACCAAAAAAAAAAAAAAAAGAAAAAAAAAAAGTAGCACTCACCTTTATGCTGTGTGTACTAATTACTGTTCTTACTTGGTTTCAACCTAGTGAAATGTATATAAATAGCTGCACAGGTATATAAATAGCTGCATTAAAGAAAAGGAACATGCATGCATAAAAGAATCACGTCCTTTCCAAGTTTCTCTCCTCAAGCACCTTTTAGATCATCTGGTTGTCCAAGTCCTTGGGTATATAAATCAAATTAGCCAACTGACATTTTGGTTAGTCTTTTTTCCATTCTCTTTGCAGTTTTTTTCTCGACATAAGCAAGTCTGCAATGACAACATGCATGATGACTCACTGTGGTAAAGTCACACACACACACAGAATACGTATTTGGGCTTGTGTGATAGCAGAGACCCTCCCACTGTCACTGCCACTGGTATTTGGGAAGAGTCAGTGGAAATCATTTGGCAGTTCTAAGGTGGGGAAGGGAGATGGCGGCGGGGAAGAAGAAGGTGTCTCTGCAGTGTAACTGCAGTGACAACTTCCTCACTCCTAGAACCTTTGCGTTGACAGGAATCTGCTTTGCCAGTCACTGAGGCAACGGTGAGGCATCTCGTGCTCTGTGCGTGACAACGTCTGTGTGCTTTTCATGGACGTGTTGGGGGCCCGATCTCTGAGGTAGGTGGGCACTCCAGATTCCGTGCTGGGGTGGGAGAGAAGAGCTGGGCACAGGGGGCTGCGCTGCAGGACCTTACTCCAGCAGTGCCTGCGCTCCAGATGGGCAGCCAGGTTTGGAGCAACCGAAGTTGGGCAGCCACGTCAGCACAAGTGAGCACGACCGAGTGTCCTCCTCACCCCACCAAGGACCGGGCAGCTTTAATTGAGCACTGCATTAACTGCCCACGCTGGAGCCGACTTGCAATCAACTGTCTGGAAAACAAGGGCAGAACATGTTTTTGTCTGCCCTACAGTGGCAGCCTTGGAATGGCTTTCAGACCGAGTGTGCCGAGTAGCAGAACATCTTGAGCACCCAAGAAGAAAATAAGGATGAACTATAGCCTTTAGCCACACTCCCCTTTGGAAATTAGGAGTCTTATTCAGCCAAGCCGGAGAAAAGCTTCCTCCAACTCATGGTCTCCAGCCTGGACCCCACTCCTGCTGCGTTCTGAGGCTGTGGCTGTCCCCAGGAGATCAGTCCTTAGCGAGAACTGGAGTTCCCTATTTCCTGACAGGCATTCACACCCACAGCTCTCACCTTGAAACCAAGAACTCGGGCTGTTGGGCTGTTCTGGAGAAGATGGTCTCCATCCTTCTTTATGAGACCATTTGACTTTGAATTGAGAGAATGAACTTCTCTCTTAAGATACTTGGGTGGAACAGGGTGAGATCTGAATTGTAGGTTCCACTCTAAGGGCTCCTTAGTGTTTTGCAATCAAACATAAAGATGTAACAAAGCCTCTGAGCTGCTTTGAAGCTTGTTTAAAGCAGTTTCTTAAACTCTTCCCTAAGCCACTGCTACTGACAGTGTGATAGGTCTGACGGGCTTGCTATAGATGCCTTGATGTTCTTAACAGGGGCTGAAATCTGAGCAAATTTACAAACCGAATGCTTATTTATATGAAGACCTAGTTGTCTGAGGGCATGCACAGGAGCTGAGCATCAGGGAAATTTAAGCGAAGTTAGGAGTTTAATCTCTTTTAGCATTAAGAGTCAGTGGTGGAGCAGGTCTTGCCATTTTGAACTTGCGTAGAGTTTATGTGCCCATATGCTGCTCTTGGTATCTAAAACCTCCTCTGGCTCTCTTGCAAAACAACCAAAATCAAGTTAGCTAAAGCTGATTTGCCACAGACTTTAGCTTAAGCAGATTTCAGCAAGACTGACTTGAAGAGATTTTACTTAAAGTCAGTACAGGGTAATGTTAAACCTGTAATGTTAAATGGAAAAGGGGTGACAGTGAAAGTCAGTGGCCAACTGTTACACAGAAAAGCATTTTGTAAGAATAAACAGTCCAGTATTTTCTTCAGTTCAGGGTTATGACAGCATTTTTCACATTCTGGGACAAATGCAACAGTTAAGATAACCTTGAGTAAGACAACATTCTTAACTCATTATTACTAAACAAAGCTTGTGCCGGTACAACTGGACCTCAAGTCGGGATGTTGTTGAAGTGCATCTTTCCAAGACAAAACTTTCTTTAATGGGGATATCTTCTTTTAGAAAAATAGAGGGACTAGCAGGATGGGTTTAAGGCCAGTGGAGCCTTTTCTAGTCTCTCTTTTGTCACCGGATTTGTGGCACATGTGTGCAAGCGGAGGCATATTCAAGCACAGTAGAATCCACGTTGCACTGCACGTACAAAGGCCATATAGTAAGTAAATCCTAAAAGCTGAAAAAGCCTTAGAGGCATGAGCTGTAGAACCCCACAAGACCCCTTCACCAGCAAACACAGGAGAATCAATATGCGGCCATTACCCAGCAGTACCCAAAATTATGAAAGGAAGTTAATATGTTTAAAGCCTTTGCTGTTTCTGTCACGTATTTCCAGACACTGACCCCGAACCTGCACTGACTGACCCATCCAGATATCAGATCACACAGCCACAGACTGGTTGAGGTTGGAAGGGACCTCTGGAGGTCAGCTGGTCCAACTCCCCATGCCCAAGCAGGGCCACCTACAGCCAGTTGCCCAGGATCAGGCGGCTTCTGAATGGATGGAGATTTCACAGCCTCCCAGGGCAACCTGTGCCAGTGCTCAGTCATCCTCACGCTGAAAAGTGTTTCCTGATGCTCAGGAGGAAACTCCTGTGTTCCAGTTCGTGCCCTCTGCCTCTGGTTCTGTCACTGGGCAGCAGAGAAAAAAGCCTGGCTCCGTCATCTTTGCACCCTCCCTTCAGGTATTTATCTACATTCATATGATCCCTCCTGAGCCTTCTCTGCTCCAGACTGAGCAGTCCCAGCTCTCTCAGCCCTTCCTCGTAGGAGAGATGCTGGCAGTCCTTTCAATGTCTTTTTGGCCCTTTGATGGACTCTCTCCAGGTTGCCCGTGTCTCTCTTGCACTGAGGAGCCCAGAGCTGGACCCGGCACTCCAGGTGTGGCCCCACCAGTGCTGAAGGAGGAGTGCAAGGGTGCATTGCTGGCCCCTGTTCCTATTTGGTGTCCACCAGGAACCCCCCCAGCCTTTTACTGCAAAGCTGCTTGCCAGATACTTATTTTGTCTGGAAAGGCTTTCTACTCACAAAGAATTAAAACTTCCTAAGGAACACTCTCAGAGCTGAGCTGTGTAATGACACCGGCAGCGGCAATTAACAACATGACTGTAAATTTGGTTGCCAGTGCTCTTACAGTCGCGGCATCCAGCATGGCTTCCCAGCACCCAGCTTCTGTGGAGAAGGCTCCACATCCAGCCTGTGCAAGCGCTTCAGGACTCCTGCTGCTGGAGGATCTGCAGCAGCAGCAACCCAGCTGGTGGGAGGCTGCAGAAGGTCCTCTCCTCCCGAGGAGGACTGTACAGGGAGAAATACACAGACGTCTTCAGTTCCAGCTCTAACCCTACTACTACGGTCTAATGTAAAGTCAGACAACACCCACCCCCTCCCACCCCAACAACTCTTTTGTTTCTGATGCAAAAACCCAGGTAAAGGGGAGGGAAAGGAGATGATAACTGGAAACCAAACGCTGGGTTGGAAAACACTTTAAAAAACAACTCTGATCTTCAGGATACACAACAAAAGTGTTCCTGAAATTGTTTCCCTGCCTCTCCCCCTCCCCAAAAACCTTCATGTCAGAAGCTGCTGTCATGCAGAAAATCCTGAGTGATTAAGTTAAAGGAGAATAACCCGCTCTATCAGCACTGCAGGCTTTGCAGAAAATTAACGCTTTCAGGAGCTTCAGTGGGTACAGTGGGGCCAGGAGCCACGGTGGAGTGAGAGAGGTCCTGCGGCTGTCGGTAGAGGACCACTGTTACTTTGCTGCAGCAGGAAGGTGACTCCTCATCTCCTGGTGTCGTCTCAAGAGATGGGGTCTGGTCTCAATATTTTTGGCGGGTTAACGTGACGCCTCAGTTTTGGCAGTGGGTTGAATATGGCATCATCTCAGTTTTGGCGAGGGGTTAATGTGACCATCTTGGTTTTGGTGGTGGGTTAATGTGGCAGGATCTCAATTTTTTTGATGGGTTAATGCGACCTCTCAGTGTTACAGAGGGGTTAATATGATATCATCCCAGTTTTAGTGGTGGGTTAATGGGACCATCTCCGTTTTGGTGATGGGTTAACATGGCACGGTCTCAAATTTTATTTGGTGGGGTAATGTGACCTCTCAGTGTTAGAAAGAGGTTAGTAAGACGTGGTCCCAGTTTTGGCGGTGGGTTAATGTGACCATCCCAGTTTTGGTGACAGGTTAATGTGGCAGGATCTCAATTTTTTTGATGGGTTAATGTGACCTCTCAGTGTTGGAGGGAAGGGTTAATATGACATCATCCCGGTTTTGGTGATGGGTTAGCGTGGTAAGGTCTCAAATTTTTTTTTGGTGGGTTAATGTGTTAGAGAGGGGTTAATAAGACATTGTCCCAGTTTTGGTGAGGGGTTAATATGACATGGCCACAGTTCCGGTGAGGGCTTAAGGTGTGACACCACCTCCCTCTGAAAGCCCCTTGGGTGATGACCACGAGGGGTGAAAGGGGGGGGGTGGTGGTGGTGATGGAAATGTCAAACCCATTGAGGTGCCTCTGCTGAGAAATGCCGCTTTTCCCCCAAATAAAACCCAGGGCACCCCGCAAAGGAAGCCACAAGCCCACAGAGGGCAAGGAAAAGGGGGATGCTGAGAGCTGGGGGGGGGGGGGGGATGTGGGGGGGGGAACACGAGAGCCGGGCGGTCCCGGGGCCGGCGGTCGAGCAGGTCGAAGGGAGGCGGACATGTTAGCAGAGGCGTCCGCCCCGTCTGCGCCACCGCGGGGGCGGGCGGGTGTTAAGATGGAGGCGGCGAGCGAGAGCGGCGGCGGAGGGCATCTGAGGTGAGGCGAGGCGGAGCCAGCGGCGGGGACGCCCGTCCCCTTCCCGGGGAGGAGGAGGAGGAGGAGAAGGATGGGCTGTGGCTGGAGGAAACGGGGCGGGGGATTGGCGGGGGGGAGGGGGGGGCATGCGGGGACTGGGGCATCTCCGCCGCACAGGCAGAGGCGCGGCCGCGGTGCTATTAATAACCCGCAGCAGCCACTCCCCCTTCCCTCTCCCCCCCCCCCCCAAAAAAAAAACCCTTCACACACACACACATACACCAACCCCCGCGCCTGCGGTGCGCTCCGCAACCCCGCAGCATCCCGCCCCGCCTGCGGTCCGACGCGACGCTCTGCCACCCACCCCCCCCACCCCCACCCCATCAACCACCAAAACAAGCAAACAAACAAAATAACAGGAAAAAAAATATATTAAATTAAGCCCATCCTTTATATATTTGTTATTTAAATATGTATATATTGCATTTATTCTATATGTATGTGTGATATACATATATGTATATGTGCAATAATGCATGTAATACACGTGGACAATAGGTATATATTTATTATATATAACATATTAAAATATAGAAAGTCAAATGTATATATTTATATATTATATTTAGATGCACTATATATTTGGTAGTGTATAGATTACAGATTATATATTTATTTCCTATATATACATCTAAATTATATCCATGTATAAAATAATATAATTTTTATCTATTTTATTTTATTCTATTTTATTTTATTCTAATTTTTTTGTGACAGCCGGCCGCGGCAAGGATTGAGAACGATGACGCCTTGAGCTTGCAGGGGGCCTCCCCGAGGTGGAAAAAAAAAAAAAATACTACTGATAATTAAAAAAAAAAAACAACCCAAAAACAACAAAAAAAAACAAACCCTAACCAAGAGAAAAAAAAAATACAATAAAATAAAATAGCTATGATGATGCATCACGGAGAGGAAAACAGCCGCAAAGCCCCAGGAGCGCGGTGTCACGGCAGCAGCGAGTGCGGGGGCCGCGGGTGGGTGTGGGGAGTGGGGGGTGGGGCGGGGGGCTGTTTCCACGCGGCTCACGTGGGCCGGTGGCGGCGGGGAGCGGGAGGGGGGGGGGGCACCCCCGATCTAGGGCAGTTTGTTCAACTGCGGTAACGGGAGCTCGATGTTCCCGCAGCGCGGGGATTTCTGAGAACTGGGGCTGGTGTCCTCAGATGAACCCGGCCGCCTGCCTTCCCCCTGCCGGCTCCGCTGCCTTAAAGCGGCGATGCCCGGGGAGGCGGTGTGGGACCCACCTCTCGGCGGCCGCCGCACGTACGCCTGCAGCCCGCAGTGCGGAGCGGGGCTGCGGGGAGACCGGGAGGGGCGGGCGTCTCCAGCCCAGGGTCGCCAGCTCTGGGCGGAGGGGCAGAGTGACCGACACCCCCATGCCCAGGGAAGACCCGTCTCCATCCTTGAAGAACTCACACCTCCTTCCTCTCCTCATGTTTCCACCCCCCTCCTTGCTTTTTCCTCCCTTTCACTAACGAAGCCTCGCAGCCCCTCGTCCCGGAGCGGGGAGTGGGCTGCCCCGAGGGTGCTGCTGTCACCCCTTCACCCGTAACAGCCTCCCACGGTGGAGCTCTGGAGCTCTCACCCGGTGTCCCCCGGCAGAAGTGACAAACCCACGTCACCTGCCGCCAAACAGGCCTGGAGAGGGCCTGGGCTGGGGTGGTTCTTTGGGGGGGTCAGCCTGCGAACCGCCGAAGAGAGGTGGAAGCACACCTGTAGGACCTAGCCATGGACCCGGGGTGGTCCCCACCCCACGCTCCCCACCTGTGCCGTGGGCCGGCCCTGACCCCGGCTCCTCTTCCACTGGGTGACTTCTTGGCTGCGGCCAAAGGTAGACGTTCCCAAATTAACTTTCTGCTTCGGAGCCTGAGGCTCGCACGCCCCTATGGGCGCCGGAACACGGCGTCCAGTGCGGGCTGCCAGATCCGTCTGGGATGCTGGGTTGCGTACTGGAGCACTAGCCCACGCCAAGCTCAGTGCTGCCATGGCTACACCACCACCAAAGCCCAAAACGAGCTTCAGTCCAGGTCCCTGGCACCCACGTGGGCTGTGGCTTCATTGAGGAGCAGACGTGTCCCCCCACCCTGGGGGATCTCGCTGCCCAGGAGGGAGGCGTACCTCCTTCCGTCCGAGGACTGGTCACACTTCAGGACAGTGGCTGCCACGCAGGAGACACCACCAAGAGCCCAAGACCGAGGCCCAAAGTCCGTCCCACTGCGTGGAGTATGGGTGGAATTAGGCCAGAACTGCTAAAGGTAGGAACAGAGAGATGCTAATTCTCCCAGCAGGGGGGGGACCGTGTTCCCCAACACAGGTCTGTATCCCCAGTGATGGACCTTAATCCTTAAGGTGAATTTGAGACCGCTAATGCTCATTCTCCTGGATTTTGAGGCCGGAAGTGTCTTCTGCCAGCAACTTTCTACTGTGTAGCTGCTTCTAACATGGAAGGCCAGTTTGCTAGTATAAAAACTAAGTTTTCAGCAAACTCACTGCATCTTGCAAGCCCGTATGTGGCAATCAGCTGTGTTGACTCCTTTTCCCATTCTGACCTGCAAGAGTCAAATCTGAAGGTTTCTGTTGCTTCAGATGGCTTTACAAAGCAGCTTTTTGTCCACCCTGCGTGTTGGGTGACTGGGAAGCCTTTCTTCCAAAGGTTAAAGCACTTCCTTCCTCCCATGGAATTGTTAGAGTTGGAAGGGACCTCTAGAGATCATCTAGTCCAACTCCCCTGCCAAAGCAGCATTGCCCAGAGCACATCACTCAGGACTGCATCAAGGTGGGTTTTGAAGATCTCCAGAGGAGGGGACTCCACAACCTCCTGGGCAGCCTGTTCCAGTGCTCTGTCACCCTCACCGTAAAGAAGATTTTCCTCATATTTGAATGGAACTTCCTATGTTCCAGCTTGTGCCCATTGCCCCTTGTCCTATTGCTGGCAACCACTGAAAAGAGTCCATCTCCATCCTCCTTCAACCCACCCTTTAGATACTTATAGGCATTAATAAGGTCTCCCCTCAGCCTTCGCTTGTCCAGACTAAAGAGTCACAGCTCCTTGAGCCTTTCCTCATAAGGGAGGTGCTCCAATCCCTTCATCATCTTCGTTGCCCTACGCTGGACTCTCTCCAGTAGCTCCCTACCGCGCCAGCCTTCGCCAGGGGCAGCTGATGGAAGAGGTTGCCTTGTTTCCCCAGGCCGTTTACCTTGGCATGTGGTTTCAGCCATTCCCAGCCATCGGCCAGTCCTCAGCACCTTGACAAATCACGCGTGGGGCTCAAACCACACACAGTTTCCAGGACCCAGGAGAATGTGAAAAAAAAAGTCAAAGCGGAAACTGAAAAAAACACTTGGAGCTGCTGGCCTTCAAAATACTAGAAAAAATTAATAGAGAAGCAGGATAGGCTTCTGTATTTTGTCTTGGCAGGAAGACACTGCCAGAGAAGGAACTTGGGTCCTCTATAGAAAAGCCTATAGAAAGCAACTGAACAAGGTTTGGGTCAGAATGGCCCATTTTTCACATTCCCACTTGCTCCTCAAAGGAAAGCCTTCCCAGTCACAGCATCACTAAAAGTCATTTACATGAAGAGGCCTCTGGAGCACAAAAACTTGGAGGTGCCCACAAGCTGTGGGTATCCCCACTCATGCCTGCCGGCCACTTGACACCCTGCCTCCAAGTACAAAATTCTGCTGGCATCACTTTGCAAGTGTCGTTTGGACCTAATTAGCTTGGAGTCTTGGAGGTTTGGACTACTACATATATATACATCAAAATGAACAGCTTTATTTTGTCTTTAATAGGCAATGTATTCTTGGAGCCATAGTGGAATTATTTTAAAAGCTTGGTATTCTTCCTCATTATGGAACTGGCCACAGATTATTTTCCAGCCTTTAAACTGGATGCCAAGAGTTAGCTTAAAACAAAAACAAACTAGAAAAGAAAAAAAATTTGGCATTTTTTTAATTGGATAGTAACACTTTCCTCCCTGAACTGTAAAAATTAATGTAAGAGGTATGTAAGTGAGGATTTGTTAACCCGATGGGCAGGCTCAGACTGGGGAAGTCATCTCCTGGGAAGCAACTTTCGTGTCCCTGAAAAGCGGACAACAACATCTCCTAGCGGGAACTGTTGGATGGCGTCAGCCAAAGAAGTTCTGAAAGTGATGTGGAAACAAGCTGAGGAACGGGCAACTTGAAGCTACGTCCTGTATATCCAGCATAATGAACCTGGGGTTGGGGGGGGACAGCTTTCCATGGAAAAGGCTGATACCCCTCCAAAGGAAAGAGAAGACCGCAGCCACCAGTACTAAGCAATATTTATCAACAGTGTTGGCGGTACAGGAGCGACAACACCTCCTGTTCCTCCTTCCCATCAGACCCAGAGATCCCGGCCTCCTATTCTGCCTGGTGCTGTGTAAGTGCCAGCGCCTGGTGGATGCTGGATCAGCTGGGAAAAGTGCTCGGAGAACAGGGCAAAAAGCAACACTCCTACTCTGGTGGCTGCCTTCTTAGGTAAATTGCTCTATTCTTCTTGTCTATTTGATCCTCATCACCCTCCAGGTGATCCAGTTACAGATGGAGACACTCGTTCTGTGTTGGCGTTGTTGGTTGCGGGGTTTTTTTTCCCCAGCTACAATATGCAAAATTGTTCCATCCTCGTGCTGATTATCCATGACAAAGGATGATGATGATGATGATGATGATGATGATGATGCCTGAGGTTGTACCTGGTGACGCAGCCTGCTAGCCTACAAAATGGCTGACATCCACTTGTTTTTATTTCCTGCAGGAAGAGAGCAGCGCCGCCTCACTTCCGCAGCCACTTCCCCATTCTTTCCGTGCCCAGTTAAAGAGATTAATAGGCAACCCAGAAAGCTCGTTACCATTTGGGCCCAGCCTGGCTGCGAGGGGAAGGCCGGGCTGTAGCCGAGGACGGCGAGGTTCATCTGGGGACCCGGTCTCACCGGGCTGGGGGTCACGAAAAGCAGAGGAAAACCCCTCTGTCTGAAGGGAGGACATCAGAGGCACCCTGGCTTTGCTGTGGCTAATGTCAGCCCGTGGAGCTTCGCAGCAAAGGCAGCCCTTTCTCACCAACACCCCCACCACCCCCCCGGGCACTTGCAAACCCTAGGGACGAGCCCGCCTGGCCTCCCAGCCATGCTGGTCTGTGGCCTGTGGCAACCTCTTTCCCCAGGGGGGTCTGCCAACCTTCCCCGCACATTTGCTGGAGCAGGAGATGGGGGGAAACGTTATTTGGGTGGAGAACTGTGATCTTTGGTGGGTTTTTTTTTTTTGGTGGAGAAACGTGATTTTTGGTGTTTTCCCCTCACCCCAAGGAAGACATTGAGACGCTGGAGCGTGTCCAGAGAGGGGCAACGAAGCCGGTGAGGGGTCTGGAGAGTAAGCCTTAACGAGTAAGCCTTAGCGGCTGAGGGAGCTGGGGTGGCTCAGCCTGGACAAGAATAGGCTGAGGGGAGACCTTATCCCGGAAGGAGGCTGCAGCCAGGTGGGGATGGGCTGCTTCTCCCAGGCGACAGGAAAGGGCCTTCAAGCAGCGCCCGGGGACGCCTGGATTGGGTATTTGGGAAGAAATTTCTTTACCGAAATGTTTGTCGAGCGCTTGGCAGGGGCTGCCCAGGGAATGGGCCGAGTCACCTCCCTTGGAGGTGTCTCAGGAGCGGGCAGACGTGGCACCTGGGGGAGGCGGTTCGGCGGTGGCCGTGGCAGGGGCGGGCGGGCGGCTGGACCCCAATGACCCCACAGGTTCCCCTCCGGCCTGGGTGGCTTTAGGCTCCGGCGGGAGGGCCGCCTGCCGCCGCCTTGAGCTCGGTGACGGGAAACGCCTCCCCCCCACCCCCCAATGGGTCTCCCGGGGCCGCGGGGGGAGCGGGGGGGGGTCTCTCCCCGCCGCCTGCCATCGCGCAACCCTCCCGTTCTCGGCGACGGCGCCGTGAAGGCACCGCATGCTCCGATGACGGCGCCGCGAGGGCATAAAACGCCTTAACGGCAAGGCCCCTCTCCTTCTCCGAGGGGCTCGGCCGGCCGGTGTCTCCCGCTTCCCGCACGGGGCTCTGCCTCCTGCCCGCAGGGCCCGGCGCGCCCCCTCCGAGAGCGGCCGGGGCGGGGGGCGCCCGGTCCGGCTCGTGCCTCGCTCAGCGAAGCCCCCGGCTGGGGAGGGGGGGGGTCCCTTCCCCTCGCTAGGGGGGGTCCGGAGAGACCTCCCGCCGCCCCTGGGACCCGCGGGGCGGTGGGCGGGGCCGGGTGGCTCGCGGGACGCCCGCCGCCTTTTTTTTTTTTTCTTTTTTTTTTTTTTTAAAAGTGTTGCGCACCCTTTGGGGAAGGGGCGCGCTGATTGGCTGGGGGCCTCGCCGGTGACATCAGCCGGCTCACTTCCCATTGGTCGGCCCGTTGCTGGGACCCGAGGCCTTCCAGGGAGGCACTTAACCCCTTCGGCGCCGGCCGGGCCCCTCACCCCCCCGCGGGCTCCGCTCGCCCCGCCGCGGCCCCGGGCGCCCGCCGACCCAGATGAGGAGAGGCGCGGGGTCGGCAGGGAGCGGCGGCGCCACCGGGGCGGCGGGAGGAAGGGGGAGGAGGAGGGGAGAGAGCGCCGTGGCGTTGCCCGTTTAAGCGGGCGCGGCGGGGAGCTCGGAGTAGCACGCGGCCTGGGGAGGGAGCGCGGGGATTGGCGGGGCGGCCGGCGGGCGGACACACCCCCTCCAGCAACGGGGCGCTGTGAGTGGCGGGGGGAGAAGGTAAACAGAGCCGGCCGGCCCTGCCCGCTGACCAATCGGGGGGGCGGGAGGGGGCTCCGAACCCTTTGACGTGATGGGACTCGGCGCGGCCGTCCCCGGGCAGGAGCACGCGGGCGGCGCGCGGCGCGGGGGACGCGCGGCGGGCGGTCTCCTCTCCCCCGGCCCCCGCGCCGGAGCCGGGACCGGGACTGGAGCGGCGGCCGGAGCCGGAGCCGGGCGGGCGGAGGGCGGCACTGCCCCCCCTCGGCTGCGCGCCGCCCCCGGGGGGCGGCGGTGAGGGACGCTGCTCCGGCGCCCCGCTATTTATTTCACACACCCACACACACGCGCTCACACACACACTCACTCACTCCCTCTCACACCCACCCACCCGCTCACCCCCCGGGCTTCTCCGCGGGCGGGCCATGGCTGGCGGCGGCGCGGCTGGCCCGGAGGGCGCGCACTGAGGGCGCTCGCAGCCGCCGCCCCCCAACACACACACACACACACACCCCCCAGCGCACACCCACCCACCCCCGGTTCGTCGGGGCGCGGCCGCAGCATGTCGGCCGTCGCCTACGTGGACTTCGTGGCGGCCCAGTGCCTGGTCTCCATCTCCAACCGCTCCGCCGTGCCCGAGGCGGCCCGCCTGAAGGTGCCCGGCGAGGGGGAGGCGGCCCGGGAGCTCCGCGACCCCCGCGACGCCTGGAAGGACTACTGCGCCCTGCTGGCCATCGCCAAGAGCCTGCTGGAGCTGAACAAGTACCGGCCGCTGCCCGCCCCCTCCGTCTGCAGCGACAGCGTGGAGAGCCCCGACGAGGACGCCGGCTCCGACAGCGACGCGGCCACCGAGCCGGGCTCCAGCCCGCCCCGCAGCCCGCCGCCGGGGCCGCCCCCCCGCCTGCGCGCCGCCGGGGCCGCCCCCAAGGGGAAGCTGGCGGCCGAGAAGCGGCACAAGTGCCCCTACAGTGGCTGCGGCAAGGTCTACGGCAAGTCCTCCCACCTCAAGGCGCACTACCGGGTGCACACAGGTCAGCGGCGGCGGCGGGAGGCGGGGGGCGGGAGGGGGGAGCCAGCGAGCGAGCGCTTGTCCTCGGATGAACCCGCCCGGCGGCGCGCCCGGCGGCCCTGCGCGCCCCCGCCGTCCTGCCTTGCCGCTCTAGCCTGATGCTTTTTCTTCTTCCTTCTATTTTTTTCTCTCCTTTTTCTCCCCTCCCTCCCCTTTTTTCTCATTTTATATTTTTTAATTTTTATTTTTATTCTCTCCTTTCCACCCGGAGAGCGATGCTCCGCGGCCGACGGGAGCGGGCGGCTGCCACGGGCGGGGCTGCGGCAGCGCCCTCCCGCCTCTCCCGGCCCGGGGGAGTGCCCGCTCGACCCCCGCCGGGCGGCCGTCGGGGGGCTTTGGGATTGGGCGGGGGGGGGCGGCAGGGAGGAAGGGATAACGGGACTGGACGAACTTGGCGTGTCCGGAGGGTGCCCAGGGGGTCGGTGAGGACTTCACCGGGGCGGCGGGAACAGGGTTTGTCTCGCCGGTGCGGGACGGGCAGCGGAGCGGAACGGGGCACATTTCCCTCCTCCCGCGACGAGCCGCGGGCAGGACGGTCCCACCGCGCTGCGGGGGTGTGTGTGCGTGTGCGCTGCCCCCCCGCCTCCCGCCGACGTTTCACCCCGCGTTCGCACAGCCGCCTGTGCCCCCCGTACTTCGCTGGAAGGGGGGGGCTGGACGCCGCGGTGGCGGGGCATGGAGGGGGCGGCGGCGGCACACACCCCCCCAAACACGCACACACCCTCCTCCATCAGGCGAAGGGACCCCGCAGGCGGGGGGTGGGATGCGGCGAAACCCGGGGACCCCATCACCCGAAGGGGGCTGTCAGCCCCGCCGGGGAGGGGGTTCGCTCCCCGAGCCGTGCCGGGGAGGATTTGGGCGCCGTGGGGAGGGGACCGTGCCTCTGCCCTGTTCTGGCCCCTAGGGGGTATCGCCGCCCGGCCGTGGGGTGCTCCTGGGGGGGATTTGGCTCGTCGGGGGGCCGGCATCTGCCCCCCCCTCCCCGTCGGCTGTGGAGGGTGTGGCAACATGGAAACCTGGAGATAAACTATAATGGTATCTGCTGCAGCAGTTGGTACTTCCTCCGGCTCTGCCCAAGCTCCGAGGGGACAGCCATTGTAGACTTTGTTCGGTGGGGTTTGGGGTTGTTTTGGGTGGTTTTTTTGGTGTTTTGTGTTTTAGTTTGGGTGTGGTTTTTTTTTTTTTAAGGTTCTCCAGTGCAAGTGGCTGAATAAAAAGCCTTGGCGCGGCCGGTTGTGGGTTGGGGTCACAGTGCAGCCACACGGCTGCTTTAAAAATGGCCCGAAGCTAAAAGGGTTGTTGCGTGCGAGTATGGGGGGGTGGGGTGGGGTGTGCAGATCAAAGGAGGCAAAAAAACGTTGCCAGCGCTTATTTCGCGTCCTTCGCATCCCTTCTGTAGGGGGCGGTTCTTTTCTGGGTGGTGTTTGTGGGTTTGTTTTTTTTTTTCCCGTCGGCGGTGACGGTCAGTGGTGAAGCCCCGAAGGGAGTTTGCCACCCGAGGAGCCCACGGCCAGCCACATCGCCCACCCCGGGTCGGGTAATGCCGCGTCTGAGCTCAGACCCCAGCGAAACACCCCCAATCCCTCTGGCTCTGGGGGTCCGGGCGTCCTACGGGCGCTGCAGAGGAGGAGAGCCGGCGCTGGCTGCCTACCTGTGCCCTGCCGGCAGCTCTGCCGGGCGCCTGCCTCTGGGAGACGGAGGAGGGGGAGGAGGATGATGATGAGGAGGATTACTGGATGTGGCTCAGGGGTGAGCTCTGCAGCTAGGCGGTTCAGACCGTGCGCCCGGGAAAGAGGATGGTCAGCGGTGACCCCCTACTGACCTCGGGACAGGTGCCAAGGGCTGTTACGCTACCAGCTCAGAGGCTGCAGCTCCAATGCTCTTTCGGAGGCCGGGGGCCACTGGTGGCTCGCAAAACGCCGGCTCACGATTGGCGATGAAAAAGGGGTTAGCATCGCTTCCACTTGGTACCCCGCGCTGAGGTACCCACCCCCACGCGGAAACCGAAATGGGCATGGGCTAGGGAGGGCGTTCTGGGTGATGACACGTAAATTGAGGTGCTGCACAGCCCACACGGCTCGCTGCAAGCGTCAGCGTTGTAATAACTTATCTCCTGAAGTGGTGTGGGGTTCAGCGTGTGCTGCTCACGAGTGGGAGGCCTTAGCTCGAGGTATGAGATGCTTGACTCAGATGTGCTGATATGCCATCACAGTGGTTCCATGTGATTAAAACTGCTATAGACATCCAGCAGTAATGAACTTTCAGAGCTTCCTAATATGATCAGTTAATTGTAGCTAACTGAAATGCTAAATGATACTGCTAATGTTAATTATTTTTATAGGTGGCAGAACAATTCCTTAGCAACAGTGGAATTCAATGGGACCTCTAGAGTTATTCATAACTGCGTATTGCAGAGCATTAATGCTTCCCTCCTTAGTACTGTTTTCTTTCCTTCCCTCCCCCAGCCCCCAATAATTTCTGTCTCATATATCTGAGACTTCTGAATCACTTTCACCTACCTGCCATTTTTCATCAGGCCACCAACTGAGTTTCTTGCTGCTGCATAGCCTGTAGTGGAAGTAGGTACATAGCCACCAGTAGAAACTTCCTGGTCTTAAATTTGTAGTATTTAACCCCGGTCTCTGAAAATTTGCTTTAGGTTTTCCATTCACACCTGTGAGCTGGCTTGTAGCCACAGCTCTCTTTACTCACGGACACTAACCAAGCAAGTTGAAAAGCTCTAGATACTTAATGGTCCATGCTGAGTGATGGTGGGAATCTAAAACCTCACCAGACCATCTTTGGTAAGCTAATGCAAAGGAAGAAATGAAATACCAAATAAAGGTGAAGGGGTGGAAGACCAGACTTAATGCTCAGAGGTTAGAGGTCTGTATGTTATTAATGGTTCTTTAAATTTGTTGGTTCAAAGGCATTCTATATTCCAGGGGCTAAAAATATCTGTATAACTGTTTGCTTGAAGATTGGGCCTTTGATGATGACTCTAGTTCAAATTCCAGAAGACCCGAATTAGCCATCAATCAGAAATTGTCTTCTGCGTTGATCTTAACAGAAAAAGGTCAGCGGGTGGCACTGCACATCCTACTTGTGCAAACAGCCCCCTTGCTTGTACTGCCAATCCCACTGAACTCGGTGTGACTTAGACCAGGATTTGTAGCAGGAAGCCAGGGAAGTCTGAACTCTGCTCCTTCCCAGGGGAATAGTCCTTTCATTCCTCTTCAGGCCCCTGGTGCTTCTGCGATAGGTTCAGGCACTTCATTCTGTCATGTCTGTGTACCTCCACTCAGAACACATTAACTTGCAAAGGTTTGCGGATACAAGGACAAGTATGTCGATGAAACTGAACTATTGCATCCCCTGTCCCTTCACCACCATCCAAAAGTAACTTGGAGTTTATTATTTAAGTTCTGGTGTCTCGAGACGGAAGAGCACGACAGGTAAGGTTGTTCTGCATGAGCTGCTTCCAGTAGCATCTGAGATACATGGCGCTTGGCGTACGAGAGAGAAGATGGCATTATCCCTCACGGCTCACAAGCCAAAACCCATTTCTCGGGAAGGCAGGTGGAGGGATAGCCCTGCAACGTTGACCCTACCTTAGGTTTCCCCATCTCTTACGGGATGGTGTTATGGGAGTATAGGTCATGTCAGCTCTGCTGAAGTTTGGCAGTGGCAGGAGGGGCTACAAGTGGTGTGTCCGCTTGGGAGTCTTGAGCACCGAGATGGCGTGACCAAGTCTTGCAGGCTTTCCCTTCAGGGCATAGAAAAAGGCCTGGCAATATGCATCAGCGAGACGTGCAGGAGACATGAGCCCTGGAAGGAGTGCGGCGGTCAGGAGAAAGCAGGGGACTCTGCTGACCAAGAAAATGACAAGGAATGGCAGATACGCAGAGCGTTACTTTGTAAATGCACAGACACCTCTAAATAGCTTCAGAGGTTTGATTCTGACCAGTAATGTGTAGAGTGACTGTTGCCATCAAATGGGTTGGGGGTGGAGGGATGCGTGGGTTCCCAGGGAAAATGAAGGCGTAGGAGAGCAAACAAACAATCTTGGTCTGGAGGCTGAGGCAGGGAGCAAAGGGCAATATACCAGCAGGGAGGGAAACTGGCAGGGGAAACAAACTTTAAGGAATGTATGTTTGCTATGGTGGTGTGAATGCAAGCCAGCTAAAGGGCACGTGGCTGCTAAGAGGAAAGGGGGACAGAGAAGACACCATAAAGCTAGTTTGTGAGATGCCTTCTCATACAGAACCTGTAGAAGTTTGCTTGCCTGAGAAAGCAAATCCCAGATGCTCCTCAATATGTGGTGCTGTGGATCAATGGGAAGCTCACATCTTCATCAGGTACCCTTAATTTAGAGGTTAGACACACAAAACCCAGATGTGTGTAACGTTCTCCCTTCTCAGCGAGGCTTTTCAGCCCAACTGCGTCATTGTGTAGACTGGGTTCAAACTATACAAAGAATTTTGTTGCATTGGGCAGCTGATGCACTCTTGAGCTCTCCTAACATTTGGCTCTCACTGATGTTTGGTGGTTGGATTGTGGGCAGAGGCATGGACCTGTAGGTTGGAGGTCTGCACGGTGAAACTGAGGAGCATTTCTTGTAGAAAGGACAGGTAAGTGCTGCAGATGCCTAGCATTGCAGTCTATAGATATCATGGTATCAATCCAGCCCACACATCAGTTTTGTTTTGACTGTCCTGCTGCGGGTTTGGTGTTCTAGATTATCATTAGCTCAACAGACTGTACAGATGTTGGTACGTTGACAATCCTCTCCTCGCTGGGAGCTTTTTTTGGGTATTTTGTGGGAGCGTAATCTGAAATTTAGCATTTTAAGCCCTCTTATCCAGCTCACGCAATGTCACTTTGCCAGATCCTTTAGAATAAGACTGAAGAGCAGAAAGTGGAGCCAGCAGGACATCTTCTGCTAATTTCAGTTCTCCATCTGAAAGCCCAGTTCTCAAGGGTTAATGCAGATGTGCAAATTGCTGGAGTTCTAATGGGCTTGTTTCCAGGTCTCAGAAGAAACACGACCAATACTGACCAGAAGCCTTGCCAGCTGCATAAGATAAGCAAGAATCCTCAAGATTAAGTTCAGTGCTGCCTGACTCCCTGGTTGGGGTATTTTTTGGTGTTTTTTTTTTCTGTTTAAAAATAAAAACATTAAGCAGGTGTAGGTATCGCAGCAGGAAGGCACTCTGGAAACGTTTGTACATTGAGTCAATGTTAAGAAGCACGCATGTGGGACAGAAGCAATGGGCCAGCGCCACCCAGAAGACTGTAACTCCCGTTTCCAGCTGGACGCATTGCAAAAGCAGCTCTGCCAAGTTCCTGCGTGCCTTTGTGGCATCCTGTGGCATTGCAGACCGCGTTGGGGGTGTCCCCCACTCCTGCTGGCGTGTGTGTCTTGCAGCCGCAGTGGTTGGGACCCCCGTGGGAACGATGGTGCCCCTCCGTCGCTGCTGTGCTGTTGTGGCCTCGCACAGCTCCCAGACCCGCAGCTGGAAGAGCGAAGACGAAACAGCCAAAGTCTGGGGTAGTGACGGCAAAGCACGCTTCAGGCAGCGTTTACTTGTGGTAGCGTGGCTCACCAGCCATATTCAAGTGACGATGACTGTGAATAGCCTGAGGGCACTCTGTGAAGACCTTAAACTTGAGGGAAGAGTCCGTTGAAATAAAACAAAAAATTACATTATCTTTCTGAATGCACATAAAATGGCATTCTTTCTTCCCCTGTCAAAGCTGTTTATCCTTAGTGAGCATCTAATCACTCAGACAGGGCGGGAGCTTAAACCCAGTGCTCTGCAATCCCAGGTAAGTGCCCTACGCAGGCTAGGTGATGCTCAGTTTATATTTAAGTATTACTGCAAAACAGAGAAAGCTCAAATGGAGATCAGGTAGGAAAGGCATAAGAGGTAGGAACTTGTCCCACCTACTCAAGAGTGTACTGCTGAGGGCAGTCCTCTCAGTGGCCTTAACTCTGAGCTTTGGGGAGGTGTCCCCTCTCCCAGGTGGCTTCCCTGACTGACACATAGATATATAAGGATGCACAGTCCCCCTCCAAAGAAAGCCCCAAAGGCAGGCAGGGAGGGTTGTGGTCTGGCAGAGAGGCTGTAAGGAAGCCCCTTGCATCTGATCCTGTGTCACCGGGGAGTAACAGCAAGTCTGAGTCTCACTGGGGTTTAGGCTCCCAGCAGCAGTGAGTTTTAGCAGGTGTTTTTGCCTGTGGTCTTTTGAAAGTGACTCAAACACCTGCATGTGCAAGCAGCTGTTCAGTGGTGGTTCTGAGGATGTCCGAGCAGTCTAAATATTTGCTGAAAGTGGCATTTTAACACCCAAAATATCCTGTGGTGTTTAGTCCCGAGTGCTGATGGAATATAAATCCCTTGCTGCAACCTGCCCCGTCCCGCTGCCTGTGCTGAGGCAGTGTCTGAGCTGTGGCCAGACTGGGTGGCCACAGTTTAGGTGTTGCAGAAACCTTTGTTGAAGGCATGTGCTACCTCACATCCTCACCGCTGATCTTGTTCTTCTGCTGTTTCACACCAGCATCTGTACCTTGTGGTTGCCATGTGTTCTAATAATTTCATTTTGGAACATTTCAGAAGAGGAAAAGGTCTGTTTGAAAGGCTTCCAGTCTCTCTGCTCAGAAGTGGATGCACAGATGTCAGCAAGATATATCTTCCGCGTGGAGGCTCAGTCAAAAGCCCATGTCCCATGGGGAAATTGCTCATTCACAGTGTGAGAGGGGGAAAAGCAACACGTGGGGTGGGGGGTGGGGGGGGGGGGAGAGAGAAAGTGAGAGAGAGACCTGGGAGAGCGGCTGTTCTGTGGCAAGGAAGAGATAGCCTGGGTTTTGGGTGGTTTCCTCCCCTCCTTGATAAGCTGGACCATATTCTTGACATCCACCTACAGAATCTGTCATACTTAAGGAAGACACTGAAACATGCAAGAGTGGTGCCTGAGTGGGATCACAGGGAAGGAGAAAAAAAAAAGTAGAAATGCCTATCATTGTCATCTAAGTCAAGGATTGTCATTCAGGGCCAGTTATTCTAGGGTGCCAAGATCTCTTTGGAAATTTCAAGCTCCAGCAGGCATGGAGGTACAAGAAGATCTCGGAAGATGAAGGTGGGGATTAGATTCTCTCATTTGAGCCATGAAGACCTGATTATGCTGGTCCTGTTTTGCCAAGTAGTTATGCTCTCATCTGATGGCAAGAGATTTCACTATTTGGGCTTTTCGTAACTGGGGGCTTTTCCTTTTCCCCGTGTCCCATCAGCAGCTTCAGGTTTCTGGCAGGAGGAATCAGCCTTGATGGGGTTCGTTTGGGCCTGGGCTTCAGGGGAGGGGTGGACATCCCTGCAGCAGGAGGTGCTGGCCACCTGTGCCATCTCAGTGGCCGGGCAGAGGGTAGGAGTCGCACACAAATGCCACATCCCTGAAGTCACACTCCCAACTGTTCTTCAGGTTTGGTACTTAAAACAGTTGTTGCTGTGAATGCCAGGCAGCACGGTCCCAGCCTGTGCTTGGTGGTCTCGTCTTTAATAACGTGTCAGTCAAGGGTGTCTGAATAGGTGTCCGTTCATGCAGCTGTAGCTACAGTCCGCTTGGCTTTCTTGTTAATGTGCATCGTTAGCATGCTTTGACAGCAGACTCTTCTGCATTGGCGCCAGGCTCGGGGCTGTGTCCAGCCTCTCCTCCTGCAGCGAGGAAGACGGCGGGAGCCCAGCAAACTGTTCACCTTGGCCAAAAACTCCCGCCTACACCAACAGTAATCTCTGAATGTCTTCTGTAAAGCCAGTGCTCAAACAATTTTAGTAATTCATGTAAAATCGGTACTTAATTCCACCACAGAAGCCCAGAGAGCTCCAGTCCTAGCCCTGTCCTGTTGTATGCCAAGGCAATCGCCCGAGTGTATGGTCATCGACTGTGTCTTCAGCTTTTTCAATCACAGCCTCTCCCCCCCCCCCAGAAAAAGAAGCTGCTCAGAACTTCTCTATCCTTGGCTGTCCGAACGAATTCATCTTTGTTAAAGGCACCATGAATTGCATCTCCTAAGCTCAGTCATCCACATCTGAAACAGCATTTTGTAGTGGGGAGGCAGATCAGGGTATCTGTACTATTAACAAGTTTGCTAATGCCCACTTGCCTTTTTTTTTTTTTTTCTTCAGAAACCCTTTCTACTCAAGACTACAAAGTAGGAAAATCTGCAATGTCTTAGGGTAGGGCAAAAAAGCTAAAAAATTTACTGTCTATTCAGAAAAAGATGGGAATGGAATGAAATAAAGTGGATCTGCCTAAGGTCATACAAAGCAGCTTGGGTGCAGAGTTTAAACTGGTAGAGAAAGAAGGAACTTCACCATTTGTGGTAGAGGGAAGAGGGAGAAAAGGTCAGGTGAAGCAAGAGCTGAAAGATCAAAAGAATCTGCAATGGCCTTTATATCTATATGGGACTTAAAGCAAGCCAGGGCTGCAGGAGCTCTTTAGACTTCAGAGAAGACCCATGAAGAGCCACCATTAGCTTGTGCCCAGCATAAACTATGTCTCCCACTACATTCCTGGTGGCACACAGGACAGAGAATGGGAGTTCTGCAGACACACCTATTCCTATAACCTGTAAATTAGCTTGTTTCATTTGTTACTTCTGTAAGCTGCCCTGGAGAGGTATATATATTTTTTTTTTTTTAAAAGAAAATTATTTACATCTTGTTTTTCTTGTGTTCAGATCCTATCACACATAGTTTCAAGGAACTGTGATACTCCATTGGCCATTCTTCACCTTTAGATGGAAATCCCATTGAAGGCGTGTTTTAAAGTGGGACTAGGGGCGCTGCTACCAAATTAAATAGTGCGTAGTAGTGCCCCATTTTTGTGGCTCGTTCTGCTTGTTTTGGGCTTTAGCATCACTGCTCCCGAAACCGAAGGGGAGAAATCCTATGGGAAAGATACTGAGATGTGGCCCAGGGACCTGTGTCTCCAGCTGGAGGCAGCACCAGCCTGCCTGGCAGCTCTCTGTGCTGTGGCCAGCCCACAGCTGCATGGCAGCCACAGGACGTGGTCCCTCCTGAGGGCTCTGCCCCCAACACCTCCGCTGCTTTGAAAAAAAATAAAACGAGGTGTCAAGCAGGTCCAGCAACCAGCTTGGCTGGGTGGAGACCACCCCCAGAGAGATGCCATCAGGCACCTCCGCCTTGCCTGAACAGCCTCATGCACACTCTTGATTCCCTCACTGAAGCACAGCCCCCCTGGGCTGGTGTCACCCCTCGGCCTAGTGACCCAGGTGGAGCAGCAGATCTTCAGGCTGGGAGACAAGCCCTGAGGGCCTGGAAAAGCCTCCCTCCCTCCCCCTCCTCTCCCTCTCTTGGTGTGCACTGAGAAGCCTGGAGTTTAATGCATCCTGGTGCCGGGGATTATGCCTGGCCTACTTTCACCTAGGTGCTTCCAAAGTGGCCGTGACAGCCTCCACAGCCTCCTGCGGCCGAGGTGGTGGGGCTGTTCTTCACTGCTTTACCTGGGCTCAGCTTGGCTTGGCGGTGGTACCCCTGGTGCCTCTGCGGCAAGGCGGCCACCCCCGGTAGAGCAGCCCTCCCATCGGGAGCAGGGCCATGGCAGGCTCCCCGAGCTTTCAGTGCCCCCTACCCTGGCCGCTGAGCTGAGGGCTGGCTCCATGGGGAGCGTGGTGCCAAAGGTGTGCGAGGGATGCAGAGCCAGCCCTGCCCTTCCCCCAGCGCCCCACAGTTACATGGCCGCATCTAAAAAGTGCCTTCCACACACACACCCCACTGGCCCGTGGCATGGGAAATGGGGGTGTGGAGTTGCCACGGTCACAGAGGGAATTCCAGTAACGAGGCTCCATTTTGTCTTCCCACCTGCAATCCTGGGAAGGGGTGGGAGGAGAGCCACCAAGCTGGTGAGGGGTCTGGAGAACAAGTCCTATGAGGAGGGGCTGAGGGAACTGGGCACGTTGAGTTTGGAGAAGAGGAGGCTGAGGGGGGACCTCATTGCCATCTACAACTACCTGAAGAGAGGTGGGGGTTGGCCTCTTCTCCCAAGGGAATAATGACAGGATCAGAGGAAATGGTCTAAAGTTGCAGCAGGGGAGGTTTAGATTAGATATTAGGAAGAATTACTTTATTGAGAGAGTGGTCAGGCACTGGAACAGCCTGCCCAGGGAGGTGGTGGAGTCACCATCCCTGGAGGTATTTAAGAAACGTGTAGACATGGCTCTTCAGGGCATGTTCTAGTGCCCAAGATTATTGGTTTGTGTCTGTCTGTGGGTGAGTGTGGTGGCGATGTGTGGTGGGAGTTAATGTTTGTGGGGGTTTTTTTGTTGTTGTTGTTTTATGTTTGTTTGTTTTGTTGGGTTTTTTGGATGGTTGGTTTTTTTTTTTGTGGTTGGACTCAATGATCTCAAAGGTCCCTTCCAACTGTGAATATTCTGTGGTTCTGAGGAGCCCCAGTTTCTCAAGCACTACAGAGGCCCAGATTCAAAACACTGCTTTGGGGAACCTGGGTTGGGTAATGCCATGCCTAAAATGTAGATGCTGCACCCCCAGAGACTGTGATCCTTGCTCTCCAGCCTAGGAATCTGGTCTCCCTGTAGTACATTGAGGCCCTTCTGCAGGCTGAGGAGCTGCCCTGGGGTGCATGGATGGATGGATGGATGGATGGAAATGTGGTTTCTGGGGGTGGGGTGGGGTGACCGAGGAGCAGCTCCCACCACACTGGGGCGTAAGTGCCTGACACAGAGCAGCCATGTACAAGGTGCCTCCGCGCATGCAAGAGGTATAGCGCTTCTCCCACGTTCCCGGGGGGAGCTAGAAAGCTGCTCTGCACCTCCCACTGCTGCCTGCTTCCAGGAGGCTGTGACAGAAACCCCCAGATAGATAGCAAAAGAGCAGTGCGAGTGAAACACCCGCCTGCCTGGGATGCTGCGGGTGGGCGCTGGGCAGGATGGTGGGCACCGGTGCAAGGGCACTGCTGGTGCTGCTCAGCCGGGAAGCGGCAGTCGTGGCCTCCACGCACGCACGCGCGAGCCTATGTACTGTTTTAATTAATGTCTTTTATACGGGCGGTAGTTGTTCAGAAGGGCTTCCAGCCATGTCTAGAAGCGTGCTGCGGGGAGCCAAGAAACCTGCTGGTGAAAAAGCAAAGTAACCCCGGGTCAGGATGGCTGGCAGCTGTGCTTGCGCCAGGCTCAGGCACCGGGCTGGCTTGGTTCCCTCTGCATCCTCCTGCCCTCACTGAGGACCAGCATCGCCATGAGATGGGGGGAGGCATCGCTGGGTCAGCGGCCATGCCTGAGCGGCTGCTCTGGCCACACAGTCCTTCTCGTCCAGCTGTGCTGGCCTGTCTGGGACGGAGCAGCCACCCCTCAGGGAGCACCATATCCTTCAGAGCCTAAACCATGAAAATGACTGTGTTATTTAAGAGAGGCTGGCTAGGGCTTTCAGGGCCCATGGTGTAGCTACATCTCAGCTGGTCCGTCCTCATCCTCCTTAGCTTTGTGGATGCCATCGTTCAGTTCCCCCCAGCTGCCTTTCTCCTCCCTGCAGCTCTGCCATACTTTCCACTGCTGCTAGTCCTCCTGGAATCTGGGCTGTTCATTTGAGTCTTCAGCCTTTTGTTGCTGCTATTGTGTCTGGGGAGGACTCCAAGGCGCACTTTCTTGCGAATGACCCTTTTTTTTTGTGATCTGTAAACGTAGAGCAATTTTACCTGTTGTGCCAAACTTCGCAATACCGTGAAATACTGGAGTTGTTGAGTTTCTTTCCAGATCTTCCAAGCTGGAAAACTTCTGGGATAGTTTTCGTATTTCATGGTTCCCTATAAATAGCTGTCACAATAGCTGTCATTTATATTCTCTTTAGGAGACTTAAGAAAGTGAATTAAGGCATCAAACTGGAACAGTGCATGATGTCTGTGACTGAAAGCTTTCGTGTGAGCTTACACACCTTCTCTTTCCATCTGTGCCATGGACTGGAGTCAGCCTTGCCGGTCAGGAAGCATCAGGTCTGTGCCTGTAGGCAAGGACTGCGTGACCCACAGAGGTGACCAGCAGGGATGTGGAGTGCCAGGAAGATGACAGTGAGCGCTGTTCAATCCTTGCACCCTTATTTTATAAAAGCAAAGGTGCGGTGTGGTTTACGTTAGTGTTTGGTTTGGTTCTCCACCATCGTAGCAAACATATATACTGATAGAGCTGTGAATAATGAAGTATATCCCATCCTCAAATCAGCTAAGAGACTGAAAGGAGACCTTTACGCTCTGGTAGAGCTTGGATTTCTAGGAGAAGGGGCGGAGAGGGGGGAACGTGACACTTGTCTGTGCTGCTGCAGTGGTTTTCCTCTACGTGTTTGCAGCCCCGAGGCTGCAGCATTCTCCCCAGTCCCTCCCTGCTCAGTTCTCCCCAGGTTGAATGACTTGTCCTAGGTGAAGGATTTTTTTGGGCTTCTTTTCTAACGGTTACAAATGATTTTATTCAGCAGAATGGAAGTGTCAGAGGAATAATACTGGCGGCTTCTTTCCCAAGCCACCGTAGTGAGCCTGACATGAAAAACGTACAGGCACAGGCAGAGCTCATCTGTTGTTTTGACAGTCTTCGGGGTCATGTAAGGTTCTGCATCGGAGTGCGAGTTTCATGCGGTTGGAGGGTTTTTTGGCTTCTGCTGGAGGTGAGACTGAAACCTGATGAAGCGAGTCATCAACAACCCCGCAGACACTGGCACCGCGGCAGGAAACAAAAGCAGCTTTTTCCCCTCAGCAGCGTGTTCCCCAGCTCCTCGGCAAAGCTGGTACATGCTGCCCTGCCTTGCCCCTGCCCACCACCCCCCTAAATCTTTTGTCATCATTTCCTCCTTGCAGGCGAGCGACCGTTCCCCTGCACATGGCCCGACTGCCTTAAAAAGTTCTCCCGCTCCGATGAGCTCACCCGGCACTACCGGACCCACACCGGTGAGAAGCAGTTTCGGTGCCCCCTCTGCGAGAAGCGCTTCATGCGGAGTGACCACCTGACAAAGCACGCCCGCCGCCACACCGAGTTTCACCCCAGCATGATCAAGAGATCCAAAAAGTCCAGCTCCAGCAGCTCCTTGTGAATGCGGGGCTGGCCCAGGGAGGGGAGCCGGGGTGGCAAGGCGAGGTGCGGGGCTGTGGTGCTGGAGCACGAGCATCCGTCGTGCTGCCGGTTGCCCTCGCCATCCAAAAGCACATGTAGCCAACATTCAAAAAAAAAAAATTTTACAAAAAAAAAAAAAAAAAGGTACTCTGTGCCCCACTGGCTGCCCTCCACCTCCCTACCCTTCGCTGGGAACAGGGGAATTGGAGGAAGCAGATTGTGGGGTGAGAGGAGAGAGGGGATGTCCAGCAGAGGAGGTGACCACCTCCTCTAATGCAAAGCATTGATGCTGGTGTACATACGTCTGACTGAATGGTCTGGCCCGTGCCACCACAGTAGTGTGACTCCGAGGTCTTTGTGATTGCTGTATCATGAACATGTTTTGTTGAACAGTGTAATGCTGCTTGTATTTAGAGTTTGTCGAGTAAAACCACTTTCCGAGTCACATAAATAACTCTCAGATAAAAACTCCATAGCACATTGTAGAAGTGGGTTTACTTCTGTCTCAGAACGATCCTGCATTTAAAGAGACTGTTAAGAGAAACATTACAACATATGTTACTAATAGCATCTGATTGATATACTGAGATAAGATGAATTTATACTCAAGAAGACCCATTCACATAAAGGGGACTTTTTAATTTTTCTTTGTATTAACTATACTTTTGAATATAAGCTGCACTTTTCCAGTAAAAACATGTATAATTCAAACAGATACTTAAAGCAAAAAAAACCCAGAACCCTACAGCAGCTCAGTCATTTTTCTGACCATATGTGTATTCAGCTCTGTTATTCACTTACCTGGAAAAATACAAGTCAGCCTAGACAATGTGGTGGGGATGTGGGAACAGAAGCATACGTCTCTCAGCTGATCCTATACTTTTCATTTGTCAATAAATACAGTACTGTACTATAGAAATGCCACTAACAGTGCTTTATTCTGCTGTGTTTTGTTCGAATGGATGCATAACAGCAGCTACCATCTTTATAAACTGCTGCTTTTTTAAAGGTTTTTTCTCTTCCTACACTTGCCTTAAAGATTTATTCTCTTCATACCCTTGCCTAACTCCTACCGAATCCTCTGGGAGTTGTGTGTGCTTATGGAGAGAGTAGACCTTTCCTTAAGAGCACTCTGCTAATGGAAACAGCTGAAATTATTGTAAGGAGCACTTCGGAAAGGCTTCTCTATCTCTTGATTGCTGCTTCTGTGTAGACTATGGGGGGAAACCATGAGGTAATTGGAAATCCAGCACTAAAGGTGTGTCGTGATACTTCTTACGACATAAGCTTCCCTTGGTACCTTGTGTTGTACCTGTCTCACGCGTGGCACATCAATTAGTGATAAAGGCAATATTATTTTTATTTTAAAGCTACATTTTTTGCTCTTTGAGAGGAGCAAAAAGATCACTGAAGGAAAAACTGGTGGTCATTAGCTGAGTATTTCATCTTTTTTATGTTAGAAGCATGAACTGTAAGAAGTTACTGGTGAATTTTATTTTTTTTTCTCTCCCCAACTGCATATGGTTGGGGGTAATTCTGTTTACACATTCTTTTTTCCAGAAACATTCTTTTCCTGTTTGGATTTTACCCCTTCCTCCAGAAGAGGAAGGGGAGGTGCAGCCCTACTATAGAGACTTAGGGCCAAATTCATCTTGTGAGTAACCACGCTGAAACCCAAAGTGTTTCCACTGCAGATGAATTTAGGTCATCTTGTAAAGTTCTGTACATAAAAAAATCTTGTTAGTACACCTGCAATTACAGTATCTTATTGTTTACCTGATAAAAAGCTTGCTTCTTAGAGACAAACATAAAGAAAATTAACTCAGTAGAGTGTTTTCTTCTACAGTTGTATAAGGCTTTCAGCATTAGAAATCAGTTTGCATATAGTGTTTTACCTGTGTAATTCATGATAAATTCCGTCTATGTGAAGAGAACTGCTTTTAAGGCATTAAGGATATTGAGCAGTCTATGGAGTAAAAAAGGGATGTGTTTTCTTCAGTGAAGACATCAGGAAACCAAGCACACTTTCTACCTCCGTTTCAGCTTTTTGAAACATTTATTTTAGAAACCAAACTTTAATTTCTGGTGTCCAAATTGAGTCATAGGGACGTACGTTCTTCCTAATAAAAATAGGTAGCCTCAGTATTTCTATTGATCTAGAAATACAAAAATAAAATTAAAAAAAAAAAAGTGTTCTGCTTACCAGTACTGTCAATGCTGCCTTGTTCAGCGGGGTCAGGGCCAGGTGCAGCCCGGTGAGATTCAAAGGTGCATGCACATTCATCTTCATTCCTCTCCGTGAAGATCAATGCAAACTTCCAGGTCTCTGTCCTGCAGTGTGGAGTTGTCGCCTTTTTATAGGACAACAGACGCAGCACTTGGAAAACTCAGGCCTGATCCTGTGAAAACACCAAGACACCCTCCACGTCCTATCAGCCGCCGTGGGAAGCCGCAGCGGATAAGCAGCTCCTAAATCAGTACGCAGATGTTTTTTTTGGTCACCTAGCTACGAGGCTTAACGGACACGTGGAAGTAGATGGCCAGATGTACGGTTTCCACCTGGCGTGTTTTGGGGTAGAGTGCACAGCTAGAGAAACGCCGTCGTTCCTGCTAAGTCTTGCGAGAGTCAACAGGCAGGGAAGCGCTTTGGTCCGTGGGACAGTGGGACCTACAGGCGTGTGTCGTCATTGCGTGTGGCGAGATCCTGTGTCTGAAAAAAACCTTCCTAAACAGTAACCCATTTGCTCTAACACATGCTGTATTACAGCATCGGACAGACGGGATTAATGCGATTCATTAACCACTAACAGAATACTTTGGGGATGATCAGGTTTGCAGATTTCATGTTAACCGTTTTGTTCATGTGTGGGTTTTGGGGATATGCTTCTAGTAAAAGCAAACAATGGCTCTAACACATAAAAACTGCAGGTTAGTTCTTTGCATCTTGAAGTTAAGTTTTGAAGAGTGTTGCAAATGTTGGGAAAGAAAAGGAAAATCAGGTTCTCTAAAATCATATGTACTTGTACTATTTTGGAAATAGTTAATAGTGCTGAAGTTAGGACAGCTCTTCTCCTTGGTTAAGAAAGCCCATTACTATAGAAAAATCATGGCTTTAAAGGTATAGCTGTACAACATACTTCTTTTTCAAACAGTTTTCCATGACCTGTATTACAGATCTGTTTTCAGTTTGCAGATGGACTTACCCCAGCATACACCAGACTGCACACATACTTCAAAATGCTGTTTTACAGACTAGTGATCTGTAACACTGTAAAAATACCAACTTCCAACAGTTTAATCAGTTTTATTTTTGTACAGTATTCGTATCCTTTATAAGTTATTTTGCTGTCCTGTTTTTGTAAATCACATGAAATTGTAAAAAAAAGAAAAGGAAAAAAAAAAAGTAGGCATAGATGGTTTTGTATATATGTATATATATATTGTCCAAATAAAGAGAAAAGGAATTAACACCCCAAATGTTGTTTTGAATGATTGGAGCTAAGGAGTGGTCACGTAAACCAGTCTGGATGACTACAAAAAGAAAAAAAGAAATATGTGTGGTGTATGAACCAGCTTCAAAAGGTCCTGGTGTTTCTTGTCGTGATTTCACTTGGGTCTTGTTTCTCTACTTTTCACATTCTTGCTATTCCTTCTGGCGCTGCTGCAGGAACACAGCAACACAACTTGGGGGCGGGGGGAGAAGCGTCCCCTCACCCCTGCACGCCAGCTCTCGGGAAGTCTCTCTCCCAGTGTTCAGTGGCTTTTGAGCTGAGCAGGGTGGTGTCCCCCCCATCGCACCATGATGCACCCGCTCCACCAGCTGATGGTGCTTCAGTCTCTGCAGCCACACCCCGAGATTTCCATGGGTCTGAAGGGGTTCCTGGTGTTCTTTCTTAAACCATCGCCTCAGCCTCTGAAGAAAGGGAACACAGGGAGCCCTGCGCCACAAAGCTCACTGATATTTATGGTCAGGACGAGCTAAAAGCAACTTGTTACACAAACTTATTTAACCTGGTAGGTGGTAACAGTGCTAGAGTGTGCTTGCGAGATGAGACCCTGGAGTCCAGTGACCATGTAGCCCCTCTGGCAATGCAGGCAGAGACAGAGGGGTGGAAGAAGGCCGTCTGCATCCGGAACAGATCTTGTAAGCGGCTGAGTTGGTGCCAAGTTAATGCCAAGTTGGGTTTTTCTGTCCCCAGGTTGGGCGGCCAAAGGAGAGACAGAAGCTTAGGCAGGGTTGGTGCAGTCACACGCCGGCAGAGCAGCTGGGGCACCTTTCTGAACCCACCTGCGCGGGTGACTGGGACAGCTTCCACCCCCACGGGAGGAACGTCGTTCAGGGCTCACGCGTTCAGGGCCAAGGAGTCAGGGAGGTTTCCTTCCTGCCCCAGAGCTCCCGGACAGCGTGCTGCTTCCTCCATAGCCACACCTGACAAATCTCCTCATCAATAACATAACGCAAACCCACAATCGTCAGAACAAGGTGCTTACCCAAGTGCTCTTAAAGGGAGTGCCTTAGAGCAGGGGAACCTTTCCCAGTGGTAAGAATTGGAAATGCTTACACTGAAAGCACCACTCCTGTGCTTTCAGTGGTAGGAGCTCCCCATCCCCTAAAATACCTCCTCAAACACTTCCACAGGTACTACGGAAATCTTCCCCTTTCAAAAAGGTAAGGTCTTGACTGGCATCGATTCTAATCCTTAATAAACACCTGCTTCTGTATTATTACACACTGTATTTTTCCAGTGTGTGCATCTCTATATGGAGTTCATGTATGCCTTTGGGGTGAGAGAAAGCAGAGTCTGTACTGCTTTTAACTTGCCTTTTTGACATTGTTACAACAGTTACTGTTGGTGGCCGCTGGCTTGTGGCCACCATTTGACAACCCATAAACATCCTATTGCTTTTCATATCAGTTTCGGCCATCATTTTCTTTTGGTATTGTCTGTTGCCTCTGGGGCCATGTAGTGGCCATCAAAGTAACACCGGGATGTTGGCACAGCTGAACACAAGGTACAAAGGGAGTGGAGTCTGTACGCAGCGGGACGAGGAGAAACACTTACCAGATAAGGACAGTTACCATCCCAAGATGCGAAAAAGCCCTGTGGGAATTCAGAAGGCACAGAGGAGGAAACCAAAGAGCAGAGATGGTATCAGTGCCCTCCTGTCATCGTCATCGTGCTGAAAAGGTGCACAGAAAGGTCGTGGGCTTTGCTGATGGCCTTTTCTTCCTCTTCTGGCTAGTGGTCAGAGGCCAGAAAGGCAGCAGCAGAACTTTCAGGAGACCCAGGTTTAAGTTACATCAGATCTCCCTGGAGAGACCACATGTAATTGTTTGGGATCTTCTGCTGCTGACCACTGCTTCAGTGGCATTCAGTGGTGTTTCCGAGCAGAAAACACTTTGGAGAGCCTATGAAAAGCCACGTACAACTGCTCTGTCAACACCAGGCAGCCAGGGAAAACCACAATTGTGTAATTAGTCTATGCGATGCTGGTGGCAAATCACTGCCTCTGGATTACAGAAAGACAATCCAAGCCCTACCTAGAAGCTAAGCTGCATTCAGCTCTCATGTCCAATGAACCATTTTCCCCAGGGGTGTAGTTTTTCTACTGAAACATTTCAAGCAGGACAGCCCTACTGTAAGCTGCTTCAAACTGAAATAAAGGAGATTCTTCCGATATAACTTACTCCGACAATTGCTCACAAGTGTACCGATTTCTGACACAGTGATGCTCAAGAAACTGCACACACTCTGTGGGCTGTACCACTTTAATTGTACTGGCATCAGACCAGTACATTTTATACAGCAAAGTGTATTTTAAACAGTACAAATGTTCTGACCACAAAAATCCCTCATCCTTCATGAACAGCACAACTGGGGTCAGAAGCAGACACAAAGGGGGATCGAGATTCCTCAGCCACTGGGGCCCACAGAGAACTGTAACATCAGAAGCTTTTCACCTGAACAGACCTCTTAAGCGTGGCTGCAGCAGCACAGAGCGGGGCCGATACTGCCTGTGGTGTCTGAGAGCAGGTCCCTTTGTGCTCATCTGCTTTGGATTTACACCGTGTTTGTAATTATTCAGGAAAACCACCAACAAAACCAAACAAAAAAATACCACAGCCACTACCGCACACACCCCCCATATGTACAGTCACTACTAAATCACCCCCTGCATACAAAACACCACACTTCATCCAGGCTTCATCCTCACAGGCAAAGGACAGCTGGATCAATGAGCCTTCCAGGAGAAATGTGGCTCTTGGCAAATCCAGCCCGTGAGTGCAGCAGCACAGAAACATTCTTGAAATTTTTTCATGTTCAGGCTGGGACATGGGAGGGTTTTTCTTGGAGCAGAGGTGGATTTAATTCTCTTTCCCCTCTTCTTCCTCTCATTATGATGTACCAAATCCTGGTTTTATTCTGAATTAGCAAGGCACTGGGAAAAAAATACTTCTGTAACAAAAAGTTCTAGGAAAATTTATTTTGGACATTGTGTTTCAGTGAGTCAGAACTGAAGCGAGTAATTTTGGCTCCAAGTTATTTACAGTGAAGCTACAGTGCCAAGGTTCCCCCCCACCCTCCCCCTTCCCATGATGTAGCTCTCCTGCCAGACACCTCCCATCAGACGTTGTGCTAATCAAATCAGAAGAAACTACAGTTCATCTTTCAAGAAGCGGGCCAACTAAAGACAGGGGAGAGGACAGGGAAACAATGTGCGCAATGTCAAAACAACTTCTGTAAAAATCACAATAGTTTTGATGTAGAGTTACTGGGATATTGCGGAGCCAATACAGCCCTTCACCTCCGCGTGGTGCTCCTTTCCCAGCACAGGTGGCGTTGAAGGTGCAGGGACAAGAGAAGGGATTGTGCGCTGCTGGGACCATCCCTTAGCCGCTCCCTGGCATCAGCCACAGCACCCCTGCTCAGCTTAGCAGAGAGTGAGCATCCTTAATTACAGAGCTCCCCCTCATACTTCCTTCCCTCCCCCAGGTAGACCCTACTCTCCAAACCCTAACCACAGACAATACAGACAGTATCAGACAATACGTTAACATTATGTAAGTGTTCGTGAAATAGAATGACAAATTGCACATCTTTGGTATCTGTTTGCTCTAACATTTCGCTTTCAAGAAGACACCATGGAATGGCATGGGAAGTGAGTGAGCAAGGTGAAAATTAAGGCCTGCTAGTAAGAGATGTCCAGAAAAACTAAGAAGCCTTGCTAAGGGAACAAGCAGGTAACTGCATACTCATGGAAGAAACCCAAGTCAGTTTTCACAATCCATAGGGAGAATTGTCCAGAAGCTTCTAGAAACCTTCTAACAAAAGAGAGGGCATCTTAACATGAACCATAGACAAAAGCCTCCAGAGGTGTTAATTCTAAGTAAAATTCGCTATTATGCTCCAGAATGATCTGGAGCAGATGCCTACACAAGCCTCTAGCGAGCACCCACCACACTTTTCAGCAAGTGTCCTGCAGCCCAGCCCAGCTCTGTGAGTCTCATCATCTATTACTAACTCTAAAGCCTGAAGAATACACTACAGAATCACAGAACGGATTGGGTTGGAAGGGACCTTAAAGATCATCAAGTTCCAACCCCCCTGCCATGGGCAGGGGCACCTCCCACTACAGCAGGTTGCTCAAAGCCCCATCCAGCCTGGCCTTGAGCACTTCCAGGGATGGGGTATCTACAACCTGTCTGGGCAACCTGTTCCAGTGCCTCAACAATGTTCTTCCAGCTGTTCTCGGCCAGCAACAGCCTTAACAGGACTAATTTATTTTTCTCCCAAGAAAGCCCAAGTTTTATATAAGCATGCTAAAAGTCTTGCAGTTATACAAGGGTCCTTCCTCATTCTATTTTACTGCTTCATCCAACTTCGCAATCTCTCCCAGTTAACAATAACGTACACACTCAAGTGCCATTTTCAGACATAAAATACAGTAAAGTGTGATTTATAAGCGCTTTTCAGTGTTTGATTCCTCGAGATCTTTTTATTTCTCCCAGTAAGTCACAATTTCCATGCTGCTTTTCTCTGTCTCAATACATGAGCAGACACAGATGTTTGTCAGAACTGCAGATGGTGGTGGAAGAAGAACTTTGGCACAGTCTTCAGCTGGTCTAAACAACGGGGAAAAGTACCTATTTTCGGAGAAAGCTCAATTTACACTTCAGCTGTCAGGATTATTTGGGGTCTTTCCACTTGTACATTTTTGAGAGGTCTCACCTAATCAGCAGGAAAAGTTGGATACTACATGTATATTTAACCCAAACTCCCACTCATCCTCTCCTCCTCAAAGTTATACTGAAATTAATTCCATGGGTTTTTATAACAAGGGGCCCAGAGGAGCTGAACAGCAGCAGCAAATCATGAGGAAGAGCAAGAGAGCTAGCGGCGTCGAAAGACCCTATAGGCATGTAAGGAATCCTAAATCACGCTGTAGCTACATTAAGCGACCCAGTGTGGATTTTCATGGCTGAATACCCTAACCAGCTCAAAAGCCTTCCGTTTAAGCCAGAAGCTCTCTGCACCTGGATGGGATGCACTGGGCACACGAATTATCAGGTCACCAATATGTGCACAGGAGACACACAAGTCACATTGTAGAGCTCGTGTGCAAACAGCAATGGCTGCTTTTATGCAGAAAGTTGGTTTTATGGTTCTTTTTCAAAGGCTTTAGCTAGAAGACCTGCTGGATAGTGGAGATCTATTGGTCAGTAAAATGACAGCGGTACGGTTTTGCAGCCTGTTATATCTGGGGTAAATTAATATGAATGACAATGTCATATTAAGACTGTAGGGAGATACATCTAAGTCAGGACCTCTGGTCAATAGCTGACAGACCTCCAAGGAAAAAGCAAACACCCACAAGCCTGTCATCCTCTTCACTTGTGCAGTATTGCAGGCATGCATCCAGAACACATAATTTTTGAGACAGGATCTGAAGCGCTGTCCTCTTGAAATAAGTCAGACTTACATCTCCTACTTCAGCCTGAAACTTGAGAAAGGAACTGAACTCTAGGAAGAAATCCCCAGAAGTTCTAAGACGACAGCATTAAGAATAGATAGTCAGTGCTGTCTAGCCATAGAATTGAATCCTCACACTTGTTCATGTAAGTAGCTTCACTTATTTGGACACTGAAAACAAATTGCTCTTTTCACATAGTGTCCTCAGAGACTAAACAGAATGTGTTTTTTCATTCAATTAGAAAAAAACAACCCACCACCACCCTTAAAAGTTCAGGGTTACGAAAAGCCAAGTATTTTGAAGATCAAAGAATATATTTAAAACCCAGACCTTGCAGTACTGTGGACAGACAGGGCTCTACCCTCAATTAAGCCATGGATACCCTGCTGGCCCACTCATTCCCTGGACTACAGCCCCAGTTTCCACACTCTTTTAGTTCTTCTGTCAAATATTTGTGTATGGACACTAATCCTCATGGAACTTATTCCAGGAACTCATTTCACAGTCAAACAGAGCTCCATTGATCAACTGAAGCCTACGATGTAAGAATATGTAGTTCTCTGTTCCTTTAAAGGCTCCTCTATTCAAAACAAGAATTACAATACTTAATTTTCAATACCCGAAGCCCTTCAGATCCCATCTTACTTGTGCAGTGGGTTACTTTATTTCTAAAATTCTAATGTAGAAAGCCTAATGTATCAATTCCATTAGCAAAGTTCATTGACAGGATGCTGTTAAGAAAAACTCCCACTTGAAATCAAGTGGACACCAGATTTTGTATAAAATGCTACTGAAGGCTACTCCCCCCAGGAAAACACAGACCCTGCATATTTTCAGATGGTGTCCCAGGGCTCAATTATTTTTAGGCACATTTAACATATTAATCATAGTTCCCATTTCTTTACAAATCATACTCTTCACAATTCAGTTTAATTTTTTTATAGTTAACTAAATAGCTGGGACTTTATTTCAGGTGTTCAGCATTCTGTTGATAACATCTGCTTTCAGATGCTTAAAAGCTATGGCCAAAACCCAACTAATGAATTTTATGGCTACCCGTTGAAAAGCCATTGTACATGCAGTCACTCCAATGGAGCTGAAGCCTTGTAAAAAGCCTCCTGGTTTTAACTTATAGGTGAAATCAGCAGGACTATTTTCTCCCTCTATCACCCAAAACACATCAAGTTTTACATAAAAAAACAAACAAATAAACAAACCAACCAACCAAACAAGAGTTACATATTGCTTAGTTTTACTTCTGCAAGCTAACCAGCTTAGTGTTTCAAACCCACCTGGCTCTGTAAGTCTCTTTGCAGAGAGACTCTTGATAGAAAAATAAAGACCTTATCCTTCCAGGAATACAAAATGGATCATTAGGTTAAAATTAATAAATAATAATAATGAAGTATATTACTCGAAAAATAGTACATTTGTTATATTAACTTCAGATATATTTTCACAAAACAAAACCCAATGCACAGCTACTTACTAGCCATTGTCTTTCTATACATCACCATGTCTTCCTACACATCACCATTCATCCTATGCATCTTCATTCATCCAAAAAATTTCCATTTCAGGAGGAAAAGTTTGCAGAACATCCTTAACTGTGCTAGGGGCAACACTATTTACCAAACGTAGATTCTAATTTTTGCAAAAAAAAAAAAAAACAAACCACACCAAAAAACCAGGAACCCAGATATAGAACAAGTCCAATATAATCTAGAAAAAATAACTGTACTTCAGCTGCTACATTACTGATAAAATAGCAAAATACAAGAAACTTTCCTTTTTATTTAAAACTGCTATTCAGAAAAAGTAGTTTCTTTGGAGACAGAGGCCACTATGAAAGATTTGAAAAAAATCATGCACTTCAAATCTGTTACAATTTTACACAAGTTTTAAGAATCAAAGATCTTCATCACCAATCCTTTGCAGGTCTCATCTTTCACAATTTTCTGAAGTCTTGGAAGCAAGGAGTTCCAAGAAGTTCTATCACTGTTCATCCATCCTTCCAAGTCGCCGCCGCCGTCTAGAGAAAGACTTTAAGTTCCATTTGTTTGCCTCCAACATAAAAGGTCCATTGTAGACAAACAACACTGTCATTCTGTCATTGTAAGTGAGATTCTGCAGGAGCTGGTGAAAAAACACAAAAAGAAAAGTAAAAACAGCTGGAAGAGGTGTTCCTCACTATCTAAAACAAGTGAAGGAGGCCTACATAAAGCCTTAGATCTCAACAAGTCAAAATAGCAGAATTATATAGCCTTTCTGACAGATGATGTATATTTGTTCCTAGAAACCCCCCACAGAGTCTCCACTCATTCTCCCAGCAATTTCCATGCTTCACTATTCTCACTACAACAAAATCTCCCTGTCTGATCTGTACCTTCTTGCTGAAAATGTGGTCATTACTTTTTTACCTTGTCCACGATAGGCAGATAATATTGGCTGATTTTCCCTTTTTGCTAGGACAGGGCATGAGGTCGTTCCTTGGGCACAATTATTACGTCTCTCTTCAGTCTTGTACTCCTCTGAGTTAAGCAATTTCAAACAGTGGAAACTCAAAACATCTTAAAAGTTGCAAAGCTGTCTTCTGGAATAACTCCAGCTACTGTCCTGCTTTTCTGAAGTGAACTCCTCTTTCCTCATTCATTTAGGCATTTGTGCCTTAGACCAGATGCTGTTGTTGATTTTTCCCACTTAAATAGGAAGTCCTGCGCTTGTCTGTACTGAAATGCATCCTGTTTTCACATGAAGTTACCCAATCCAAGATTGTTTTGAATTCTAATCTTGCTTTACAGCAAAGAAGCATTCACTCCCAATGTGGTGGTTATTTGCACACTTAATAAATGTAATCTGTTTCAGGATAGGTTTATATTAAAAATACTGATTTTCAAACCCAAGAAAGTTTGTCCAAACCCAAGAATGTGTCCTAAAGAAAACATTTAGTTCATCTACTCATACTGACAGTAAACCACAACTATTCAGAATACAATTTTCCTCATCAACTCTACTGCATATAAATCTATACTCCTTCCCCTCTGTAGCTTGCTTAAAAACATAGCTGGGTAAAGTGTAAACACCCTTTAAAAAAAAACAGGTAAGAGTTTTTCCTGTACCTACTGGATACATATATGGAACTTAACTTAGTATGACAATTTCTCATACTTACTAGAAGCAAGTATGTAAACATGTACTAGAAAGTGATGTGTAGGCTCAGGAACTGCAAGTAAGCCACTGGAACAGCAGAGCCTGGCTTTCTCCTCAGTCTGTCCTGTACAACCTTTTAATTACCCTCTGATGCAACACATTCAAACTATCTCACTGGATAAAACCTTTACATAAATTGCTCTCTCAATAATGTTCTTTGTGGTAGGCCATTACAACTTTACTATGTTAACTGCAGTGATCACCTGCTTGCAGTTGGTTAGGGGAGAAAAAAACAAAACCTTCAGCCACCTCTTCCTAATGCTATCTCTTGCTACAGAATAGTAAGTAGTGCAAGACATTCCTTGATCTTCCTTTTACCATAATGTTAAATGGACATTTTTTTTTTAAGCCTCAGAAATGTCTTACTTCTGCCTTCTCGTTTAACTCCTATCTTTCTGACTAGCTCCACACACTCAATTTTCCCCCTTCTCCATTCTTAGTAATTTGAGAGTAAGTACAACTTTTAAAACAGACTCTGAACTCTAAACAGTAATTCGCTACAGTCCTTTATACAGCGTTATAGTTAGAGGAGCTTTTTCTATCCTTTCCACATCCAGACCGCTTTCTTATTTCTCAAAGCAGAAGAAAGCACAGAAAAGCAGATCCAATAAGGAGAGAAACTGCAAGAAGACAAAAGCAGATAGATAACATACAGAACGAGAAAGAAGTAATGTGGACAGGAAACGACCAAACTGCATGGAGGTAAGTACTGCAAGATCAGAAGAAACAACAAGCATCACCTCCCTATTACTTTCAGTCAGGTAAATGCTGCAGGTCCTTCAACTGCTATTTACAGAAAAGAACAGCACATACTAGCCAGATTTTCTGAAATAGAGTGAAGTACAGGATGCAGGAGAACTGATACCTTAATAAAAAACATACTGCCCATTACTGAATGCTTGCCTCCTTGAAGTACAAGCAATCTTCACCTGTTCAACCTCTCTTGGGTCAAGTTGAACGTAACATTAGCCTCTGTTAAAGGTGCAGGTGACCAGCCACCTACTTAAGTCCTTTCAAGCCACAGCATCACATCACCACATCACCCAGTAATTCTATTATATTTTAAATTTTTTTTTTTACTATTTTAATAGAAGAGCACAGTCAAGCACTGATCACTCTTGACTGAAAACTCCTCTACAAGCCATTCTCCATGGATCATAGCACTGACCTTTTCTAAGCATGTAAGGTTTAAATTATTACTTGAATAGTTTTCTTCCATGAATATGGGACCCCTTGAGTTCCGATGTCAGCACTGCTAGCCTGTTCCAATATAATTCTCTGACATTTTTGAAAGTTGATCTCTGCTACAAACCCAATTCTGTGTGAGTCAGAGGCATTACATTTGACAGCCCTGTACCCCTTTCCACTGGTGGTTAATTTGTGATACTTCTACATAGGCTACAATTACAGAACATATTTATGATGTGATGAGCCTTAGTATAATCTGTCTGAATTCCTACCAGAACTGGCCTTAAACTGGACAAATTCTCCCACAGTTACCCTTTCTTAGGTAAACCAGAGCTAAGTTTTACAGTGTTTATAGGGATATTATCACACAAAACTTTGCTACATATTACATTTTCAATTTCATTTTCTGCCACGCACCTTTGGTGTAATAAAGAAGTACTGAGATGTGCTTTCTTTACAAGCAGTTTTCACAACCATTTCAAAAACTCTTCTCTCATTCATTGGATCCATTCCCTACAAGAAAAGAAAAAAAGAAGAAAAATTCTGTTCTCTCCACTATGTCATAAGCATCTGTACATTAAGAGGTTATATAATGCACTATTGATCCTCACCTGGTTTATTTCATCTACAACCCTGAAAGGACATCTGTTGAGTTCCTGTAGAGCCATCAGGTACAACATAGTGGAAACACTTTTCTCACCTCCACTCTGATGATATGGTGTTAATTCATGAAGTTCAGTGCTACTGTGGAATTTGACTCTAATGCGAATCCCATACTTGTCGTATTCCTCCTACAAAAGCCAGTACCTGTTAAACTCAGTTTATCTGTACTACAGCTTATTTGATAATGACATGCAAATGAAAGCAAATTTAAGGCAAATGTTCTACAGGGGTCTACAAACTACTCAGGTTTAACTTAATATAAATATTTAAATCAATAATATATTATTGATTTATATAATATAAAAAATAATATTTTAATATATTAATATATATCTAATAATATTTTAATTCTGTTTCATGTATTTTCCTTAACTCTGATCTATTCTTGTTAGATACCAAATTTTCAATACCACTCCCTCCCCATGACAATGATTTGATTTCCGAATCCCTGGTAAGAAAGACTTCATACATATTAAGAACAACTACAAGAAAAAAAAATTCTTGGCTAGAAAAAGGAGAAAGCAAGTCTAATTAAATACTTCGCCTTTCCGCTACTAGCAGACTGAGTCAGGAAAACCACACACAAGGATTCCAACCCTTGCCTTTTCTTTAACAGGAAACTGACAATTGTCAGCAGCCTGACTCAATGATGCGTATGTGTGGGGATAACAGAGGGGGTTCAAAAGGAGGCACATGCAAGGAAATACATTCATGATTCAAGGTAAAAAGAAATCTTTGGAGTACTTGCTAATATTTCTGAAGTTGAGGTACGCTCAGTGAAAGAATGGAAACACAATCCCCAGAGCAGAAAGCCCATACTGATTGCTTACCATTTGGTCTACATAAAGTACATACAAAGATTGTGTCTATCAAGTTATTGAGAGCTACAGGGAAGATTCAAAAGTTTTAGGAATATGAGTTCCAAGAGGTCTATCTGTATTCACTGTGGAATCGGCTCATGTCCTTCTAATAGGACACCTGTAATGTTGAGGGTAGAAGAAAGGAATGGGGATGATTCCTGATGGTTAGTCACAGAATACTTCTGGATTTAGAAAGGACAGTTGTGGCGGAAAGACAATGAGAAGCCCATCCCATAGAACCTCACATATGCTGCTTTGGTTCACATTAATGCATGCCAGTCATCAAAAGGCATACGAAGCTGGGTGACCTGGCAGAGCAGAGTTCCATTGTAGGGCTGACTTTTATGAAGCACAACAAGATCTAAAAGCCACCATGAAGTAAGTCATACCTTCTTAAACTTTTAAAAATGCCTTAAGGAACCTCAAGTCTGTGGGAACAATTTTGAGCTTCTTCATTACCTTCAGGTCTTGTTTTGGGATGAGTAATGTACATAGCAGATAGCATCAAACATTGGAAAGGATGTATCAAATGCTCTCAGATCAGCTAATCTGCTAAATCAAAAGAACAAGCCATCTTTTGGTGTTCCTGGTGTTTTACTACACCTGCAGGCAGACAAACATCCTCAGGTCTGGTAAGTGTAAAGTCTTACCCTACTAAGTATTTACTTTCATGTACTACAAACTTCTGGTGTCTCTGGTGTACCAGTATTATAGAAATATGGAACTGTGGATCCTTGAGGCTGAAGCAAATGCATACACGCTTTAGGAGAGAATGAAGGTGACCTGACACAGTTATAAATTCATGTTTGCTAAGTGCCAACTTTTCTCCAATTCTGAAGACAGGTCACCTTTCTCACCCTTGATCTTCTCCTTGTTGGAAATGGATTGGCACTTCCAATGACCTGCCTTGTGGAAGTGTGCTGTATGACCATGACAGACACACTGGAACAAAGCAATGCTTAATGCAACTATTTGCAAGCTGATTTTGGTTACCATTTCATTCTCCTTCACTATGGAAGAAATTTCTTCTTTGGCATTTAAGACACATTATCAGAAGAATGATTAGCTTCTCAGATTTTCGGATTGTAGTTTGATAGCCATGCCTGATAATTAGAAGCCTAAGAAGGAAAATCATGGGGCATGCTTTCAAAGCAAATGAATGTTGCTGCACTGACCTTTCTGGAGATGGCATTTTGCTAAGGGGAGCTAATAAGACATTCTCCTAATCAGTGAAGACAACAGCACCATAGATTAGATAAACTTTCTCTATTTTAGCAGGATTTGGTACTTGATTGTAAGGATCAATGTTAACAGACCCACAGTTTGGCTTGCTTATAACCAGGAACACTTAGCACAGTGGAGTGAAAAAATATCCTTAAGTTCACAATTTAGTGAGTGTTTCTTCTCTAAAAAGTAGTTGCAGAGCTTTGGCTATGCTCTTTGGAAAAGCATGTGGCTTGTAGACATCAAGAACACAATGACTTCATGTAAGAAGAATTAAAAACCAGAACCTAAGGGCTCTAAGGTCCACTGTACTTCCAGATACATTGGCTCAGGCTGAAACTAGGCTCAGAGAAGTTTACACAGTACACTCTGGCAAAACCTCCAGCAAAAGAGATCCACCCTCCAGCACAGCCACAATGGCATCAGAAAGCCAGGCCTTTGTTGCCAGACTACTGGGAATGCCAGTTCATGTAACTGACAGATATTGAAGGACCTGTCAAGAATGATGCTTAAAACTCTCCATGGGAAATCAAGGAAGGTGAGGGTTATCTTTGCCAGCACTCTGAATTCTGGTTACCAAGTGCTACCAAGGAAAGACAGAACATCCACTGTGGTTTTTGCTAGGATGGCAAGGAAGAACTCACTGAAGTATTTCGCACAGTAGGTACTATCACCAAGGACATCATCAGATCTCAAGGTTCCTCCAAGGCAAGCTAACACAAGCAAGGAATTCAGTGTCACAGGATTACTTCTGCCAAAGACAATTCTGCCTCATCAGTCTCTCTTTTGATATTTATGTGTCAGGACAAAAGAGTCTGCTACAGAGAAGATTAAGGAACCCAAGCTCTAGAACAGAGATGTGTTATAGGCATTGATCCCTTGATGAAAAAGTTTTAATCATTGGCTCCATACCACTAGCTAACCTCTTAAACTATTTGTGCCATCTTTGCAAGAGGAAAGCACGACCTTCCAAAGAAGTTATTCAGAACGACAGTCCAAACTCTCTTTGCCTTTAAACTGCTTTACTGTTTTACCTGTATACTCTCTCCCAACTTACTTTTAGATAAAGTATTTGTCTAATATAGATCTGACTCTGTAGGTAACTATCAAAAGAACTGAAAAGTCCATGTTTTAATGCCCTATTGTTTCATAATAATAGTTTCTATGTAAACATTTTTATGCAGTTCATGTAAAGAGCCTTGTCAGTCACTATTCTGCTTCCAATAGTAATTACCACTTCAAATATTTAAAGAAAAGCCACTTGAGTAATTTCCAATGGCAAAAAATGTGTTGAAGTGTCAACTTTCACTATTGTGTGAGTCTATGCGTTACATATGACAGTCTTAAAATCACCTTTGCAGAGATCAATTTAGAACAAAATAGCCAACTTCTCTTCAGGCCACTGTGCTGAATATGTATCCACAAGGTACTATTGGTGTTTTAAACTTTTCATCAGAGATAAACCCTGCCTATACATGTTACCAAGGGCATAAAAGGCTGGGCCAAATGGTTGCTATTTCCAAACCAGATAGAATGTCAGCAGACTCAAGTAGAAACTGCATGTAGAACCAAATTAATACAACACTTGGTAATAGTAGACTTAGTCACTAAATGATAATAGAATAGCACAAATTAGCTGCAGAAACTGTAGAATTAAGTCACTTAATTAATAAACCTGAGTAACAGCTAAAGTAAAAACAATACTTCTAACCAAGCCCTGTAAGTTGCAAAAAAGCTTCCAAAAGTCTGTGAGCGGAAGTCCTTTGCATCCGGACAGACTCATTTTCCTTTAATCAGACTGGTAAGTCAGTTCTAGCACAAAAAAAGTGTGTTCATCAGTAAAAGTTCTTTTTTTTTTTTTTTAAATAACATCTTTCCTACCATCCGAATGACAACTTGTGATTTTTTCTCTAGCAATATATAAGCAAAAGATGATTCACGACAATATGAATGTTATTCTTCCATATGAAAATTAAATCATACCTCATTTTCCACATGAAGATCAACTTCACCAACACACTGCATAGAACTAAAAAAGTTACTGAACTTTTCATTAATTTGCTCAATCAGCTTTTTCAAGGGGTTTAGCCACCTTTCCTTCACCTAGAAGCAGACACATCCATGTAAAACCATTTTTAGTAACTGAATTGTCATTTAGATAGCACTTAAGTTCAAAAATACCATAATTACAGAATCTAAAATCTCAGTTTACAGTCAAGAAAACTTGGAATGTTATCCTCTATTTCTGTACATACATACTATTCCAATAAAAAAAATACTGATACAGAAGTGATAATTTCGGCGACTACCTGTGAAATGTTTTGCTTATAGTTATCCAATTCATTTTTCTTTTCCTCTAGATACTCTGTTAACTGTTGTATTTCTTGTGTCTGCTTATTGTATTCTTCAACAACCTGCCAGAATAAAAAAAAAACAAGCAGTCAACAAAATGTTTGATTATACATGCCAATTCTAACCTTGACTGTAAAAATACCGCACTGCACTGATTCTGTCCAAACACAATTCTATAAATTATTATATTGTACACTGAACAAGATACATCTCTAGCTTTAAAACAAAGAAAATGTGAAGCATTGCTGATTTCAGGTTACTGCAACTTTTTTTTTTGTTTAAAAGGCACAGAACACACTGTTCTTTTGGAAGAACCTACTTAAAATTCTAATAGATGCAGAATCTGGCATTTACAGCACATTGTTCCTGCTGTCTAGCTTATTATACCAAGAGATCTAGCACAGAGTGGGAAGCAAGTACAATACGGGTGGAGGGGGAGGAAGAGAGGGCGGAGGGAAAGCAGTGAACATACTGAAGCATTCAGGCCTGTGAAACAGGAGGCCCTGGTTTTCTCTTCATTCAGAACAGCATCAATTTCCTCCAACGTGGTCGGAAGAGCCTGAAAAGCCTACAAGAGAAAGGATGCACATGTTACACAGCAATGCTAATGGACTGAAGTTTCCTAAAAAGGAAGTGAATCAAATAAGCCATAAAATATTCTATTACTTTTAATCAGGATGTCACATCTTCAAAATTTAACAGAGCAAGATTCCCTCACAAACTGTTGTGTACAGAAGAAGGCCAGAAAGGTCACGACATAACAAAGATACGCAATTAATTTTTCCTTAGTTGCCTACTTTGTGCAGGTACAGATGCTCACAGACTTGGTGTAAGCCAGGGGCTACACTAGTTAAGACATGCAAATACTTCTATAGACTGGGAAGACCTCCTGGTCTTCCTGGAGGTGCCCAGATTTCAGTTCTTTTTTGTTGCTCCATTAGAGCAAGAAGCTAGAAAAATATGGCCTCTAATTACTTCTATGAACACAAAACTATGGATTTTAATCAAAATTGCATATCAGATTTTCTCTCCCCTGTGCATAGAACAGGAATAGTCAGAGGATATCCCAGCACAATTTAAAGGTGCTTTAAAAGGGTAAGTGACAACATATGAGTTAACACTAACATAAGTATACATGATCCTTACTGGCAATCTTCTAATATAAAATACATAATACTTTAAACTTTTTGCTGGAGAAGTTATAATGGTGCACATCATTTAACATTTAAGAGATATGTGGAGATTTGTTTTTGTACATACAGTTTGAAATTCTTTTGGAAGATGTTGATCTGGACTCAGTTTGCAGACCTGTCGAGCTTTTTTCAGCAATTCCTTGCAGTTTTCTGTAAGAACTCGCTTCCTATCATCCAGCTCACGAAATCGTTGCTGTTAAAGATGATATTAAAGTACACGTTTTTTAACTTTACTATAAATTTGCAGAGGCGACACGAGCACACCGGCAACAAAAAACATCCAAATCAGAGAATGCAGGTGAAATCAGTCTGCTTAAAGACTAAAAGTCTTCGTTTCACATAGAGAACTCATTCTGCCTGTCTACTCAAAGTCAACAGATGCCAAGGTAAACTGATCAAACGCATGTTCTTGTAATATAGCTAAATTTATTTTCTCTCAACTAGATAAGTGTATGTCTCAGACTATTTTACAAGAAATTATCTACAGGCCAAACCACTACTACTGTGAGCCTTACTTACTATTAGCTCCCATTTAATTGTATTTATCTGCTTGGGAGACCATGGTGGAGATGATGTACATTGAATGGTACTTTAGCTGAAATTTTACAGAGTAAACATCATAATTACACAATCAGAAATACTTCCTTTGTTGTTTCATATTCTACCTCTGCAAACACCAGCAAAGCACAACACGGAAACACACGTGATTTTTAAACTACTAAGCCAGAAAAACAAGTGAAAAGCAGGTACAGTTTCTGTTTTTAAACAGCAGTCTCAAGGCTAAACTCTTTGGAACTTACTACAGGTAAGCCCTATGACTTTTACAATGCAATGTTACCAAAACAGTAGTTCTTCATGAAACACCATGCTAAAGATCATCTCAAGTAAGTAGAAAAGGTAAAAAACTCAGAGAGCCTTAAGTATCTCTTCTCTGCACCCAGAAATCTCACTCACTTATCTCTATACACGTGGTCCCCGCCTCAGGATTGCTGCCTGAGCTAGCTGCTGTCTCCCAGCTCAGGTGAGCACCCACCTGCAGATAGCTGGGAGCAGCCAACAGCTGCTCCACAGTGAAAAGAGTACATGCCAAGATACTCAAGCTTTTAATGCAAGTTATTTTACTATACATTTATTCAGTCATTACACATGCAATCCATCTTTTTAACAGATGGGTACACCATAGTAATAGACTGAATTCACTTATTTCAGAGGCACAAAATTCTAACTCGAAATCCATACACACAGTATTTTGCTTCAGAGCTTTCTTCTGACACTTTGGAAAGGTTAGCTACATTCCTGGACTTGGGAGAGCTGTATCTTCCCAATTTTTATTGCTGTGTACTTTAGTTAAATATGAGAGCCCTCCAGTGGCAAAAAAAAATATTGAAGTGTTCATTTGGAGATTATACAATTAGATAAATGTTTTTTCCACATGTTTTAAATACAAGACACAGACCTGATAGCAACTTGCATTACTTTCTGGCAATTTAAATAATCTTTATATACGAAATACAGCAGAAGCAATAGTAACAGATACAATCAAGAGTGATCATCAACAGAGTTCCCACACTCAAGAATTAGGACTGCTGTTCTCTACAGCATGTATTAACTCAAATAAAATATCCTGGTTTTCCTTCCCTCCACCTAGCACTAGGAAATAGATTTTGCATTACAGGTAAGTACTTCACAATCTTCATAAACACAGAGCAAAGATATTTTTCTACACTCTGTTGATGTTTTCCAAAGGGTAAAAAAAAAAAAAAGAAAAAAGAAAAAAGAGGCCTTTTTTAGATTTCTCCCCTGCTTCCAGTTGGTCGAGTCTACTGTAGAGAAGAAAGAAATGTCCCATGGAGGCAAGAAGGACTGGCATTAGAGCTACACAGACACACCAGCAATAAGTGGAAGACATAATCTCCTTTTAGTCACTTAGCCAAAATCTTATGTCATTCTGAATTAGCACAAATCAACCTCTACACCACAATGCTTATCTTCCATTCCAAATCTGCATATCCCCTGTAATACATTCAATAAGCAACTTTTTGGGAATATTTTAGAAAGTTCTAATTCAAACTTGACTATATTTTGGATGGCAGAAATTTAAAAGCCAACAGGCTTCATCTGAAATGTGTTTGACCTCATAATAAGGAGGTGATCCTTATTATGGATCTCATGAAAGACAACATATTAATACTTTTTTTTTTTAATAATAGAAGAAACATCAGTTCTATACAGATGTGTTTGACCATTTCCAGAGCCAAAATAAATTCTGAATCACTGGAAGCAGGAAATATCAGCTCTCAATTGTACATAAAGCTCCCACTCGAAACCCTGCAGAGCTGTATGAAACAAGATTTCCGGTTGATATCTGTGTACTGAAAATCTGAAATAGATTCAACATTGAATATGCCTGACCCAAGCCTAAGGCAAGTAAAATTATTCAGCGTGTGAAAAGGAAAATACGTATTTGGGCAGAGGAAACGTCAGCAACAGAGGGAAGCAATGGACATTTGATGTGGCCATGAGGCACATGCTAGAATAAATGCACTGACAGTTCAGCAACAAGGTCAGTCTCAATTTTCATTCAGCTTTGCCAGTTGACTGTCATGGCTACATGCTAAAAAAAGTTAGGTAAATAAAAATACACAAGTTTTGATTCCTTCTCCCTCTTATATATTCAAATTCAAAAGTGCATGGCAATGTTATGGTTCCTGTTGATTTCCTGAAGGTGCCTCAGTAAAACCCATCCAGATAAAAAAGTAAGAAGGAAGAATTAACATTTTGAACAGGGATGCTACCATGAAAAATCATAACCTAGACAGAGCTTTACATTTGTTTCAGCCAACAGCATAAGAACCAATTTGGAAAGAGCTTTATCTGGGTACTCCAGGAAAGTTCTGTCCTAGCATGGGGCTGTGATTACAGCTTCCTGAAAGGCATCTACCAGACAGCAAAAACCAATCATATTTTGTGTTAGCACGCAATTTGTATTCTGTTGTGCTCATCACTACTACAACTGGTTTTGTTCAAAATAAGAAGCTGGTTGAAGAAAATATAGTTACCAGAAGGCAATGTTTTCTCGTGAATTGGTGTTGGAACGTGTGCTCAATGACAGCATTTAATTATTTGAAGTTTGGAAATTTATACATAGGAAAACATAATCCACATTTTCTTAAAACTTGGCTTAAGGAGCAAATGCTGCAGTGTACATACTGAGTATTAATATGAATTATTTAAACAAATTTACACCAAATGAACCTGAAAATTAACAAGCTATCAAAGCAAGACAATTAGCAAGACTTTTTCAAGCAACCATCATAAACATGCAGGCAACTGTGCCAATTATCTAATGAGCAGATGGGGCTAACAATCCTCCCTAACGTTCAGCATGGGTCACAAACACAGATTTGCTTCTTAGGCTCATTAAATAAATTAAATACAAGGAGTTGTTAAAAAAACAGTAAGATTCCCACTTGAACTGCAATGACAAAATACAAACCCCAGAAATCTGTTGTTGCTAACGTGATTTGGTGGAAAACATGTACTTTTTTGGCCTTTCCACCTAAATGGTTAAAAAAACCCCACCATAAAGCTACAAACTTGTTGCTCTCTCCACAGTATCCCAGTGCCAAGACCTCACGAAAGGAACATATGCGATCTTCTCTTAGATGTACTCAGTGGGATTTGTGTTTGCTTCAAATCTTAATCAGATTTTTTTTCAGGTATTATAAAGACTCAAGACTGCTTGGGAGATAACAGCATGAGTAGATGCTAAGCATTAACAAAGTTTTGCATCATTTCCAATGAATTCAATTTCAAAAACATTTCAGGACCAGCACATGACCTACAAAGCTGTCTGATGTTTAAATCGAGAGTTGATGGTTCCATAATTGCAATGTTCACTACACAGCTTTTGTAGTATATACTTATTTCTGTTTCTATTTGGCTTCCTCCTTTTTTTCAGGTTTATTTATTTTATAAAAACATGCAGCAACAGTGTGCAAAACTTCCTTGAAGTGTTGTGATGACATCCTAACAGGCAGCTTGGGAGCAAGCCTACCGTAACACAGTACTGTTGTAGAAAAAAACCTCATCACTGCCAAAGACACTAAGAAGTTGGAGTGAAGGGTCAATTATACATAGTATTTCAAATAACGCTTAATTTGAGATGAAGCTAAGAAATACTGAGTTTTCCTCATGAAAGTGCATGTCTTAAGGCAGAAAAGAAATAAACCACAGAGTATGAAACATACATCATTCTTAGGGAAACACAGGAAAAAGAATGTCTGAAAAAAGGGGCTGAAGACTTAATTCAAGGACTCAACATACTGTATATGGGGAAGCATGGCTTTGGATGAAAACTTAAGATGCACTTGAATACTCACAGAATCATAGAATCACCTAGGTTGGAAGGGACCTTTTAAGATCATCTAGTCCAACCAATGAAAAAAAACCCCAAAAAACACAAACAAACAACCCAAACAAACAAACAAAAAAACCCCACAAATGAACAAAAAAACCCCACACAAACCCCACACGACACCCAAACCAACATCACCACTACTAATCCATATCCCCGAGCACCATGTCAACTCATCTCTTGAATACCTCCAGGGATGGTGCCTCAACCACCT
>JAOQGH010000019.1:36839761-36868500 GCA_025769975.1 Gallinago jamesoni | reverse complement strand
GAACATAGGAAGTTCCATTCAAATATGAGGAAAAACTTCTTTACGGTGAGGGTGACAGAGCACTGGAACAGGCTGCCAGGGAGGTTGTGGAGTCGCCTTCTCTGGAGATTTTCAAGACCTGCCTGGATGCAGTTCTTAGTGATGTGCTCTAGGCGTTCCTGCTTTAGCAGGGGAGTTGGACTAGATGATCTCTAGAGGTCCCTTTCCAACTCTGACAATTCCATGATCCGTGATCTACCTCAATTTTAGCAAGGATTTCCATTAAGTTGTCTCATAAAAAGCTCACCTGCACAGCCAAAAAGGAAAGACAATAGCAGGTTGGGAAAGGCCAAATACCACCCTAGCCTGGCTACCCTGAGGTCCATCACAGGAGCCATCAGCCCATGAAATGTCTATCTCCACAAGCCCAGAGGAGCACAGAGGCACCCTGGCAGGTGGGAATCCAAATCAAGGACTCAGAGGAAGCCTGTCCTAGGACAGTCTCAACACCATTGTCCACACATGAAACCCAACAAGTTAAGTCAACACCACAGCACACTCTGGACTGAAGGCGATGTATTATGGGATGTAGCAGAAAAGCTTTTTGTGAGTGCACAGGACTTAATATTGGATATTCAGGGGAGAAACCAAATATGGGGAAACAGAGGGATCTTGATGACTTGGCGAGAAACAAATGTGGGAAAATGGAGGGATACAGGGATAAAAGGGACTGTTACTGGCTAGTCCAGCCATGCCTAATTGGCACTTTCATTTATTATCCAATTCCATTTTTCACTCTTTTCCTGGGTGAGGGACTCTCTATTCAGCATTCCTGTGTATGTATGGGAGTGTAAGTGAAAGCAAATACAAGTCGGAGGAGAAGGCTTGCTTGTCAAAGATGCCAGCAACTGGCAAGACCAGATTGAGCAGATTTAAGTGACAGCCCCTGGAGTGGGCCCACAGGTCAGAGGCCTATGTGTTCATGGTGACAGCATCTGGCACAAGTGCAGGTATGCAAGTGAGCATTTGATCCCTAAGGAAGATCAAGTCAGACTAGCTGGCAAGTAGGTGAAGTGGCCTGGGAGCCAAGGAGGTATGTGTATCAGTAAGGGTGAGACCGCAGGAGGAGATGGCTATTGGAGGGCCCAGGGGAATCCAGCATGGTTGCCAGCAACTGAAGTTTGCTGTCTCTAAGGATGAGACCTGGTGATGTCTGTATGTATTTAAGGGTAAGCTGACAGGTGTACTGGCTATTGGGAGGGACTAGGCAAGTCATGGCTATGTCTGCACATTTGTATGCCTGTGTGTCTCTGAGGGCTACTGAGAAATCAGGGAGTCCCAGCCAGTTCTGCATGAGTGAGCACATGAGTGTGCAAGGAAGCCTGTACAGGCAACACAAACAGGTCTGCAGCCTCAGGGGTTTGCATGTCCAGGTACCAGCAACTGGGGAGACTTACAACAGGGACAGCTACTGTGCAGACTTGAAGTGTCTTGGACCCAGCTGCTGATGACCCACATTGCCCATATGTATGTGCAGGAGTGTCACTAAGGGAGCCCTGTCCTGCGCAGACAGAGCAGGAAAATTATGAGGCCCTTGGGGCTGTACTTGCCCAGTTGCTCTGTGTGTCTGTGCTGTGCCACTGATGCTGTATGTAAATATGTATATATGTGCTGTTTAGATGTGCTCTGTGTGAATCTGTCTTCTGCAGAGACAGGCTCAGCCTCATTAGTGGTTGCACCTGGGAGCATTAAGCTGCATCAGCCTCACCTTCCTTTCAGGCTGCTGGATCCAGACTCATTCCCCTAACTTTTTCAATGCTGTTTTCCACAATATTGTTGTACTCAAGTTGTTGGAAGACAAGTTTGGATGGATAGAAGCCCACATGGGTAAAAAAAACAATACAAAGGTGGCTGGATGGTCATGCTCTGAGGGTCATGGTTAGTCTGTTGTATTCTGCCTGGAGGACAGTATAAAGCTGGGTACCACAGGATTAAGAACTGGGACCTGCCCAGTTTAACATCCTTCTAAGTGATGCAGAGGAGCCACCAGATGACACGAAACTGGGGGAAACAACAGGCCTGCTGCTCACAGGGGACTGCTAAGTAGGCCTGCTGTTCAGAGGGGTCTGCTGAGTCTGGAGGAAGGAGCTGACAGAATGCTCATGAGACTCAGCAAGAACAAATGCCGAATCCTGCCCCTTTGAAGAAAGTGGGTCCAGAAGCAATACAGGCTTGGGACAGAGTGGCTGGGGAGCTCTGCAAAAAAGTACTTGAGGTACTGGGGAACAATGAGATGAGCATAAGTTAGCAGTGCACCCTGGCAGCAACAAGGTCCCCCAGTGTCCTTTGGCTGTATGAATGGAAGCACCTGCAGGAGGAAAGTGACGTTTCTTCTCTGTTCAGTACTGCGCCTAGTTTTGCCCCCTGTCCCAAACATCAACAAACTGGAGCAAACTTGGGAAGCAGCAAAAATAGCTAGGGCCTGCAGCACAGGCCCTGTAAGGACAGCATGAGGGTGCTCAGCTTGTTCACCCTAGAAAAGAAACAGCTTTGGGGCACCTAATAGCAACCCCTGCTATTCCTCCTAAAAGCAGGCCACTGACAGGACAGAACCAGGCTCTTATAAAAGGTACATAATAGACAGATGACAAACAGTGGACCCAAGTTGAAACAAAAAGACCCAGACTGGATGTCAGGAGAAACTTTTTGTCCATAAAGACAGTCAAGCAGTGGAACAGGATGTCCAGACTGGTTGTGCGATATCTGTGGAGACTTTCAAGGTGCAGTGGGATACAGCACTGAAAACCTGATCTGAATTCAGGTTTTTTGCTTTGAGAACACAGCTGGACTTGAGATTACATTAAGTCCCTTCCAACCGAAGTGATTCTGTCATTGTACATTACTTTCAAAATTATATCCAGCTTAATTCAGATATTCATATCAATTAGAAACATGAACATTTGAAAATAGTCACTGCAAGCATTATTTGAATAATTTCTATATCTACAGAAAGACATCCACAACATACAAGAAAACTTGTAACAGCCTTGTCTTGTAATTGTGTCAGGATTCTTACCCCTATTCAAAATTAAAAGTGTAATTTTTTCAAAGGGAATGATTTAACCAATATTTGTTCAGTTAAAGGGTTCACCTCCTGCCTTCAAATTGTATTCTGGCACCACCACCAACCTTCAGAAAAGTAGTGTGGTATAACATCATATGGGAGTATTTGAGGGTACAAGGTCTGCTGGGACTGTGTTACAGGAGCGAAGGGAGGGAAGCCTGGGGCAATCTAATCCACACTGCCTTCTAGGAGCATTAGCTTAAGTGAAATACCTCTTGAGCAATGGGCCAGAGTCTCCCTTATGACAAAGCAGTAACAGAAGAACTAACTGCAGAGGCACACAAAACCAAGTATACATGAAGAGAAATACTGTGGTCAACTAGGGTCCAACTCAATTCCTGACACGCGTCCTTAGTACCATTTTTGTACATTAAGGTATTACTAGATATGTGCTACCAAGACAGAAGACTATAGTAATATTGAGTGAACGAGTGCAATGATCTCTCATTGGAATCCTATGATGTTATTACAGGAAACCATTTGGAAAATTGTTACATGTTTCTCACACACTGTTTTAATCTCCATTTCTAAACACCTTCTTTGTCTCATCACCTGTATCCAATGCTTAACAACCAGCTACTTTGTAAGGGTAAAAGCACACTGCAGTAAGAGGAAGCCAAATTACCTTTGTTATTAAAATTGTTCATGTTTCTTAGATAATGTGGTTTGTTTCCTACCTATCATACTTCACACTGATTTTTGATTCCAACTGTCTTCTCCTGTTTCCTCTCTCTAAAAGCTCCTTCTTCTGTTGTCTGAGCTCATTGTCTCTGTGTTCCAGATATTTCTGTCTCTCAATCAATGAAGTCAAACGCATATCCAATGACTTTAATGTGCTATTGATGTCCTGAAATAAAAGAACACACACCTTGCTTACACACACATTCTTACTACAAACATACCACACTAACACATGCAAGCAGGATACGCTTATTGGACAATAAAATGGGTAGTATTTCATACAATATAAGACACAGAAATAAGTTCCTACCTGTTGCTGGTTTTCCAACTGTCTTCTTTCATCTGTGTCCACTGAACTACTGAGAAACTGTGCCGCCTTCAGGGATGTGTTAGTAGAGAGGACCAGGTTTGTATAAGCAGATACTTTAACAATGTATCTTTCATCTGCTGTGTATATCTGCCTGAGTTTGGTTTCTTGTATGACCTGAAAAACATACAAAAATATTAATCTGACAAAAGCATTACTTAAGGCAATGCTTTTCAAAATAAGGAATAAACTACCTAAAACCCACAGTAAAGAAGTTCAGTTTATGGAAGACTCCGAGTTGTTAACAAGCCTTTACAAAAGGATGATGCTAAGTTTAACACGTCATTATACTTGTAGTTGAGACTGGCCAGAAAAGAACTGTGGAGACACTGGCAGACAGACTATGACTCTGATTATTTTGATATTGCAAATAGACACTGAAAAGACCTGTTAATATTTGTACTGCATCACGAACAGGCAGTACAAATATTAACAAGTCTAAAGGAACTGGCTGGACAATCACACTCAAAGAGTTGTGGTCAACAGCTCAATGTCCAAGTGGTGACCAGTGACAAGCGGTGTTTCTCAAGGGTTGGTACTGGGACTACTGCTGTTCAACATCTAAGTCAGTGTCATGGACAGTGGGATTGAGTGCCCCTTCAGCAAGTTTGCCAATGACACCAACCTGCGTGGTGTGGTTGACACGCTGGAGGGAAGGGATGCCATCCAGAGGGACCTGGACAGGCTTGAGAGTTGGGCCTATGTGAACCTCATGAAGTTCAACCAGGCCAAGCACAAGCTCCTGCACCTGGGTCAAAGCAATCCCAAGCACAAACACAGGCTGGGTAGAGAATGGACTGACAGCAGCCCTGAGGAGAAGGACTTGGGGGTGTTGGTGGATGAGAAGCTAAACATGAACAGGCAATGTGCACTTGCAGCCCAGCTGTATTCTTGAGTTCATGAAAAGATGCATGGCCAGAAGGTCCAGGCAGGTGATGCACTCCCTCTACTCCTCTGGTGAGACCCCTCCTGGAGTACTGCATCCAGCTTTGGTCTCCTCAGCAGAAGAAGGACGTGGACCTCTTGGAGCACACCCAGAGGAGGGTCATCAGATGATGAGGGCTGGAGCACCTCTCCTATGAAGACAGGCTGAGAGAATTGGGGTTGTTCAGCCTGAAGAAATGAAGCCTCCAAGGAGACCTTACAGCAGGTAACAGACCTTCCACTACTTAAAGGGGCCTACAGGAGAGGAGGGACTCTTTATGAGGGAGTGTGGTTGTAGGAAGAGGGGTAACAGTTTTAAACTGAAACAGGGGCAATTTAGATTAGATATTAGGAAGAAGTTCTTTACTATGGGGGTTATGTGACACAGGAACAGGTTGCCCAGGGGAGTTGTGGATGCCCCATCCCTAGAAGTGTTCAAGACCAGGTTGGATGGGGCTTTGAGCAGCCTAGTCTAGTGGGAGGTGTCACTGCCCATGGAGGCTGAAATTCGATGATCTTTAAGGTCCCTTCCAACCTAAGCCATTCTATAATTTTATGTTCAAGAGTTCCCTATCTGTACAAGCTAGACAACAGTTGTCCAGCACAGAGAAATGAATAAGGATTTAAGTTGAAAAATGTCTTGTGGGTTATTCATTATAATCCAGCAATGATGAGCTTGCAAGAATCCATGGAAGACTAAGGTAGAGACATTACTCCTAGTGGGAGCTTAGTTTATTTCTAATAATCCAAAAGATTTATATACCATTTACCACATCAATTCCAACTAAAACTATGCAACTGTACTTTCTGAAATACAGAAACCGAACATCTTAATGTATTGAAAAAAAAAATTAGTTTGTAATCATTGTGACAGGTCAGCATTGTCATGTATTAATAACTGTTTGATCAAAATTTTGCCCAGAATATCTCAGGCACTTGAAGTTATTATAATAAAACAACTTCATATAATTGACCTGGAACAGCACTCAGGTGAAAGATGTATTTGCTTTTCTGTGAAGTACTGCATTAGGCTGACTGGATCTGTTAAAATGTCTTGCAATATGTTTGTGTTCAGTGAGCTGTTCTCACTTCTAAAGACCAATTAGAAGGCCAAAACAATTTTTCGCTTTCTCCACATTAACTTTCCAAAGAATTTCTGAAATAAAACTCTAGACTACTGCTGTGTTTGTGCTACTTAAGACAACTCACCCTTTCAATCATGTTTCTGGTCTTCTCTGTTCCCACAGCGACATCATGAACACGGTACTGGGAGCAAAGATAACTCATTACAGGACGAGGAGCATCAAATAACTCTCGCAAGTATGAGAAAAATCCATATCGGCTGAAGAGGATTAAAAAAAGCACGCATCAGAAATAAAATTTGGTAGGTAAGCAAGCTGAAGTTACTGAAGGGTCACAAAGAAGCCTTGCTAACCCAGAAATGAATTGGTGAAAATCTGACTTGCATAGAAAATTCAAATATATAGCAACAACACCAAACATTGTATTTAAAACCATTTCCCACTGATGTAATCTGACACATACTGTAATTCTTCAATAGGTCTTGAAGGTAAGTTTTCAGCACATGATTCAGCAGGTGCGCATACAGCATTCACTTTTAGTTTCTGATGATCACGCATCTAAAAATAGATTACATTATATTTTTGGGTAAAAAAGAGCAGAAAAAATCACTATATGCAATTCAAGTATTTGTTCTTGATTCACAGAATGGGATTTATTTTAACTGACAACCTCTGGAAGAACCCACAAAAATCCACTCTGGCTCAGGCATGGCTGAGTTCTCTAAAAGCTAAGCTCAGTTGATGTCTCTCCATGAAAATACCATGCATTAGAGAAAACAAAAGCAATCAAAGAAATCCAGAACCAGGTTCTCAACCAAAACAGCCAAGCTGGATGCAATAAGGAAGCTCCCTGTTTCAGGCTGTATGGCCATTTTACACGCATAATGGCAGAACGCTGGCAACAGAGGCTCTGAAAAGCTGATCCCAACAGGTCAGAAAAGATTGAGGATACAAATGAAAGACCAGTTCAGCTGCTTAAAAGAAGCCTTTGACTGGGTTCTACAACCATGGAAGCAGAGAAGCTCTCAGAACCTCAGATATCACCAGCACTGTTCATGTATATAGAAATTACTAGCTTCAGTGAAGGGCAGAATAGGTCTTCAAAAATTTCAGGACATTTTGTCATGCTATTGTCACACTATTCCGTGTACAGTAGTTGGAAAGCATTATGACAGTTAATGCTGTATCTTGTGGCTTTTTTCTCCTGCGTCATCTCTCTGGTTCTCAGAGGGAGCAATCTCCTTATCGCTCCAGGAAACAATGGCATTAAGAAAATATAGGCTTGATTTGCTGCTTGGATCACTGTGTTCTCACAAAAGATATCCTCTCGCCTCTTTAGTCAGGAGGCACTGGAAATGCTTTCTACTAAATTTGAAGCTTCCTACTCTTGTCATTCTGTTGTACATAGTATCTTCTTCTCAGTGATTATTGTCTTGTCAAGGAAGACAAAAGTTATTTCTAAAAAGAACTATTTTCTTAATATTCCTGCATCCTTCCAGTTGGTTCAGGCTTTAAAGAAAACCAATCTTACCCCAGAAGAAAACCTTTGAATACTTTCTATTAGCTACTGTGCTGATCTCGCCAATCAAAACTTATTAAATATAGATCTACTTGGTAGACTCCAAAGTTTAGGGCTCCTAAATCAGTATTTAATCCATTTTTAAAACTGGTGCCTACTTGCCTCCGTAAGAAACATTTCCATATCTTCTTGACTCTCAAAAACGAAAGCCCTCATGTCATTGGCCGAAATGTGATTTTCAACATACTTAGCATGTCTATTGTCTTTCATGTTGATCTGTTAAAGAAAGGTAATGAGAAAGTGATTTAATACACCTGGACTTAACACCTCCCCCAACCCATTTTAAGCAGTCAGATGATGTCCAACCCTACACTTAATGAAAACAAAGAGGTTTACATGTCTTTAAAGACATACTCCCTGTCTTTTTGCAACCAACTCTCTTGGGAAGAAATCTATAGTAACTTACATGTCATGATGCTTAGTTTTTAATCATCCATATCCTTTGTCAGCATCCACTGTCTTCACCGTATCACCTCTCCCTCTTCTGCTCCACCCTAACTTTACAATTGCAATCACCACCATCTTGTGTCTAGTGGCCCTGATCCAGTACTACTGAAGGTATCTCACTATTCAGAGACAATTAAACTAAAGAATCAAAACCAGAAAATGTCACACTCCACAAATTATTCATATGCAGTTCTCTTTGATTTGGACACAGTAAGCATCACCAAATAAAAACACAGAACTGTGAATCCCTAGAAAGACAGATTGATTGCATTCTCTTTGAATATTTAAAAAATATAATTAAAAAATCCGCTTGTAACATGAGTTAAGCTTTTCACATCTGAATGAAAAGTTAACATAAGAAAGTGGCATACAAAGCCAAAATTACACAGAACTACACTATTCAATAACCTCAAGTTAGCTAAAGGCTAGGTACACTTACTAGCAATTTGAAAGCTAGAATTTAAGTACATGACACTCAGTCACATAATATAAAAGAAAAACAATTCAGACATTAGTGGATATTACAGACATTAATGAGGCCTTAAAGTAAAAGCAAAGGTATCCTATCAAGGCATTTGTAAAATGAACTTGACGTGGTCTTCTGGTAAGAATTGGAATTTCTGGTAATAACAGGAAATACTTGGTATTTTATATGAAACAGAAGTAATTTTGAATCGTTCTAGTGCGTGCACAAAGCATAAAAATTGGTATGCAAATATTCGACATTTAGCTGTTGAATGGTAGCATTATACCATCAAAATAAGCTTTGCAATTCTGAAGAGGAAGAGGAGGAATGCACTGGAGTTCTCCATCCTCTGTACATTATATGGAGCACATACAGCACAAGGATGGGATAAGGGTGAAAGAATGAACCAGAAAACCTTTTTGAAAATTTAGTCCTACTATGTAGCTAATACAGTGCCTGTCAAAACAAAAGACAAAACAAAACTAGGGACAGATGAGGTGTTTGTGTCCGTAGCCGGCTGTTCAAAACAAACCAAAAAAACCACCTGGGGCTCATGACATACTGTTACCACTGCTGAAGCTGTGCTATAAGAGGAGGTATTCCCACTGAATTTTTTTAAGCAGCAAATAAGACCTACTCCAGTCTAAATAACTGGCTGTGGCTTAAAGGAAATCTGCAATGAGGTCCTTAATAAAGGAGGGAAGGGGAAGGAAAACCCCCATCCTACTCAATGCTGAGTATTACTACAATGCCTAAGGAATTAAAATTACAAATAGTTCACTATACTAACATAGCCCACATTTAATTGTAAATTTCAAGATGTGTCTTGAAAATCATAAAAGTCATTCCTGAAATATTACAAGGCATAAATAAACTAAACATTAACTGGTTAGAGTGATATGCAAGTAAATTTTCTTACTTCAAGCATTATAGGTTCACAAACTTCTTTTTTAAACTTGTCTTTGTTCTTTCTTAGCCACATAAGAGCAGAGTGTGTGTCTCGGAATCTCCCTTTAAGATTCTCTTCCTTCATATTCATTATATTATTAAGTTGTCCAAGGCGATCAATTATTCCTGTAATTTAAGGCAGTTTCTTAAACAGAGTCCATAGCAAGTGCACATTATAACTAGCATTTCCCATTATTTATTGACTATGTTATTCCAGAATAAAATTGTTAGAAGATTGTAAGTATTAAAAGCTTCTATTCCCACAATCAAGACACTGCTTGTTCTAAAAAAAACCTTTAAGAACTACTAAAGCTCAAAATCTAAAATAAAACTAATACACTGCCAAAGAGATGATTTTAAACACTACATCTTCAAGGCAAACTGCTTTTGCTTCAGGTTTGGTTTTTTGTATCCTGCTAACAGTACACACCTTCATTTAATAACAGGAAAAAAACTAGACTGCCAAAGTAGTCTCCTTACCTAGAGATCAGAGGAAACTAATTTATTTGAAGAATAGTTTTAAGGTCAATTGCCACTTCTGAATCCTCTTGTTCTTTCTATTTTGCAAGCAGTTTTTGTTGCTTTTAATAAAACTGATAACAGACAAGAGTACTGCTATATATGTAAGACACAGCTATGAGACTTGAGGTAAATGTGTCACATTATTTCACTACAGCAGAACAAACAGATTCTGTATGAACAGTCATTAAAAAAAAAAAATAAAAGAAAAAAAAATCAAGAAACAAAACCTCAGGTAACTTACTTTTTTTTTCCCTCTCTTGGTTCATTTTCTCAGCTCTTATATCACTGATATCACCATCAATATTTGCCCTTTCTTCTTGTAGTTTTTTCAGCTCATTATTAATGGCATCAGTTTGTGGCTGAAGATTCTGAGAGACTGCTACTGTATTGAGCTCATTCTTCCAGTCTTCTATCAACTTGTGAGTGTTGCGTATTTTCCTCTGTCTGTCCATTTCTTCATCTTTTTTCATTCTCAAAGCCTGATGAATTTCTTCAATCTAAGAATTTTGAGTATTTCTAACATTAGAGGAGTTAAGTACATGAAACCTATAACAAATAACTAGGCTATCTGTGCAACTGGTATTAAATGCTGATGTAACCATGCACTAAAACCGTAGGAGCCTGTTATAGTTCCAATAGACCTATAACAGTTAAAGAACTGACAAAATTTTGTTAAGATTTAAGAACAAAAGCAAAAATTCAGTAAGACTTGAAATCAATTTTTGAAGTTACTTTAGTTTTACTAAAGCAGAAGCTTAAAGCTTAAGATTTTCCTTAGCATATTTGAAAGTTAGCCTAAGATTGCATAAAACCTATAGCACAAGCTCAATGTGCAACACTGACTCTGCACCCTTATACATTTAATTTATGAATTTCTTGACCAAGCACTTAGATGAAGTTCTGTTTTACAACATATCTTTGTGTTTCTTTTTAAAAAATGCTGGACTTACACACTCAACAGAAGCAATAACCCTAGCCTCTCTCATACATTATTTGTAGGCACGTTTAAAGCCGAGTTCACTACTGTACCATAGAGGCTGTAGCTTTTCAAGGAAAGCCTGTAATAAATAGTAATATATAGTAATACATAGTATGTATACACACAGTCTCTACTTCTGTTTGTTGTATTAAGGTAACTGATTTTACATAGCATACACCTGGCCCTTAGTGACACCTGTTTGACTAACAGGCATTGTAAAGACTGGAGGGAGCAAAGTATGGAAGCACTTGCAGCCTCTTCAGAGAAATTTACTTTTCTACTAACAGAACAGCAGACAACCACCCCCATATTTGTGTTTTACTGCAGAATTTAAGAAGTACCATTCCATCTGAATACAGCATATGCTATATCTAGTACTGAATTAATACATTAGCAAAGAAACACCAATAAAGTCACAAATACCACTCACTTGTTTATCTTTCATCTCCAAAGCATCTTGCTTCTGTTTACATTTTTGAGAAATGTCTTTGATTTCAGTAGCCTGCATACAGTAAGATATTTAAATTAGACAGTCACAAGTTCAGTTATATTTGTAAAAAGCAGTCATATTTTAAAGAACATTCTATATACGCATAACTGAGTATTTATTCAAAGTTTTATTACTGACAAAGTCATATTAATCAGATTCTTATTATTCTTACTTGTATCTGTAACATATTTTCAGCAATTTGTGAAGAACTGCAAAAATGACAGTCAAACTGTTCACAACCATTCAGCTATAGATCTGCAAATTCAGGCATGACAGATAGAGGAAGTCTCCTAACCTAACCTGAAATTAAAATAACTCCATCCTCAATTTCAATAAAAATGTTATATTCAGATCCTTACACTTACAAAATGTTCTTGCCTCTTTTCTCAAACTAACTTGAAGAAAGCTTATATTTGAAGCAAGAAAAGCCTAAATTCCAACACACAGGATAGCTAAAACAGAATTTGTCAAAGCCACGCTAGCTCCGAAGTGCATTGTGCTACAGCTATATCCTACTCAACTGAGCTTGACAATTTGTTGGCTCATGTGCAGGCATGTCTCTACTCTTTCTCATCTCTCTCAGCTTCTACAGGAGCCGTAGAATAATATAGGTTGGAAGGGACCTCTGAGCATCACACAGCCCGATCCCCTGCTCAGTGCAGGTCTTACTAGGTCAGCTTGACACACTTGTACAGCTGAGTCCTGAGCACAGTGAAAGCATACTATGCTTTCTCTACAAACTTAACTCCTCTTCCCCTAAACCCTCAAGACTGTAAATAGTGACAACAGAATACTGGAACACTGCAGAAGGATGGAAGGACTGTAAGTTATTTTTAGTGCAGACATGTAAACAAACAAGCACAGCACTCCTGTTGGAAGAAATGTCTTCCTACAAACTGAGTCACACTGAAAATGCTGACGTATCAAGAAAAAAGAAAATAAAATTATGCAGAATCTTTTCCCTCCCACAACCTGAAAGATGACTCAATAACTGTGTGTATGAAGGCAACATAGAATAATACATCTTGGTCTTGCAGTTGACTGTAATGCATTACTGATTCCATGATGCTCTCCAAAGACCCCAGGCAGGCACTCTGAAGACAAAGCTCTCTCCCAGGAAATATGACACAAAATATTCACAAAACAATTCTTAAGGTTCTCAAAATCAGGACACTAGTAAGGAACTGGAATTCAATTTATATATACACCTACCCTGCAGAACAGATTAGCAATTTTAATTGTCTTTAAGGTTTTCATGGTACAACCACACCACACTTCTTTATACTGTCAAATACTGCTAGAAAAATTGTGTTGGATAGTCCAGTCTGTTCAAATGACTTCCAAGAGCCTAAAGCAGAAGCTTTTCTAAGCTTCTCTCACACAATTTGACCAACCTCTTCCTACAAAAAGGGTCCATTTTTTTTTCCCCAGAATCTACACATCCTACACACCCAAAGCACAAAACTTTACTAAGAATTCTTAGTCTAACCAAATCCTTAAAAGGGTTTTAACACATAGAGACAAGAGAAATAGTCATGCAGCGTCTTGATACATTAAGTTCTTCACAGAGTTAGCATCGCGTTTACTTTCAGTCTAGCTCCTTCCAGGCAAAATCTGTAACACCACGCCTGTCTTTTTGCCAACTAAGTGCAAACAAGACATAATACATAGTTTATCTCTGCTCTCACATATATATCCCCAAGCCAATAGAAAGATCTCAAGAAGCAGTCAGGATAACAGTTATTTGATAATGGATATAGGCCTGGACCAAAGGGCCTGAAGACAATTACGTTTCCTACAGGTCTATGTGTCTAAGACAAAGAGGACTTAAATTGCTAAACTGCTTTCCCTTATTACCAAACTGAAATTTGGCTTGAAAAAAAACCAACTTCTGGGCCAAAAATAAAGTTATACTGTTTGTATAACAGAATCGTCCATTAATCAACTCCTGCCATCTTACAGCATAATTATCTGCAAAATGCCCACCAAATTCTTGCATCTAAAAAGATAAAATTCTAACTTAAAATAAATTCAAGCAGCATCTACAAAAAAGGGAAGAACTAATGAAGAATGAGTAATTTAAGCAATTTTAAGGTAAGGTATTTAAACACCTTAAGGTTTTGTCTTAGATCAAAACTATTTCCTGACAGTGCAAGCAGCACTGATTCTCCTTTAAAAGAACTTTATCTTCACAGCCCAACTAAGGAAATATGTGGGAGGGAAACATATTTCATTACCCAAAATGAGCTACTGTTAAAAAAAATTCAAAAAGTAGCAGTGTATGTCTAACACCTTGTTGATTTCTCTGATGTCATACAAACTTTTCATGCCATAACCAGGTATATAATGTATTCCCCTAAGACATTTTCCATTATGTTGGACTCTACAGGGGCTTCTTAAAGATGGAATATTAATCATTCAAATTAGACTTGGATATAACATTTAATATTAGAACAAAACTCAAGCTTAGAAATGTTTCATTATCATATTGTACAGCATAGTATCAGCTATATATGACAATCAAAATAATGGTAAATAGTCTCTGGAAAGTAGTATTAGAATATCTCAGTAAGTCTTCTATAAGTTATTTATTTCAAATATGGCATCTTTCCTTTTTCCCATCTTTTTGGCTTCTGTAATATATATATATATATATATATGTTAGCATAACATCAATTGAAATGAAAGATACGAGTAAAACCTAGCAGGATAATACCAAGCAGTGAAAACAAAGCTTAGCACTTCACAAATATGAAGGTCCTTACTGCATTATGAAAATCAATTTCAAGCTTCAAGCTGTTAACTTTTCTCTAAGGAAGTACACACTTAGTTTTAAACAACAAAATGCCACAAAACAAACAAAAAAAACCCCCCAACCACACCCAAAAAAGCACACTTCAATAAAACTGCAACATTTTTAAACATTAAGGCATTTTGAATCAGAGCATAATAAACATTTGCACTGCTGTTGAGCACAAAATTTAAAGAATACATTTAGATAATAATAATAATGATGATGATGATGATGATGATGATGATGTACTTGGGTAAGTAGTATTGCCTGTTACAGTTTACATCACAAGAAAAACAGAAGTGCTGTGAACAACAGTCTGTGTTTTTTGTTTGTCTGGTCTTTCTGGGTTGTTTTTTGGTTTGGGGGGCAGAGGGGTGTTTCTTTACGGGGAGGGGTGTATGTATGTTTTTTTCAAGAAAGCACATGGACAGTGCATTGGCTCACAGTGCACTAAGTGCCACTGAAGTTTCAGACCATGATTCTGCAAGATGCTTCATTACAGCAGTCTTCTACAGGTGTCACACGTGTCTCCATAGCAAGTTCTTGGATCTGATCAGTTACTTTCAAACAGAACTCACTGCAGCAAACATTGTCATGGTATCATTTAACTTTGGCTATCCACTAAAAAATTGTGCAGCCTATGCATGCAATGATAGTACATGCAGCCTGAATAGTACATGCTAGTTAAAATCCTGCGAAGAATTACAGTACTTTCTTATTTGTGATACTGAAAAAGTAATTTTCCATATCCTCAGAGAGAACAGCTATTCAAAAAACAGATAGCAAGCTGTAAGGCACAGACAGGTTTACCATTAAATTCTATTACGCATAAAAATATTCACAGCTGATGGAAGATTATTGTCTAATAAAAGAATTATACTCTACTTATGGACTTAGGATAAATATTAGAGGAATGCTTTTAGGCTAGAAAAGTTGTAATTTAGTTTAAATTAACTACTAAACTGGCTACACTTTAAGATGATAAATAGAGCATCCACAAACCTGAACTACAGAACAGGTGAAAATGGGCAACTAATTCAATATAAGTATCTAATTTAGGGAAACTATAAAATTATATCCCTGGAGATTTTGGAGGTTCTATGAAGAGAATTATAAAATTTGCTTACTCTTATAATACCAAGACAGTGGACTTTCAGAGTTGCTACTAAGAAATGTATTCTTTGAACTTTAGTGCTTTTAATGGAACAGAGATGCGGAGAAAACAGCGAGAGCTGAGGGCATGAGTTATTTCAGAAAAACTTCTTCTGAAACACATCATTATAGCACACTAGAAAGAAAGAGGCCATTGGTTTACACTTTCCGAGGCTGAACACAGAACACCTGAAATATTACATACATTAACCAAGAACTTAAAATGCTTACCTTATCTCTGATTTCCATATCCAGACTCTTAAAATGTTCTTCAGTTTCTTGGATTTTTTTTGTTACTGGGGACTGCAATTCTTTCAGATTCTTCAGTTCTTCCTTGGCTTGGTCTCTGCTTTGTTTCACATCCTCATGCTGCTGACGAACATTTTCATATTCCTTGGAATTAAAGCAGTTAAAGACTTTTGTCTCCTGTTCCAGTAGTTTAATACTGCCCTAATATTTTATTGAATTGTACATGAGTTTTAGGAGAAAAAGCCTCATTCAGAAGCTAATATTAGAGCAACTACTTAAGTAATCCTCTTATTACTAGTCACTATGACTCGAAGATGCAGGGATCAGTGAAAAAGCATATTTACTTGTTCTTAAATAACATGCAGTTTAAGTAGCAGAAGAAACGACCAATTTGTCTGCAATTACCTTGCCTCTAAGACCATCTGAGACCAGTGTGGAAAAAGTAATTCGTTAGCTCCTTCTGTCCATAGTTTGAACACTACTTAAGCAGAAATCCTCAAGCTAAGAAGCAAATAACCACAGAAAACTTCAGGAGAAAGAAAAGGAAGGAGCTGGACAGATCATCAGAGATGGTAACAGACATAACCCTGAAGTAAACTAAGGAGAGAGACAGAGCGGAACAGAACTGTGGAAACATACACCACAAATACCAGAGAAGCCACTATCTAAGAAGTTTAACTGGAAATGCATTCCTGAGAAGAAAGAGATGGTAAGTTGCGTGTGTGGTAAGAAGGTGAGATTTAAGCTCAAGGAATCACTACTTGTGATTTTTTTTGTGTGTGTTATGCACTCTGGAGGAAAAAAAAAACAACCCCTCCCCACAAACAGAACAAAGCCCTCAAAAAAAAAAAAGAAAACAAACAAAGCAAAAGAAAACAAAACAACAACATGAGTTTCAATGACTGTTAAGGGTTCATGAGAAAAAAAGATGCTCAGAAGACCAGACAGAGGAGGAGTAGATACATGTACATGGGATTGCACAGGAAGGGAAAACTGTTGAATTTGTCAGGTGCTAAAGAAAGCTCCTGGTTTACAGTACATATCTGGATTATTCCAAGCTATTGTAATTCTATTATGTGGAGTATGATCACTACCCACCATTACAAAGTTACAGAGGTAAAGCACTTGTATTTCTGCCTAGCTGATAGAATAAGCTTAACATTTAGCTCTTCTCTAAATAAGGTATTATATTTCAAGTTTGAAGCAAATGCACACACCTAATTTTTTCAGCTACAAAGTACAGCCAAGTTTCCCAAGAAATTGTCATTTGTTATACAGCAAATCCCTTTATCACTTTAAGAAAACCTGACTTGCAGTAGACCTCTGTATTTTAGTAACCTATAAGCAGATAACCTTGATGCTTGCAATTACGCATTTAGCTAAAGATCTGCAGAACTTCCACAGGATTCCACCCCTCCCAAGAGATATTTTTTCTTTTCTCTATTGTGAATGGAAGAAAAGAAGAACAGATACAGCTTGGTGAAAATACATTTTCAGGAAATTTACAGTAGGAGGAATAGCTTAAGCTTTGAGGGGTAAGAAACTCCTTTTCTTTAAAACCCTACAAAAGAAGGGCTATGTCAAAAAAAACCTGTAGCTCCTTAGATCTGTTCACTGATTGTAGATGACACAAACATTTGATGGAAGTCCCATTAAGGTCCACACAAGAACATAAAATGTCCCCTAAATCTTTGAGTCCAAATCTTTCACCTTGCCATTTCACGGAATTTCAAGCAGATCCTCAAAAGCCTAATAGACATAGACATAAAGAAAAATGGTGTGTAATTCTCCGCATACAGAAGCAAATGGCATTGACTAGAAAAACACACTGGACTAGAAAAGTGTTCCTCAGGTGAAGATCAGCAGAGTCTTCAGAATAAAAAGGCAGGTCTCCAGTGTTCAAACAGTAAAACATGTTCAGCTTTAGACTTCCTCCTTTCCACTGCAATCAAGAGACAATCTAGCATGGTATTTCAGTTGATCTGTTCTCAGGCTGTTTTCTCCATTTTGTAACATACTGCTGTGTTTATACACCTGCCTCCTGGTTATTTTGGAGTCTCACCTAGCTATTCTTTTTTGTTACAGCAGCAATTCTGAACAGCTAAGCAAGTTTTGTCCACAGGTAGAAACCTACCTTTTGGGGAAAATGGAGGAAGGGAAAGATGCACACAAGGAAGAATAAACTCCAATGCTACTCTCAACTTTGGTAAGCCCAGCTTTAAGACATGAAAAAATGTCTATTCTTAGGATTAAACAGTGCTAAGTCAGATGACAAAGAAATACTCTCTTCTAAGAAATTGCATTTTTTCTTTTAAATAGAGCTTGGTATTTTGAAATATAGGAAGATACCAAGAGATCTATGAGAAGGATTTTACAAATCACAAAACAGCAACTATTTTGTACATTGAAGATCACAATGGAATGTGAAATGTTATTGTAGCCTGTAGGTCAAATATCTTTTGCCTAGTAAAGCAGTTATGTTGATGACCCTTGATTTCACCTTAGATTCACCTGCAAGTGACTTCATCTGCCACACACTACTGATTCTGTATTACAAACTGGAACTTTGCACAGGTATCAAAACACACTGCTTTTGATATGGATTCAGTGGCCAAAAAGTCAAATTTCTCCAAATTGACTACACCCACCAAAAGTATTTAATATACTCAGCAATGCAAACTGTCTAGAAGATAGCAGTGAAAGAGTAAGGTGCGGAGAAGTCTTTCTAAATTTGCTTAAAAAAACACGTAAATAAAAGCACTGTTCTCAAACTTATGGATGGCAATCTAACAGACAGTAGATGAGATTCCTAACTTATTTTACCCCTGCCAGTTTCTGACCAGCCTTCAGAGTTCTGTATTTGCAAATATCTTAAGGTAGAGAACAACTGGTATCATTCTACATTAACTATGCAAGATCTACATCTCTCCTAATAAAGTAACTCTCTCTTCTTTTTAACTAAGGCAGCCTAATGCATGTCTAGTAGTGAAAACCTGCATCATTCAGCAAATGCAGAAGACCACTCCTTACAGCACAGAGCGTACAGCCCACCTCCTTAGCACCTACCGCCATCTGTCTATTTCAATTGCTGCTCCTATATCCCTCTGTGCTGTTAGCACAGAGGTTTGAAGGTAGTGAAAGTACCTTCCCTGACTCTAGTTTGCTCTTCTAAGATACAAGGGACGTGAAGTTCCTTTGTGAGACTTTGTTATCTGCAAAGTATCTTACAAAAGTTTTCTGCATCCTCCACAAATATTACATATAAGTTTTCACAAAATGTATCTCTATTTAATTTTATAAAGCTTGCAAACAAGACAAACAACATATTGCTTCAATAAATAAAATCCACATCACTTAAACTGTTTCTAAATAATTTAATCTGACTGACCATTCAACATTAAACTACACTACAATGATCAAAGTACTGTTCAGAAAGACTTATTTTGCTTTGTATAAGTTACCTTTCCTTGATTCTAGGCTCTTTTAAATTTGTTACATTTGTCTAAAACGTCCATGTCTCCAAATGCCAACATTTTTGAGACTGGTAATCTATATTCACCATGGTCTGTCATGCACACCAAACCACAACTAATAAATTAAAATTAGCAAAGGAAGGCAACCTGTAAAAAAACAAAACCAACCACCAACACCAAAACCCCCCAAAACCACATTCTGTTAAAAACAAAAAAAAAAGTTACAACTGGAAGAAGCAAGTGGAACTGGCCAGGTGCAGCTTAAACTAAGCCAGTTGTGCCTGCAAGGAATAAAAGGAGCACTACTCTTGGCCCATATTCCTGGCTGTCCTAAATGGGCAGTAACCAGTTAAGTTACTTCTCAAAGAGCTTCTTCAGCCCAGCTACTTATGCAAGCAAACCTCTGATCAAAATTAGGCCTAGAGCAGTATTTCCAAGCAACTGTAATGATGTTCAGGTTACTCTGGTCAAATTACTTTTAAAGAAACTTTTGGCAGTATTTCTAATATTGAGTATTAAGAAAAAATAGGTTAGGTAAGAAAAAAAACACTGAAAAGAAAATAAAAACTTACCACCCATGGCCTTTTCCTCTCAAGCATCTCAATTAGGTCTAGATGGCGCTTGCGCTCATGGTATCTCTCAACATCTTGTTTGTATCGTTCAATCCTCTGTCTCATTTTCTCCAAAGAGTTAGCTTTCTCTCTGCACAAGTTCTGTAAGAACATAGAATCGTTTGAGTTAGAAGAGACCTTAAAGATCATCCAGTTCCAACCCCCCTGCCACGGGCAGGGACACCTCCCACTAGAGCATGTTGCTCAAAGCCCCATCCCCAAAGCCTGGTCTTGGACACTTCCAGGGATGGGACATCCACGACTTCCCTGGGCAACCTGTTCCAGTGCCTCACCACCCTTGCTGTAAAGAATTTCTTTCTCGTGTCTAATCTAAATCTGCACTCTTTCAATTTAAAACTAAATATTTTAAATATTTTTTTTAAATATGCATTTTCATGTTTTACAGCATCTACTTTGTGAAAACAATTTTCAGAAATAGTGTGCACCTCACCTGTACATTAAAGCAGAAATTTGCCACAAGAGAGGAAGTTTAGTACCACATTAATTAGACGGGAACAACTCAACTAGGAATAGTTTTCCAGCTTTTTTCAAGTATGTTTATCACATACTTTCTTTGAACACAAATCTAATATAAAGAGCCAATATTTTTTTTTTTAATTTTCTCAGGAAGTTACTTCCTACAGCTCAAGCCTCCATTAATTTAGACATTTCTAAACCATAACTGCTTTTGATAACTACAAGTAGGAAAAATGCTTGTGAAAGATCTTGTAAAGATTTGCAACAGAAACATTAAGGTTGGCATATGAATGTAGAATGTATGAAATGTATGTGCGCACACAAGTACAAGAAGAAACAGCAGAACAATTAATTAAATAAATGTTCTGTATGGCTAACAACAGACACAAACACGTGAGTGTTGGAGTGAATAAATTCTGGAAGAAGATGAGCATGATTTTGTAAAATCAACTTACCATAGACTTTGTAAATAAATACCACCTTCTAATTCTGTAAGATCTCACATTACATTTCATCATGCTGATTTCCCTATAGTCACTGCCTCCTGTCTCTAAAATGTGCATGTTTACCTCCAGTTCTCTTTCTTTTTCTCTGAAGTTTTTCAGTTCACAATGAAATTGGTACATTTCTGGAGGACCAATGGATTTTTCAGTGGCTTCAAGCAACTCAATCTTACTCAGTTTTGCAAATTCTCCAACTTTGTCCTACAAAATAAAAAAACAGTTACAAAAATATCGTACTAGTTACAGAAGAGTGCAAGACAGCAATGTTGGATTTAAATAATACAGTAAGACTAGATTGTCCTGCTTTGAGGTAAAACAGAACTAATTTTCTGTTCAGTTATTTTACTTTTTCAGCTGAGCCTCTTCTAACTAACTAAACTCTGAAATTAACAGCATATTGTTCAGAAACTGTTCACTCTCGCAGTGACAGGACCTGATTATACCAAGGAATGGTATGCAGAGAGGCCCTTGCTTATGCTCATTGCTATAACAAATTTGCCTGACCTTGGTTGTTATTTGCCCCATTGTAGGGTGTCCTGTTTTGAGGTAAAACAGAACTAATTTTCTGTTCAGTTATTTTACTTTATCAGCTGGGCCTCTTCTAACTAACGAAACTCTGAAATTAACAGCATACTGTTCAGAAACTGCTCACTCTCACAGTGGTAAGACCTGATTATACCAAGGAATGGCATGCAGAGAGGCCCTTGCTTATACTTATTGCTATAACAACCAAGGTCAGGCAAATTTGTTATTTGCCCCATCGGAGGGTTGGAAGCGGAAAAACGTAGAGGGGTCCCACCTGCAGGGAGGAGCAGACAGGACAGGTGACCCAAAACTGACCAACAGGGTATTCCATCCCATCCGCATCATGCTCAGTATAGAAGCTGAGGGATCAAAGGGTCAACCCTCTTTCTTCAATGGCCAACATCCGAGGAGGACCGTGTCTGTTCGTCTGCCTTTGATCCCGATCCGAGCGTTCCTGACTCCAGACCCGGAATCCGGCTCCTGTCCATCACCAAGTCCAGCCTGTGACTTTCCCCTGTGCCTGCTGCTGACGTGATGATCATCCTGGGAGCTTGATACAGTTTTGTATATACCGTATACATTCTTTTTTTTATTTTCCTTTTTTTTCTTTTCTTTATTATTATTTCATTATTTATTTATATTTTTTCATTAAAGTAGTTTAGTTTTTTCTAAACTCAGAAGTTTTTTTTTTTTTCCCTCTTCCTCTCCTCTCTTTTCCTTAGGGGGAGGGGGGGAGATAGGGACCATCTGTCGTTCTGGTTGGTCCTTTCAGTCAAAACCACGACAAGGGAGAGAAGCAGAAAAGCGTAGAGGGGTCCCACCTGTAGGGAGAAGCAGACAGGACAGGTGACCCAAAACTGACCAACAGGGTATTCCATCCCATCCGCATCATGCTCAGTTTAAAAGCTGAGTGATCAAAGGGTCATTTCTTCTTCTTTCAATGGTCAACGTCCGAGGAGGACCCCGTCTGTTCATCTGCCTTTGATGCCGATCCAAGTTTTCCTGACTCCAGAGCTGGAATCTGCCTCCTGTTCATCACCAAGCCCAGCCTGGGATTTTCCCCTGTGCCTGCTGGTGACATGATGATCATCCTGGGAACTTGATACAGTTTTGTATATACTGTATACATTCTTTTCTTTTTTTTTTTTTCTTCTTCTTATTTCATTAGTTATTTATATTTTCATTGAAGTTTATTTTTTCTCTAAACTCATAAGTTTGGGGTTTTTTCCCCTCTTCCCCTCCTCTCTTTTCCTTGGGGGGGGGGGGGAGGGAGGGGCCATTCATTGTTCTGGTTGGTCAATTCGGTCAAAATCACAACAGATTTATTAGCTCCCAATGTGGGGCTTGACTGTGGTACGACTAGACCTCTGGTAGACTGTCTGAATAGTTTGAATTCCATCTTGCTCAGAGATTAAAACAGACAGTTTAGATCATATTTTTAGACAGAATATCATATCATATCTTGATGGGAATTTCTTCCAGGTTACTTGATTCGGCGCTGTACAATTTGCCTTATGTGTTGTATAATTTACTTGCTCTTTGTATCTGTATGCGGTGGTTCAAATGTGGTATCCTGGTATTGTGTTTGATTCTGATCCATACTGTTGTTGAATGGCTGGTTTCTTTACCTAGATTCCTCAGGCATTTTTTACTGAATTCTGTTGCTAATTATACTTCAAATTTTACCTTGGGAATGTTTACTCAACCCTTTACGGCTCAGGCTAAATTGTGACCATTGGAGACAGAGGACGCAGCCCCTTTGGATAGCCTGAATGAGAGCTGCATTCTTAAAATCATTATTGTAGTGTCGATATTGCTGCATGGGCTGCAGGGGTGGTTTCTCTTTAAATCTCGACGCGGAAATGCTGACACTGACCTTTGTCGGACTCCACTGGCACCGGTACAAGTTGCTCCGGTGACCAAAAGGAAAAGGAGGAGGTCAGCTCAGCCCTCTGCACTTTGTGGCAAAGACCGAGTAAAGCCAGGTAGCAGGGGAGAGGACTCTTCTGATAGAGATTCAGAACAGGGTGCTTCTAAAGCTGGTAAGGGAGAGGCTCCTGCGCCAGTAAGGGAGGAGGAATCAGACATGGAGATAATCACTAAATCCTTCTCTATGAAGGATTTGAGAAATATAAGAAAGGATTTTAGCCGTAATGATTGTGAGACACTCATCTCCTGGTTGCTCCGATGCTGGGATAATGGAGCCAGTTGCATGCAATTAGATGGTGCAGAAGCTAAGCAGTTAGGAAACCTGTCCAAAGAGGCCAGTGTAGATAAAGCTCTTGGGGAAAAGTCACAGACTCTCACTCTCTGGAGGCAACTCTTGTCAGCTGTAAAGGACAGGTACCCCTATGAATGCTGCTCAAGCAAATGGACCAATGTAGAGAAAGGTATTAAGTACCTGAGAGAATTGGCTGTGAAAGAGGTGATTTATGGTGACTGGGATAAAACTGTAAATCCTGATGAAATGCCACGCAGACAACCTATGTTGCGTAAGTTTTCACAGAGTGCACCACCAATGTATTCTCACACTTCATCGGTACTGATCTGGGCAGGAGTTGATGATGATTCATTAACTGTAAATGAAGTGGCTAGCAGAATGCGAGAGTCTCTCTCATCCCCTAACTGTAGCAGCTGTAGAAAGACTGACTGAGAAAACTGAGAAAATGATTGAGAAAAATGAGAAATTATTTGATAAACTGTTTGATAAACCATCTAGGATGGAGGGAAGATCCTATTCTTCCCCTCCATGGACCAATGTTGCAGCTGTCAGAAGACACTCTCCTATGAGACCCACTCAAAGGAGACAGAACACACTACGAAATATCCTGTGGTTTTGCCTTTGGGATTATGGAGAGGACATGAGCAGGTGGGATAAAAAACCCACCTCAGCCCTTACAGTCATGAATAAGTGAGTTGCAAGGTAAAACAGATAGAAGACCAAATTATTCTAGGAGGTCTGCTGTTCCAGTTTGTAGGGGGCAGTTCTCCGGTCCAGGTAGAAACTCATCTGCCAATTATAGACATTAGAGGTGCCCTGCCTTCAGCCAGGAGGAGGAGAGGGATAACCAAGTTTATTGGACTGTGTGGATTCAATGGTGTGGCACATTAGAGCCATGAAAGTATAGAGCCCTGGTGGACACAGGTGCACAGTGTACCCTATTGCCATCGAATCAGAGGGACAGAATCTGTTACTATTTCTGGTGTGACTAGTGGTTCTCAAGAACTGACTGTACTGGAGGCCGAAGTGAGCCTAACTGGGAATGAATGGGAGAAGCACCCCATTATCACAGGCCCAGACACTCTGTGCATCCTTGGCATAGACTCCTTCAAGAGAGGGTATTTCAAAGACACAAAAGGGTATCAGTGGGCTTTTGGTATAGCAGCTGTAGAGACTGAGGGTATTACACACCTGTCTACCTTACCTGGCCTTTCAGATGACCCTTCTGTGGTAGGATTGCTGAAGGTTAAAGAACAGCAGGTGCCAATTGCTACTTCCACGGTGCATCGTCGACAGTATCGCACTAACCGTGATTCTCTGATTCCCATTCAGAACCTGATTCGTCGGCTGGAGACCCCAGACTCGCTCACCCTTTAACAGCCCCGTATGGCCAGTGCAAAAGTCTGATGGAGACTGGAGGCTAACAGTAGACTATCATGGCCTGAATGAAGTCACACCACCACTGAGGGCTGCTGTGCCAGACATGCTAGAACTGCAATATGAACTGGAGTCGAAGGCAGCCAAGTGGTATCTGCAATTGACATTGCTAATGCCTTTTTCCCTATTCCTTTAGCAGCAGAGAGCAGGCCAGTTTGCTTTCACCTGGAGGGGTGTCCAGTACTCCTGGAACCAACTACCCCAGGGGTGGAAACACAGCCCTACTATTTGCCATGGACTGATCCAGACTGCACTGCAGAAGGATGGAGCTCCAGAACACCTGCAATACATTGATGACATCATTGTGTGGGGTAATACAGCTGAAGATGTTTTCAAGAAAGGTTCAGATTCTTCTGAAAGCAGCTTCTTTGCTGTAAAAAGAGGTAAGGTCAAGGGACCTGCACGAGAGATCCAGTTCTTAGGAATTAAATGGCAAGATGGCCACCGCCAGATCCCAATGGATGTAATTAACAAAGTAACATCTATGTCCCCACCTACTAACAAAAAGGAGACACAAGCCTTTTTAGGTGTTGCAGGCTTCTAGAGAATGCATATTCTAGGTTAGAGTAAGATTGTGATACCTCTCTACGAAGTGACTCAAAAGAAAAATGAGTTTACGTGGGGTTCTGAGCAACGACAATCCTTTGAGCAAATTAAATAATAGATTTTGCATCAAGTAGCACTTGGACCAGTCCGAACAGGACAGGACACTAAAAATGTGCTTTATACCGCAGCCGGAGACAATGGCCCTACCTGAAGCCTCTGGCAAAAAGCACCAGGGGAGACTCGAGGTCAACCACTGGGATTTTGTAGTTGGGGATACAGAGGATGTGAAGCCAACTCTACTGCCAAGAAATCTTGGCAGCATATGAAGGAGTTAGAGCTGCTTCAGAGGTAATTGGGTAATTGGTACTGAAGCACAGCTTCTCCTGGTGCCTTGATTGCCAGCGCTGGGCTGGATGTTCAAAGGTAAAGTTCCTTCTATCATGCCATCATGCCACCGATGGTACCTGGAGTAAGTGGGTTGCCTTAATCACACAGCAAGCCCAAATAGGAAACCCAAATCATCCAGGAATTGCAGAAGTGATCACAAACTGGCCCAAAGGCAGAGACTTCACAATGCCACTAGAGGAGGTGATAACGTGTGCTGAGGGCGCCCCACCATATAGTGAACTCTCAGATAATGAGAAACAGAATGTTTTGTTCACTGATGGATCTTGTCGTATTGCAGGAAAGCATCGAAGATGGAAAGCTGCTGTAGGGAGTCCTACTCGATGAGTTGCAGAAGCTACTGATGGCGAAGGTGAATCAAGTCAATTTGCAGAGGTAAAAGCTATCCAGCTGGCCCTAGACATTGCTTAATGAGAAAAGTCACCAATACTTTATCTCTAAACTGACTCATGGATGGTGGCAAATGCTCTGTGGGGATGGTTAAAACGATGGAAGCAGAGCAATTGGCAGCACAAGGGTAAACCTATTTGGGCTGCTGAATTATGGCAAGACATTGCTGAACAGCTAGAGAAACTAGTCGTAAGGGTACGTTATGTAGATGCTCATGTACCCATGAGTCAAGCCACTGAGGAACATCAAAACAATCATCAAGTGGACCAGGCTGCTAAGATTTTCCAGACAGATTTGAACTGGGAACATATAGGTGAACTATTTTTAGCTCGGTGGGCCCATGACACTTCGGGTCATCAGGGAAGGGATGCAACGTACAAATGGGCTCGTAACCGAGGGGTGGACTTAACCATGGACGCTATTGCGCAGGTTATCCACCATTGAGAAACATGCTCTGAAATCAAGCAAGCTAAAAGGTTAAAACCTTTGTGGTATGTTGGGCGACGGTTGAAATACAAGTATGGGGAGGCTTGGCAAATAGACTATATCACACTCCTTCACACCCGCCAGAGTGAGCATCACGTGCTTACAACAGTGGAAGGAAGCACCAGATGGTTGGAAACCTATACTGTGCCCCACACCACTGCCCTGAATACCATCCTGGGCCTTGGAAAGCAAGTTTTGTGGTGACATGGCACTCCAGAAAGAACTGAATCAGACAATGGGACTCATTTCAAAACCATCTTATAAGTACTTGGGCAAAATAACATGGTATTGAGTGGGTATATCATACCAAATATAATGCACCCACCAGCTTCTGGCAAAATTGAGCAATACAATGGATTATTGAAAACCACCCTGAAAGCGGTGAGTGGTGGAACCTTTAAAAATTGGGACAAATATTTAGCACAAGCTACCTGGTTAGTTAATACCAGGGGATCCATCAATTTAGTTGGTCCTGTTCAATCAGATATTTTACATAATGTAGAAGGGGATAAAGTCCCTGTGGTGCATGAACGTAATATGTTGGGGAAAACTATTTGGGTTCTTCCTGATTCAGACAAAGGCAAACCCATTCATGGGACTGTTTTTGCCCAACGACCTGGATGTACTTGGTGGGTGATGCTGGAGAATGGAGAAATTCAATGTGTTCCTCAAGGGAATTTAAGCCTAGGTGAGAATACTTAATTCTGAGCTGTATGTTAATTGCTATGTAATACTAACATTATTCCAGAAGTGATATGGATAAAAGTGGTGATGAAACCTGAGCTACCTTCCTCAAGTGATGTCCAGCAAACTTTTCAAGATGGACATGCTACCTGGATATGGACCACAATGAATTTCATATTGTCTTTTCACTGAATTTTTTTAGAGTTGGAAGGGACCATAGAGACCACCTAGTCCAACTCCCCTGCTGAGGCAGGATTGCCTAAAGCATGTTAGAGCATGTTACTCAGGACTGCATCCAGGTGGGTCTTGAAAATCTCCAGAGAACAGGACTCCACAACCTCTCTGGGCAGCCTGTTCCGGGGGTCTGTCACCCTCACTGTAAAGAAGTTTTTTCTTATCTTTGAGTGGAACCTCCTATGTTCCAACTTGTGCCCGTTGCCCCTTGTCCTCTCACTGGCAACCACTGAAAAGAGGCTGGCTCCCTCCTCCTTCAACCCACCCTTTAGATAGGTATTGATAAGGTCTTCCCTTAGCTTTCTCTTCTCCAGGCTAAAGAGTCCCAGCTCTCTCAGCCTTTCTTCATAAGGGAGGCGCTCCAATCCTTGAGTTATCTTCATTGTCCTTCGCTGGACTCTTTTCAGTAGTTTCCTGTCCCTCTTGGATTGGGGACCCCAAGAACTGGATGCAGTATTCCAGTTGTGGCCTCCCTGAGAGTCTGCTATGATGGAAACATGCAATGATGGACTATATGAACTCAATGAACTCTTCTGTTAAAGATAAATCATAAATAAGGGACTTATAGAATCATAGAATCATTTGGGTTGGAAAGGGACCTTAAAGATCATCGAGTCATTCCAACCCCTCTGCCATGGGCAGGGACATCTCCCACTACAGCAGGTTGCTCAAAGCCCCATCCAGCCTGGCCTTGAACACCCCCAGGGATGGGTCATCCACGACCTCCCTGGGCAACCCGTTCCAGTGTCTCACCACCCTCACTGTAAAAAACTTCTTCCTAATATCTAATCTAAATCTCCCCCCTTCCAGTTTAAAATCATTGCCCCTTGTCCTGTCGCTGCACTTCCTTGTAAAGAGTCCCTGTCCAGCTCTTCTGTAGGCTCCCCTCAGATATTGATAGGCTGCTATGAGGTCTCCCTGGAGCCTTCTCTTCTCCAGGCTGAACAACCCCAGCTCTCTCAGC
>JAOQGH010000019.1:36825815-36839661 GCA_025769975.1 Gallinago jamesoni | reverse complement strand
TCCATGTCCTTCCTGTGCTGAGGACTCCAAAACTGGACACAGTACTCCAGGTGGGGTCTCACGAGTGCAGAGTAGAGAGGTAGAATCACCTCCCGAGACCTGCTGGCCATATTTATTATGTATATATATATATATATATATATATATATGTATTTGATGGATAAGAAGTGATAATAATCAGAGCATGATGCAAATGGTATGCAATAAGGGGTGGAATGTCCTGCTTTGAAGTAAAACAGAACTAATTTTCCGTTCAGTTATTTTACTTTTTCAGTGAGCCTCTTCTAACTAACTAAACTCTAAAATTAACAGCATATTGTTCAGAAACTGTTCAGTCTCGCAGTGGTAAGACCTGAAAAGTGCATGTAGGGATTGACTGGGAAAGTCACAGATGCATAACTACAGGAACCATGCAAGTAGAGGTACAGAGACAGTGGAAGATCTCAAGACCTTATAAAAATTTCCCTACAGAATTGTTATTTAAGAACATCCCTACAGCAGCAAGAGATAACATTGTTATCTCTTGGTTATATAGTGCTGCAACATCAGCAGCTTTCCTTTCAGTGTCAACTGACAGCAGGTACAAAATCATCCAATTAGTGAGTGTTAAAGGTCACATAGTTGATCCTTTCTCTATCACACCAATATGGCTACCTCATCCCTCTTATTCTTTTTGCTGTCCCATTAAATCACTGAAGTGCTACAAACGCTAAGAAGCAACAAAACCCTCTCAAAACACAGCAATCCATTTGCACCCACTGTCTTTCAAAATTAATTCATACCTGAGGAAGAAACTGGCACAAATTGTCCACCTGAATGTTTAAGGCTGCAATCTGCTCTTCTACCATTTTCAGGGTTGCTGGTTTTCTGTTGATAAACCATGATGATGTGTTGTTCACCACTTGAATCTCACGTGTGATAATGATATTGTCAGGTGCCTTAGACCTGATGAATAAAAAGAAGCGTTAACACTTTTGAGAGTATGCAAAGGTTACCAAGTGTCAAAGTATGTTAGAGTTATAGCATTCAAACTTAAAGATATCTAAAAATTTCATATAAATTAACTGGACAGTAGCAGCAGATTCACATTTCAGAAATCATCCAGTATTTCACCGATTAACTGATCTCAATCATCAAGAATACCAACAAATCTTAATTCAGAGGAAGTTATTTATATAAATGACATACTCATGCTGAACGTATGAACCATTTAAAAATTGTTACAGATGTGAATAGTTATATAAAATGTATTTTTATATGACATTTAGTACTTTTTAAAATTGGTATGCAGGAGGTGCACAGTAATGCTATGCCTTTAAAGTAAAAAAATATTAGTGTACAGAACTACACCAATAAGTCATATATATGCACACATTCCACTTGGGAATAAAAACAGTACCATGCAGCATGAAAAATACTAATTTGTTGTCATTTTCTACTTTTAAAGAACAGCAAACATGCACTAGTTGTCCATACAGTTCTCTAGCTCAACAGTTATCTTCAAAAATTTAGCCTGGTTAAGATGCATCAATAACAAATGAGCAATGAGATAGTCATAAAGTCATGAAATTTTGGCCACCATTTTGATTAAGAAATTGACCAGTGTCTGTTCCGTCAGCATATAGTTAAAGATGAAGGATAAGGGCTCATAACAGTTTGGAGGTCGTGTATCTTAGCAGACAAGAATAGAGCTCAGAGTAGAAGTAATCCAACATCTAAGTGCCATAGCGATATAAGACTATTTCTTGAAGACTGTATGACTACCTCCTCCCAAGTACCCACCTTATTATAATATGCCAGACTTCCTTCAAAAGGCCTACAAAGCCATGCTCCTTTCTTTTATATAATTAAGGACATTTTACTACTACAACTCTTGACTTTAATTACAATCAAAGGGCTAAATTCAACCAAGACAGTGCTTGCTTATAGAGCTGAAATTTTAAAATTCCTGTCAAAAAGCAACCTCCTGCATCATTGCTCTCTCACCCTAGACATTGCATTTACGTACTGTCTACCAATTAGACAGGCTAGATTACATTGCAACCACTACAGTAGAAATGTTAAGTCTTCACATGCTGCAAGTGTCTCTTCAGACCTTCAAGTAACATTGGGATGTATCTATGTTGAAACAATAACACCATCTACCCAAAATGCATCCCACCTGCTGACCCACTGCTTGACCAGTCTCCAAAGAATGTCTTACTTGATTACTCCCACAAGAATGAAAGTGGGTAGGATTTTTTCAAAGTCTTGTTCCCATGGATCTTTTTTCCTGTACACAATTTTCTTTTTATACAATTTGTTCTGTTTGGTTCAGACAGCTCAGTTTAGATCAGGCTAAGACTTATCAAAACTACCTGTACTATTGCAGCTCCATCTTAAGATCTACACAAAAATGCACCCATTTAGGAACTCTATTAGGATACTCTCTCTTTAGTTGTAAAAAAAGAAAAAAAAACACCAAAAAACTTACAGGAAGCATGCAGTCTTGCCCTGTAACCATAAGTTACTGGTGGAATTTTACAGAGTAAGTTCTAATGATTTTTAGTTGCTTTGTTTTGCAAAAGCTTACCTATAAGACTGCAGTAATTGGAGGAATTCATCTGATCTACTTTTTTTTATTTATTCTTTTGTTTCAGTATGCAATGTTTTCAGTAAGAATGTAGAGGAGTCCCTCATACCATCAGTATCAGCATAAGGCAGATCATCTAGTTGTTTCTTTTTTCTTCTTTAAAATTAATTTCCAAACGCTACATCATGATGGCAGAACTGACTGTATCTGAATCATCTGAACCTTAAGTGCAATCAAAAGCTAAACACACCCTACATATCAAAATTTATCTATACATTCTTTGTATGTCAAGACAAGGTAAAATGCTTCAGAAAGTGAAATCAAGACCAGCCATGACTGCTTATTTCTTATGTTGTAATTATTTACCCCTAAAATTTCAAAATCTGGGTTAAAAAAAAAGTAAGTAAGTAAATTATCAACTTAAAGACAGACCTCTGTACACCAAATTTTTTTTTTCACAACTTTGTAAGGAAATACCTAATTAAAAATGGATGAAGAAATACAATTTTGCTACTTACAGTTCAATTTCTACTACACCTTTCAGGCACCCCTGCTTTACAAAGAGACCAACCTACAAAATTAATTACAGAAATCATTATCATAAAGTAACAGTGTATTAAAATGTAATCTCTTACAAAAATATGTATTTGTATAATAGAATTGCTATAATGCGATGTTTTTTTGAAAACTTACAATTAAAACCTAGAATTTATTTTGGCTGTATACTAAATAAAAACAAAGGAAGACACTATTATCTTCCTTATCAACCAATAGCATTAGAGCTTCTTCCCCAGGTTAAGAATTTCAACCTCCAAAACTGAACCAATTATAATCAGCAGATCCACAGAAAGGAAGAAATTCTCATGAACTCAGGGAACAAAAGCAATACAAATGAAGGACACTGCTAAATATTGATAATAGTAGAAATGCCAATCCTAACAATATAAAAACTATATATAAATACAAAAAGCCAATGAAAAGAGCAACATACAGCACTGCCATGCAGTTGATTTACATATTTACATTTGCCTAAGACTGAGCTGCAACCAGAGAATATGTACAATCATTTAGGCACCCAGATTCAGTACTCCAGAAATCTACTGGAATATACTCCATCCAACCAGACTTTCCAAGAAAGCCAAAGTTTAAAACTTGGCAATACAAACTTCCTACTATGTCAACACATGATCTCTTGGGAGCAAAAAATGAAAATAGTACAACCCAAAACAATCCCACATCCATTTAAATGAAAGACCAGTGGCTCCATGCTTTTAGATAAATTCTCAGACGCATTAAGGATATGTTATTTCTAGAGTTTCTTTATAGCTGGAAGTTAGACTTTTTTATTTCTCCTTTAGTTGGTATTTCTAATCACATGTTATTTATGCACCAGATGGTATTTTTCTCCCCCACTGTGGAGGCTTAGACATCTTGAAATATAACCTCTAGTCTACTCAGGTTCTATTACAATTCAGGTGTTTCCATTTCATAATTCAACCAAGACATCAAAGTCAAGTAAGGCAAAATCCCTTTGATAAAAACCTTTGTCTCTGGTCCAGGTTATTCTGCAATTCAGACAACGCTCTTTTTATAAAAATAAAGCAAATCAAGGAAGACAGTCTTTTTCCCCCTCCCTGGCCGCACAGGGCTCTTAATGAAATTCAGATTAAACATGAAAATTCAAAAAGTTGACAGTTACCTTATCAGCCCGTCCTATGAAAGAAGGTTTTCCAGCCAGTCCCAGGCAGATGGCACAAACAATGCTTGACTTTCCTGTTCCATTAGCACCTACAATCATGTTTAGATTGGGTCCTGGATGTACTTCACAAACATCATATGTTCTGGAAAACATAATAATTTTTTAACCTTATAAATACTATCTCACTTTGAAAAAAAATTTACTTGCTTAAAAACATTTCATGATAACATTACATATGACATAATTTTATCAAATCTAGGCTCAAACCTCTAATACTGTTTTGTGAAAAAAACTCAGATCGAAACCTAACACTGCAATAAAACACTGGGGAATATAATGCTACTAGCCTGAGTACTTACAATAGCTTTATGCAAAACAAATGATTATAAAGAATGAAACCCAGTCACATAACGACAATTTATATTGACCTTATTAGGCTATCATATTATTTTGCACACTGAAAATGACAAAAGGAAAATTGATTTAATTCTGTCAAGTCTTATACATTTAATTCCAGCTGGATGCTGCACTGCAGTCATAGAAGGAGATCCCACTCCTCTAACCTATACAATGCACTTGGGTCTTAAGCTCTGCAAGAATGATAGAATCATAGAATGGTTAGAGTTGGAAGGGACCTTAAGATCATTGAGTTCCAGCCCCCCTGCCATGGGCAGGGACCCCTCCCACTAGACCAGGTTGCTCAAAGCCCCATCCAGCCTGGCCTTGGACACTTCCAGGGATGGGGTATCCACAACTTCCCTGGGCAACGTGATCTTGTATCTCACCACCCTCACACTAAAGAATTTCTTCCTAATACCTAATCAAAACCTACCTTCTTTCAGTTTAAAACTACTACCCTTTATCCTACCACTGCACTCCCTGACAAAGAGTCCCTCCTCATTTTTCCTGAGGGCCCCTTTAGGTACTGGAAACCTGCTGTAAGGTCTCCCTGGAGCCCTCTCCAGGCTGAACAACCCGAACTCTCTCGGCCTGTCCTCACAGGAGAGGTGGTCCAGCCTTCTGATCTTCACGGTCTTCCTCTGGACCCACTCACAAAGGTCCATGTTCTTCTTATGTTGGGGGCCCCAGAGCTGGATGTGCTACTTCAGGAGGGGCTCCACCAGAGCAGAGGGGCAGAATCACCTCCCTCGACCAGCTGGCCATGATGCTTTTGATGCAGCCCACGATACAAATGTCTTTCTGGGCTGCCAGTACACATGCCAGCTCATGTTGAGCTTCTCATCCATCAACACCGCCAAGCCCTTCTTCTCACGACTTCTCTCAATCCATTCTCTACCCTTGTGTCTGTGTTTGAGACTGCTGTGACCCAGGTGCAGGACCTTGCACTTGGCCTTGTTGAATTTCCTAAGGTTTACATCCCTTCCCTCTGCAGAACTCTGTTTGGATACATCATACAGTAGCTTTCTTGAGTTACAAGAAGCAAAAACATTACCCTGTTATCAGCGATACATTTTTTTTTTTAAATTGTATCAGACATCTTTCATTGTGTATATCCAGCATGCCTACTGCAATAGCAACTATAGGAAGAGACTAAGCCCTAGCATCCAAATTCAAGACAAGCCAATGTTAACATCGGTAACATCGCAAATTTATCTCCACCATTTGATGCTCTATTCCTGCACTATACCAAACACAGAGAAAGGAACTGAGACACTAAAGAAGAAACAGAAAACAGCTAATGATAAGACAATAAGATAATCCATGTACTTCTGGAAGAGAAGATATTTGAACCCTTAATGCTGAAACTTAAACTACTATGTTTGAAGCTTCATTTGACATCTGTAGTATGACCTATGAACTATGCCAGTCAAAACTGCTTTCAAGGCTGACATGGAGCTATTAGCACACCAGCAGTATGAAAATGGTCTGAAAACTAGTAACTATAATAGCTCCAAAAAGAATGCTATTCCCAACATACAGAAACTGGAGACACCCTGCAAAAGATAACATCACAAACACTTTATCCTAATGGTTCCCAAGACCTGTCCCTGCTGCCCTATGAACATCTTCTCCACTCTCCCCTCCTCCACTGCTTGACAATCACCTAACAGGAAGAAGAAAAAAAAAACAAAACACACGCAGAGATTGACACAGACAACAGGAACCACTACCGCAGGGGAAAAGAGGGCCAACAGGACCACGACTGGGAAACACACCCCCTGGGATGCGACATCGCACCAAGAACCCACGGGACTCGTAATCCATATAACAGGTCCTCTCTCTGCTCTCAGCAAATCATCACCTTCCATGGAAAAAAAAAAACATTTCACGCACTCCCTCTTCCAGCCCCGACTCACCTAGGTATCCAAGGCCTTACCAGGCGCCCCCGTTTAACCGCGGGTGATTCCCCGCCCCGTGCACGACAGCGTCCCTGCTCCAGGTTTGGCCATCCCGACTTAACTGCCGCGCCCGCCCCCTCCCCTTTAAAACGGAGCCTGGGGAAGTCGCGGGCGCTCAGGGTGACCACCGACCCCCGAGACGGCGGGGAACCCCCGCGCCCGCAGGCGCCCCGCAGCCAATGGAGGCCGTCCAGCCTCCACAACCGGGGATAAGGAAGCGCCGACCGCGCGCTTACAGAAAGTTCTCCATGAAGATCCTGACGATGGAGCCCTCGACGAAGAGGGGGCGCGCCTCGGCACCCCTCATGGCCCGCGCGCTGCCGCCGGCGCTCACACGACGGGGGCCGAGGCTCCATTTCCCCGGCGACACCACCGCCATCTTCCCCCCCACCTCAGCCCACCCTTCAACCACCGCCGCGAGGACCCGCCCCGCGCTTCTCATTGGGCGGGTGGGAAACGGCGGGCAGGGGAGTACGGCGCTCATTGGTTGGTAGGGCCGGGACTAGGACGCGGCGAAGCCTTTCATTGGCCTACAGCGTACCGCGCTAGTGCCCATTGGCTAGAGGAGCGCGGGGGGTAACTGCGAGCCGCGAGGGAAGTTGTGTGTTGCTTTCGGTTTCGGTCACTGAGGCGGCGCGAGGGGGTCCCAGTTTTCCGGCGCTGAGGCTGCGTCCCGGCCGGTTCGAGATGCGAAGAGTCGGGCGCCGTGCTTCCATAGGCCGCTCCCCTTCGGAACTCACACCTCGGAAGAGGGGCGACCAGCACCGGGGCCTGCCCCTAAGGTGCTTCCGGAAGGAGCGGGAGGCGGTTGGGTAACCCTCGGGGCCGCATCCCGCGGGCTCACCTCCGCTGTCACTGCGGGCAGCCTTTTCCCCGGCGGCTGAGCAGCGGAACGCGGCCTGGGAGAGGGGTGGCGGCGGCTTTCCCACAAGGTGGCAGCACAGCCGAGCAGTTGGGCGGCCCGCGCTTCAGAGGCGGGCGCCTCCTCAGCGTCCTCTCGCCTGCCTTCGTGGAGACGGAATGGCCTTCCGGGCGGACCAGCTTCTCTTGAAGATTTCATCTTCCAGCACCTGTCTGGACATGCTTGCTTGTTCCTAATTTTTAACAAAGTAGCCGGGGAAACACCTGTTGTTTATAGGTGTTCCTTCCTGAGGTCAGGGCGTCTGTAGGAAGGATAGATTTCCTTTGGAAATGATCCTCGAGGAACGCGTGTGAGATTTTGGCACCTTGATTGCAGGGCAATCATCAGCGCCACTGACACCCCTGCAGGTGCTTTACCTTCTCCACATGCTTTATTTTTTTCTATTGGACCAAGAGTCAGTGCTGGAGCACAAGGCCTTGTAACTAGCCAAAGCGTTTATGAAGGACCAGAAGTCTGGTAAGAACTGGTGAAAAGAGATAACAAACTGCTCATGCCTAAGCGGCACTAGGTAAAGGAATCAACCCTTAATTAGAATGATTTGCCCTACAAAGATTACAAGGAAAACAATGTCCTTCCAATATGAACCCAAATACCTAGCATGCAGAGGTTTGCAAGGCAGCTGTATCTGTTATACTCAGCAAAGAACATGACTGCCATGGTAAAGACATCAGGAGAGCATCTTTGGGTATGGATGTAACAGAGTCATGACCAATGTGGTGAAAGTACAGTACATGAAACCTTATCAGCATTTAAAAGTATCTAAATGGTGGGTTGAAGGAGGAGGGAGCCAGACTCTTTTCAGTGGTTTCTAGCGATAGGACAAGGGGCAATGGGCTCAAGCTGGAACATAGGAAGTTCCATTCAAATATAAGGAGAAACTTCTTTCTGGTGAGGGTGACAGAGCACTGGAACAGGCTGCCCAGGGAAGTTGTGGCATCCCCTTCTCTGGAGATTTTCAAGACCCATCTTGATGCAGTCCTAATGTGCTCTGGGCAATGCTGCTTTGGCAGGGGAGTTGGACTAGATGATCTCTAGTAGACCCTGCCAACTCCAACAATTCTGTGACTCTGTTAAAAGTAATTTAAGGTTTTTTTCTTTGAGGGGAATTTAGGTAGACAAAAGGGAGGGTACAAGGGCAGTGAAAAAATTGTTCCAGCCACGGGAAAAACAAGGCAGGAAAGATCAGGATCCATGAAAGAATGAAGGAAACATCTGCTCCAACAGTATGAATGGAGATGCCCACAGATAGTAATGAAGCTGACTGGCATGTGCAAGCCCATCAGGACATGAGCCAGCCTCTTTGGATAAGCCACCAGACTCTCCACCACAGCCATGTCCAGAGCCTTGGTGTAGAGGAACAAAACATAGAAATGCAGCCTAATACGATGTGGTATGAAGGGGAAAGGATAGTAAAATTGTAAGTATGTCATTCATAAGACTTGTGATGATAGCTTTGTAATAGCTGTATAATAGAGTGCAAATTTATATCACTGTAAATTAGTCACATTGGTGTGCTTATTAGTTAATTACAATATTAATTGGTAATGTCTCACTTAATCAATAAAAATTGTAGTCTTCTAAATCAGTTACGTCTCAAGATTGCAGACCAAGAAGGTGGAGTTGGGCTCATTAGGTAACAGTGACTTCCAGCCAAAAAGGACACAGGTGGAACCATTTCAACATATTCCCACTGGAGACTGCTAAAGATACCTGTTTTCCCCAGAATTTGTCGGGGAGTGTTTTTCAGGATCTGGTGAGTATGGAAGCTGGTAAGAGCTGGAGAAAACAGACAGCAAAGGCTGCAAAGTAGGCAGTGGCTGGACCAAGAGGGGCTCTTGAAAGATGAAAGGGAGGATGTAAAAGCTAATACGGAACGTAAGAGCAGCAAGATATAACACAGTACATTGCAGTGAGCAAAGGAACATAGCAGAATATGCAACTGGCTAAGAAAGACATCTAAAATGCTCAAGTTCAGAAAAAACATATGCAGGTGGGAAAAACAGGTGCAGGAGGTGCACAGGAGAAAAACAGAGGAAGGATGGGAAGAAAGCAAGAAGGTGAATGCATGTCAAAGTAATGTAAAGGAGTATTCCAAGTTGATTTATTCATACTTAAGCAACTAAGAAACCTGAAATGTTTTCCCAAGGGAAATGTTAAAATTAAGTAAATTTGACATTTGATACTTCATGTTTTGTTTGCAACAGGACAAGATCGACGTCTTCTCTTTTTCAAAATGTGAGGGGTAGAACGTTTTGGCTCAGTGTACCATGTTGCATGGAAAGCGTGCTCTTTTCAGCCTTTTACCTTACACAGTGGTCCGTTGAGGGCAGTGGGTGTCTTAAGTGTGGGAACTGTGTTCAGATTGAGGTACATAAAATGCCAAGGATTTTAGTGCTCAGCTTCAGCTGCTCTTAGTGAAGCTTCATGACTGTAAAGTTGCATTTATGTTAGGTTTGTTCGCATGTGACACAATAGTCAGCCAGAATATACTTTCACTTACATCAGTGTAAAGCTGGAATAATTTTACTTTCTCATTCTGGTTTTCCATTGGTGCAACTGAGAACTGAATTTGGCCCTCTTTTTGGAAATGAATAAGGCTAACGGTAAAATGTCAACAAATCAAAAATATTTAAAGAATAAAAAGAGTATTAAACAAGAGGGCAATGAAAGGGCTTTTCCTCTGATTTCAGGACAAGCTGAGTTCCACTCCAGTACAAAGCTGCATTTAGAGCAATCACGAAAATGAAAACTTAACTAAAGATGCAAGGGGATAGATTGTCCCAGAAGCTGTTTATCCTTATAGGCCATTAGGACAAATTTGTACTGAAAGGAGCAAAAGCTATTCCCACTTTCCAGGGCTCACATTTTGCAGCAACAGCTTGAATGTGGTGCCTGTAAGAGTAATTGTTATGGCTCGATACAGGAACTCCCTGTAGTAGATCGAATTGCCTTCTGTCAGCTGTCTTAGGTGATGTGACACACATTTCATTCTCCTCGTATTCAAAATACTGAATTCAGGCTATTACATGAGGTTCAGTTGTTTCTTGTTACACCAATAACTATAAAGTCTATAGCAGAGTAATAAGATGCTTTTCAAAGTTACATTTTATTAGGAAGTTATAATAATTTCAAAACAAAACCTTACAAACAAACACATAATTTTAAAAATTAACATGTTGTGTGAATTCAGCTTCCTATTAATATAAATGCAAGGCATTTGTGTTTGGCTAAAGTGTAAGTACATCTCCGCAAGTGTACAAACTGATTTATGAAAATATCCCCAAGGCTTGGATGCAAGAAAACATACAGCTTCCAAGGCTTTCATTTCATATAGTTCAAAATGTCAGCAGCTTACACTGAATTATACTGGAACACTAAAAGTGAGTTTGTTATTAGCAAGGACAACAAATATATTTGTTATAGTAAAAGAATACAAGACCACAAAAAAATGCCAGCGGAGCATTAAGAGTTTCCCAGAGAGATTTGTCATCATGAGTAATTGCACTTAATGTGTTGGCTATTACTAGTAGCTAATACTATTTTCTTTATTATTTCAAAATATTTATAATTACCTTAACAATAAACCATTCTGTACCCAACACAAACATTCACTGAATGCAGATTTAAGATAACACAATATTGGATTTTAATTGTGCATCTTTACTTTCCTCTTTTTACCTATATACCAGAAAGGTTTGTGGGTTTGTTTTGTTTTGTTTTTTTTAAAAAAGGCATTAAAATGAATGATCTGTTCAAAGTGGAAGCCTTTGTAGAATAACTGATACCTCATGCAAAAGAGAAAAAATATATAAAAAACAGTCTAAGAAGCCCTGAGTCAGTAATTTCATTGCAAAGGCAAGGAACATGAGTGCTCTGAGTTCTTCCTATACATTGGTGCATATTCAAACCAGTCCAGTATTTTCTTAAAAGATATTTTCAAATAGTTTGTGCAGTTTCTCACATAAAAATCCTCTATGCACATCACTCCTTTCAGCAGACTGTATTTAGTACTCAATTTCGTTTAAGCTGTCAGGATAGCCTGATGAGAACTGAATTTCTTCCATTTCTAGAATACAAAGAAGGGGGAAATACTGTAATTATTTGTATTTTTATCATACATAAGAATGTTTAAGACAGAATGTAATTACCATGCTGGATTTAAATGGGACAGCCATATGGTTTTTCAAAAGTCTAAAAAAAAAAATCTTTAGTAGCCCAGATTCTAAGGATGGTCTTGCATTTTATTTAAAAAAAAAGGTTCCACACTAGCCCGTCAGCATGGTACTAAATTCAGATCCATTCAGTGAGGATTCAAGAGAAGAAGTATCACATGTCTAATTACAAAAAGCACTGTGAATTGGTAGGTGTCTCCTAAGAGAAACAAAGTATGTTTAGACACTTACCCAAACAGGGTCCCGCCTGGAACAGAATATCATCTATAGCAGTGTCACTTCTTATAGACACACCGCGGATTGCTTCAAAAATAATCTGTAAAGATAAGACACAGTTTCTCATAAATCCCATCGGAGGAAGGACTAAAAAAAAGTAACCACCATGCAGTCTATTCAAGGATCTAGTATGTCCTAAAAGCCAGATTCTTTGAAAGAAACCTCTATGCTCCATCAGTGGGCTGATTGCCCTGGTCAGACAATTTCGGCGTGTGCTATGCCAAAGGAACCAAATATGTTTTTACAATTTGTTAAGAAATTGCTGTGTGTTACAGACCGCTAATAAATTTTCTCTTGTGATGTGGCATTTCTGCCTTGCTTTTCAGCCCAAATGTGTGGCTGTGTGTTGCCCATACACAGCAAGACTTGAGGGGGAAAAAAAGCACTACAATACTATACTGCAGTCTTACTGATGAAGCAAAGTTCCTTTTCGGTAAGAGGTTTCTTTTCTTCTGATTAATTTCTGGGCTCTTAAGGCAAAGCGATTAAAAAATCCACACACAACATCTTTTGTTAGTGGCCAGTACAGTTTTGTGCCCAGTGATATTTCAGTCAATAGCAATTTCAGCTTCCTCTTTGACAGAGAAACCGAAGCAGGCTTTGTCTCTGGCATTACTGAAATGATGGCACTGTTGAAACCAAAGGCAGAGCTCTGGCTTTGCATCATCCCTTGCTTCTGGTGACACTTCAGAAAGACCATCCTGCACCAAGAAGCCATTTCATCACAGCTTAGTCCTTATGCCAAATCTAGACAGGGCTTTAGACAGCTGAAGGAAAAGAAATCACAGAATCACAGAATCACCTAAGTTGGAAGGGACCTTTTAAGATCATCTAGTCCAACCAATAAAAAAAACCAACAAAAAACACCAAAAAAACCAAACCAAACAAACAAAAAAACCACAAAAAAACACCACCCACACCACACAAACCACCACCCAACACTAATGCATATCTCCGAGCACCACGTCAACTCATCTCTTGAATACCTCCAGGGATGGTGCCTCAACCACCTCCCTGGGCAGCTCATTCCAATGCCTGACAACCCTTTCAGTAAAGAAATATTTCCTAATATCTAACCTGAACCTCCCCTGGCGCAACTTGAAGCCATTGCCCCTTGTCCTATCATCTGTGACTTGGGAGAAGAGACCGACCCCCACCTCTCTACACCCTCCTTTCAGGTAGTTGTAGAGAGCGATAAGGTGTCCCCTTAGCCTCCTCTTCCCCAGACTGAACAACCCCAGCTCCCTCAGCCTCTCCTCATAAGACTTGTGCTCCAGACCACTCACCAGCTTCGTTGCCCTCAATGTCTTTCTTGTGTTTCCATTTCTGTTTTTCCCAGGCTTTGATGATCTTAAAGGTCTCTTCCAACCAAAACAATTGGATGATTCCTAGCCACTTTTACAACCACACAAGACTAACTTCCTATCTTGTGATGAGAATGTCATGAGGGATTGTTAAACAGTTTTAGAAGATGTTGCTTTTGCTGTACCCACAGATGGTACCTTATTGTATTTCTCAGTATTTTTCATTATGTGCTGGTTCTTCCTTTAATCCCTTTTTAGAGACAAGGATGATGTTTTTCTCTTTGGTCTTACTGAGCTGCACTTCCCTGACTCCCTGACTTCTCAAAGGTTATTGTTGATGTTCTGGCATGAATTCTGTCGGACTGCAACCAAATGTTGAGAACTGATGTCTTTTGGCAGTCATTTTCGGGAAGTCAGGCGAAGGGGTTTGGAGTCTGTACTTGTGAAACCACTGCTTGACAGTTTTTATTTTCCCTCCTCCCCCTTCTCCAGCAAGAGAACTCTTAATCTCTCTGGAGCAAACTAAGATCTACAGGGGGGG